>CAMQGK010000604.1:2865000-3465000 GCA_947000775.1 Pterois miles
AACTCGTGAGCTTGTTTACAACATGGAAGGCCGTGTGCACCATTTGCTTGGCGTTCAAGTGGTTAAGTCGGTTTAGAGTTTAGCAAGCTAGTTAGTGGGTAAAACAACACAGGCAATGCAAAGGCACAATGACAGTGGAGAAAGATGAGGTTGCTGGGAATATTTCCCTCAGACTTATTGTAAAATTACGAATAAAAACAAAATTCAACTAAAATAAACTAAACAATATATTACCTTATTATACACCGAAAAATGAACTTCCATGGCCGCCACCATTTCTCACAATGTCAGCAAACACGTCATAAGTTGTGAACTCAGAGCTGTTAGAAACTTTCCACATACAAGGTCGTGAATACAGCAAGAGGGGAGCGTTCATATGGACTTTTCTCATGAACACAGTAAACACCACTGCATTTGAAGGCAGCAGTACTACTTTGTTGTAATATTGAGCCCAAACTTTGACCCTCTTGCTCATGTATCTGCTGCTCAGAGGATTGTGGGCTGAAATAGCCAGAAAAGCACGCTGGCTTCCATATTGTAAAATATGACTAGATGTAGTTGGTCATCCTGGTATTTATGGCATACTGCATTTGACATACCATGTACAGGGACAATACTACATCTTTTTTTGGCATACTATGGTAGTGTGGTAGTATGGGTATTGGGTTGCACAGTTGGTCTTTACTCTGAAGAAGGAGGTCAATCACAGATGATCAGGCAAGGAGTCGGCAGAGATCCAAAACCCGGGGGAAGCAAGGTTCAAATACCAAAAAACAACTAAACACTAGGAAGGTGTGAAATCGATGTGCACACAGGGATGAACAAAGACAATGTGGCAGGGAAACAGGGGAAGCAAGGGAGTCTATATAATGGCAAAATCAGGGGAAGGTGAGTAATAGAGTGCTACAGGAATGAGTCCTAAAAGATGGAAATGAGTCAGCATTTTAGCACTTTTGGTTCGCTCGTCTGGAAGTCAGTGGGTTTTTTTTAATGGGTTTTTAGAGGGATGCCTGAAATTAAGTCTGTGGTTAACACCAGTTTAAGAGAATTTAACTATGATTTAAGATGTGTTACTACACAAACAATGAAAACAGAAAAAAAAAAAACACCAGCACACACTTCTTGGTTGAAGAGCGTATGACACAGATTAGGCTGACTAATCATGAGCTGTTTGCTCTGTAAGAGGGGAAATGGTTAGAATCACTTCTCTGTTGTAGCCACAGGAAAAATATGTGTTGTCTAATTATTTATTCATTGGTAGTAGAATAAACATTTAGGTAAAATGGGCTGCGTCCTCATACACTCTTTGCAAAGAGGACTATTCTTGTCTCTGATAGTTTTTGCGAGCACAGTGTAATACACAGTGCAAACACATCTGTTGAAGTCTCATGTCAGCCAGTAAACTAGAGCTTGAGTTTCCCTCTTTGTACTTGGAGGCTGTTTTCTTGCCTTCCTCTTGGAGGCTCTGACTTGAATAAAAATGAGGCGTTTAAGTACATCAGGTTTGTACCTCACATCCTGCAGACTGGAGGTTTGAAAGGAGACAAACACCAGTCTCCTGCTTAGCATTTGTAAACACGCTGCCCTCACTGGTGCTGACCAGTTTGACTTTGACTTGAATGGTGCGTTTTTGTTCCCAGGTGCAGGAGGAATTTGATGTATTGGAGTTCAACAAGATGTGCTGGACACTGTGTTACAAGAAAAATATCAGCGCTAAACATCTCGTCATCTCAGACGACGATGCTTTCAAAGTGTGGTGCATTTTCAACTTTCTGTCTGAAGACAAATACCCGCTTGTCATCATTATGGAAGAGGTGAGGAAACAGATGTGTCTGCATTTTTTTTTTTACCTACAAGTGAGCAATCAAGCAAAGAGTAAAGGACATTTTTAACAATCCCTTCTGCCAAACATGGTTTTAAAGCTCTTCTGTCTGTCCGTCCATCTTCTTAGATTGAGTACTTCTTGCGAAAGCTGATGGAGGCCATGGGGAGCGGATGGAGTGAGGAGAAGTTTGCAGATTACAAGCTGCAGCTGAACAAAAAGAAAAACTGCCTGACAGCCTGGGAGTTGATTGAACTGGTGGGGATGGGTTACTTCAGCAAGGGCATGAACCACCAGACCTTGTCCATGGGCATCACCGAGGTCTTTCAGGAGCTCATACTGGACGTGATCAAGCAGGTTAGAGAGGATGCTGATCTCACGTGCACTGCGTGCACAGGTTCCCAATATCAGATAATAAAGGTTTTATTGATAACATTTTTATCTAGACAAATATTTAAAAAAAAAAATACACCCACAGAGCCTTTAGAAAGGTGCTGAATAAAAGTTTGGCTTTTCCAAAAAAAAATATGACAGAATTAAGAATTAAAAAAAATGGATGTTTTGTTTATCTCTGTGGATATCTGAGGCTTGTGAGCTAATAGTAAAACGACGTTGGTGTCACGTGGTGTTTCTGGTTTGTCAGTTAGAAAAACATCTAAATGGCTGAGATTGTGACTGGCAATGACTTGTTGTGAAGTGAATGCAATGGAACGAGGGAGGAAGAAGGTGACATCTAGTGGCTGAAAGTAATCGACGTTATCAATCGCACATTTAATTATCTAAGTAGCGTAACTTATATTTAGTATATCACAGTGATTATGGCAGAATAATTAGATAACTCACGTGTGCTTGTTTACATCCACACTGTGTTTTGAAGGGATACATGATGAAAAAGGGTCACAAAAGGAAGAACTGGACCGAGCGCTGGTTTGTCCTTCGACCCAACTCGCTGTCATACTACATCTGTGAGGACCTGGTGGAGAAGAAAGGAGACATCATTCTGGACCAAACCTGCTGTGTGGAGGTATGTTGTTATCTATTAATAGCATATAATGATATATAATAGGGAAGTATTGCTGTTAGGCTGTATTGACATTATAACTGACATTTCCTGAAGGATTTCATTTAGTTCAGAAAGAGAGCATCATTCCCAAACTTTTTCCTTATGGGACCCCTTTTCTATCACTGAGTAAACTGAAGACCACTGACATATTTTAGGGATATTTCATAATATATTCAGTGCATAACAACAACAGAACAGATCAACTGAGAAACTGTACAATTAAACAGTGGAGTGGAAACTGAGAATTGTGAAAAACGAGTGATTTTAATTAATTTTGAGCAGTATATTTCCTGTTTTCCTGTTATTTTTAGGAACTTTTAATACGATTCTCTGTATTCTATATGCATTTTTTTCACTTTTAACATCCATACATATTTAATAGGCTTCCTTTTTTGACAAATTCAGTGTTTTCTTCTCCCTGACACTTGGCCAGTGTTCTATCAACTTTGGTTGTTTTAAGTGCGTACTTTTCTAATGTTGGACTAGGCTAAACTCTGTGAATATAACTTGTGTTCAGGTCTTCACTGTGCCCTTATCCTGTTTATATCTTAAATAATGATCCAATAATCTAACAATCCAATCCACATCCAATGATCCATCAAAAAAATCAATTTCATTTAGTTTTCTACACTGAATGGTTTTGTTTTTTAAGTTGCCTTACACCCCTTAAAGTCAAGAAGGCCTTGTGAGGAGCAGTGACTGTTTTCATTTGTATAAACCCATATGCTTTTGTGCGTATAGTATGATGCGACCGGTAATATTTTATCTCTCCTGCAGTCTCTGCCGGATAAAGAAGGGAAGAAATGCCTGTTCATTATCAAGTGCACTGACAAAAGCTTTGAGATTAGTGCATCAGATAAAAAGAAGAAGCAGGAATGGCTTCAAGGTATCATTGTTTCCGCTTCTCCGTAACTGCCATCATCATTATCATCGTCATATCAGCAGTATTTAGTGAATCCATCAGTGATTCCCCTCTCGCTCTGTGTCGCGGCAGCTATTCAAACGTGCATCCAGCTGCTGAGGTTGGGACTGCCGTCTCCTCACCGCGAGGCCCGGCTGAGGCGCAGGGAGCATCGGCAGAGGCAGCAGATGGAGGAGGACGACCTGACAGAGAGGATGAAGAAGCTCCAGGCGGCCAGCGAGAACAAACAGAGACAGCTGGAGGGTATGAGGAAGGTACTGGTCCATGCCCAACTCTTCGAACGTAAAAACTGACTTTGACTTGTTGGGTCCAGTAATCATTTGCACAACTGAAATGTTAAACACAGGAGTCCTTGTCGAGTCTTGTCGGTCCCAGTGAACACTTTTTGACGTATTCTGTAGTAAAGTAAATTCTGTCAATCAATTTTGTAAATATTAGATGTTTGAGTAGATGTTAGAAAGTGAGATGAAATTAGGACTGAATGCATTTGAAAAAATATGTTATCGCGCTTATTTTTGAATGATATTGCAGTTGTGATATGATTTAATATTAGAGGGAATTATGATTTTTTTTACATCATTATTCTCATTTTCATTGAAAAACATACTATAATGGTTATGGTGTGATTCTTGTGAGGATCTGTACCAAACCAAGATGTTCTCTAGAATATGATGTGTAGGCCAGGACATATCTGCTGCATGCCAATATTTCATTTAAAATAGTATTTTGACACATATTTTGCTTTTAACAAATATTGTGCATTCTGCGCTTTGAAAATAGCAGTAGGCCATATTGTTATTTCGATTAATTATGCAGTTCCCTGTATTTTCACATATTCTGGTTTAAAATAATTTAAACATATATTTGATTAAAGAAATAACATAAAACACACACTTGATTCAGCGAAACATTCACAATGAAAAGGGAAGTAAAACCTGCGATGCAAATGATAGTATAAATCAGTCAGGAACACCTGCATCTAGCGGAGGGCCAGACGTATGAACTCAGTTGTTTCAGCGCTGCAGCCGATTATTGACAGCTTCTCACTTCTCTTTTTAACTTGACAGATGGCTTTTCAAATGTCAAACACTCACATAAAGTTTTGAATATGTCTTTTGCTAAATGCACGCTGGTGTCACTAAGTAAAATGTCTTATAAGAGACTATAAGAATAAAGGTCTTGAGTTGTTCTTGAAATGCACACTGAAGCACAAACGCGTCTTTAACCTACCTAAGTTTCTTTAATAAGATTTCCCCCTGTAGCCTGGTGCGGCCTCCAGTAAAGAAGAGAAATACAGCTCTTTCTTTTTTTGTGCTTCACAGAAAATGGAGGAGGCTACAGCTAAAGCGGCGATAGAGGAGCACAGGAGGAAGCAGACTCAGTCAGACCTGCAGGATCGCTACCGGCTAGACCTGGAGAGAGAGAAAATGGTAACCACCATGCCTGAGTCACCTTCCTCATCTCTGCTCCTTTGTCCCGATCATGTGTGCTGTTATGTGGCAACAGCCGGTCCTTAGAAAGTTCAAGGAGAAAACTAATGGACTGTCTTGTCTATTTTCTGATTCAGTCAGCCATCTGTGGTTCTGTCCTTCCAGGAAATACATCTGAAGAGGTTAAAATGATATATCCCATGATGCTGAGTCATCTTTTGTCTGAGCGTCACATGCACAGACGCGTTAATCATCGTCTTACTAAAGTGACTAAACAGACAAAGGCCTTTGAAAGATGAGAAAAACTTTGTTCAGACAAGATTGCACCTTTGCAGCAAGTGTAAGAACATGAAATTGTGTGTGTGAGTGCATGTATGTGTAAATCACTCAGGTGCGTCAGCAGATGGAGGAGCAGGTGGCTCAGAAGTCCAGTGAACTGGATCAGTATCTGCAGCGCGTCCGGGAGCTGGAGGACATGTACCACCGGCTGGAGGAGGCCTTGGAGGACGAGAGGCAGGCTAAGCAGGACGAGGAGGCCATGCGCAAGCTGCAGGCCAGGTCACTGAGACACACACAGACACACAGCACACACACACACACACACACACACACACACACACACACACACACACACACACGCACTGACAGTGGATAATTACAGGAATGATCATTTATTGTAAAATGTAAACCAGTTTAACAGACCTGCAGTTTTTTTAATTAATATTTTTGTTTAGCACATGAATCACGTCTTAAAGTACATCTTGATTTCAAAGTTTTCTGTTTTTCTCTTATGTTTTTTTTTTCCTTTTCCATCCAAGGTAGGTTTGTCGCAAAACTTATCTTCTATGCAAAAATAGTGGTATCACACTTAGAAATAAATAAAAACATCTATATAAATATTCATATTTTCACACACACATACACATACATATGTCCACATACACACACAAACTCACATAGGCACACATTCATATGTATACATTTTCACCCACATATCCGCAGACATATTACAAACAAAAGTGGAGAACCGTAACAATACATTACAATGAGGTACAGTACGAAAACATCAGAGATACACAACCACAAAAATCATTCCTTTATACATATAAACATGGTGTCCACAGCTGTTTTTCTGTGTATATTTTGCATATTTTTCCCTGAGTTAGTTTGATATTCCTGCCATAGTCAAAAGACACTGTCCTGTTATGAAACGACAACCTGTTTGGGATTTTTCCACACTTACCATTGGTTCCAGCTCCTCATTTCCCTTTGTTCGAAATAGGACTTAAGTGGGTAAAATAATCACCTTAAATAAAATGTAAGCATCATTGCTTGTTTTCCACCTCAGGCTGCTGGAGGAGGAGGCAGCGAAGAGGGCCGAGCTGGAGCAGATCCACCTGCAGCAGCAGAGGGCACTGTCTCAGACCGAGGCTGAGAAGCAGGAGCTGGTGGCCGAGCAGCGCACCAAGGAGAGAGACCTGCAGGCAGCCATGCTGCAGCTGGAGAGGCTGGAGAGGGAGCGGCACGGAGCCCTGGAGCAGTACGAGGTCAGGTCACAACCCAGACAGAGACCTTATTCATCTAGGGTGGACGCTGTGCGTTTGGCATCAGTATTATTCTTTTCTCCATTCAGCAGGAGGCACTGCTCTTGTATCTGGTAATAAAACTACTCCTTCCTAACTACAAGTATGTTTGTATTATGTTTCACATTTGTGGCATAATTCAGTTCAGTATATGGAGGGATAGAATAAGACCTACAGTCAGTTTATAATAAGGAGGGTCAGCATTAGGGTTGGGTATTTTTATACTTGAAACCAGGGGTGGATATTTAATTTTGATACCTTACTTTATAATAAATAGAAATTTTTACAAAATAAGGAATGTTGTTAAATATTAAGGTTTTCAAAAACACAAGTAGGAATTTTGCCTAAATAAAATAAAACTATCAAACTTTTGATTTCAGGCATCAAATCAAATATTTTTCAACATGATCTGCTCTGTATTTTGCCTTGATTTGACCGTGGCAGTAGAAAAACAGACAGGAAACAGAGTGAGATAAAACATAAGTGAACAACATGATGACATTTGATGCCAGGTTTCTTTTGATACTCAGTGCTGTCAACATAACACTGCTGGCCAAACTGTCTCAAAATGTCCTTCATCACTTGTCTTCCTCTCAGCTGACATCTACTCAGAGTTTATATGACCTGATTGCTTCTCACGTCTTCTTTATGTTGTACAGAAGGTGTCAATGAAGCTGGAACGAGCAGCTAACAAGACCAAGACTTGGAAGGACAAGGTCGCCAAACATGAGGGGCTGGTGCGTCTCATCCAGCCAGGTAGGGATGTTGATCTCATTATATCTCATTAATCAACATAAACATGGAAACAGGGCTTTTACTGATGTGCTTTTGCAAGATTTTGATGTTATAGTGTTCTTCAATTTTATTTAAGGCCTTCTTTACAAAAACACCTTTATGCTGAAAGTTGCAGCAAGGTACACAATGTGGTCTAATGTACATGTATGTGGACACAGCTGTTTTTTATGCTTTTGGTTTGGACAATGATGCCCGTTCAACTGCGTGGCAACAGCTTTTTCTTGTTTCAACAGGGCAATGCTCCCCTACACAAAGCGAGGTTGATAAGCTAATGTTTTTTTTCCCAGTTTGGTGTGGAGGAACTGCACAGAACCCTGACCTCGGACAGCTCGTTCTCATTTCCAGGGCGTCAAATCCTGCTGTCAGCGTTTATTGAGATGCACCGGGCGTTCCATTAACTACAATGTAAAACCATCTGTGGCGACAGTAAACACTCGGGGAAAGTGCTGTGGTGACACAGTTTAAAGAGCAAAAGAAACACACCGAACAGGCGGGTGGGAGGGGAGGCGCATGGGTCCAACAACACAAGGCTCACATCCAGGAGATTGTCTCGTGTTCTCAACGTTAAGTCACATTTTCACGTTAAAAACATACTCATTTTAAGCCCAACCATGCTGTTTTTCCTAAGCCTAACTAATCCTAAACAAGTGTTTTTGTTTAGTTCACAACATTAAGCTCACCGTGCTCAAAAAGTGGAGCCAAGGGGTCGTTATATATGTGTTTGGTATGACGGTAAAAGTGACGCTGACGAGTCTGACACGGTATATGATGTGTTGAGATGAGACGGTTTTGCTTCAGACCCATCCAACACTTTTGGGATGAACTGGAACGTTGGACCTCATCGGCCAACGTCAGTGGTCGAATTCACTGATGCTCACGTGGCTGAATGGGAGCAAATCTCTGCAGTCAGGCTCCAGAGTTTAGTTGAAAGCTTTCCCAGAAGACTGGAGGCTGTTACAGCAGCAGGTTAGCGGCTGTGGTTTTGGAATGAGATGTTCAACAATTAAATATCGCTGTAATAGCAGGTATTCTTTTGACCATGTAGAGTAATTTACAGCCTAAGAGCATAGAAAACGCCAGACTTTATGCCCTGAATTATTGTTGTTTTTACATCCAGATTTATTACTGCACATATTAAAGCTGCAGTGGGTAGAAATGGAGCAAATATGATTTAAAAAAGCTATTTTTTATAAAATGGTCACTATATCCTGACAGTAGTGATTGAGACAGGTAATATGAACAAAATCATGTGACACTGTGTCCTCCGGTGCCCCTAATGACATTTGCAAATTGCACAGACTGGAGGAAAACCACCAATCAGAGCCGAGCTGGAGCCTGACATCTCTGAGCAGCTGTCAATCACTCGTAAGCTGATCAAATATGAATCAATATTCTGTTACTGTAATGACTATTTCTCTTCTCAGATGTTTTCAGGAACATCTTGTAGTTTCTGAAAGACCCGGCAGCCATGTTTAGATCAGTTGAGGAAATACCAAGCACCGCGCACTAGCCAGAGCACAGCCAATAGGAACGCTGAATAGGAAGTCTCTCTCTCTCTCTCTCTCTCTCTCTCTCTCTCTCTCTCTCTAAGCCTGAAAACAGCCACGAGGAGGCGCAGGAGTCTAGTTTTCTCTCAGAACTCTTGAATTATTATATGCTGAAAGGTTATTATGGAGTTTTTGCCCAGTGATGCCAGAAACTTTCCAGCTACTGCAGGTTTGAGTACCAGTACAACAAAATGCATCATGGGTGATTTGTCTGTGAGTCCATCTTGTTAAAGGGCCTCCCTCCCTTTCTCTTTTAATCTGGTCTTTTAGGTGATAAAGGACCTCAGAGGATCAATAACTGGGGTCTGGCTTCATTCATGGACACTGAGCTGGAGCTGAGGAAGAAGTTGTGGCAGGAGAGTAAGAACCAGGGTGCTCAGGCTCAGTGACGCCATGACGGATGGATCTCACTCCGACGAGGAAGACTCTGAACCGTCACATTCGAGGTCTGAAGAGGTTTGATAACATGAACTTACTGATCCATGTGGGTTAGTTTTAAAAGAGCAGCTGGGATTAATTGCATCAGTTTCTTCTCTAACAAAAACTCACATTCAGACAGCTGGATTTAGTAGTTAGTAGTTTAATGTGAAATCATGCTCCAGAGTTTCTCAGCAGAAATGCTGCTGATTCTCAGTGTAGAGATGGTGATGATAGGGCCATGAGTTAATTATTTCAAGAAAAAAATCACTGTCATTTAGTTTTTATTTTAGTTTTAGTCCTTCCTTGATGACTTCCTGTGTTTAACTGCTTTTGCCGTTTTTTTAAATAAACTTGTCATTTACTGACATCCAGCAGAGTAGAGCAGTTGTGTCATTTTCTACTTTAACTCAGTTTATTAGCTAAAATTGTGTGAACTGAGTCTGTTACAGTCATAACAAAGATGTTAAAAAAAAATAAAATACCACCTATTTTTTATGAAAGTGGATGGCTATTTTCATTTCAGAGATCCTGACACCTAAATGTCACATAAGTGTCTGAATGCAGAAAGCTTCCTCTTTTTTTTTTTAGCTTTAATCATGACATCTACTCTCCGATCATGATGAAGAGCGTCCAGCAGGTGTCACCATATGAACGGTTGTTTAAGTGCGAGAAAACACTGCATGGTCGACATTTTTAAGATGTTTTAGGAGCAGTAGGGTGCGTTCCAAGTCTCATACTTCTTCTTTTTACTTTTAGTATGTACTGTAACTCCCCTTACAAAGTCCATACTGTAGCATGCAGTATGCACACAATTTGGACATACTACTTTATAATATTCTGCCTCGAACTGGCTTACATACTGCAAAATACCGGTTGTAGTTGGACATCCTGGTATTTTTGGCATACTTCATTTGACGTACTATGTATTTGGACATTCATTCATTCATCGTCAACCGCTTATCCCGTTGGGGGTCGCGGGGGGGCTGGAGCCGATCCCAGCTGGCATTGGGCGAAGGCGGGGTTGCCAGGTCCATTGCAGGGCACATAGAGACAGACAACATATAGACTCACATCCACACCTACGGGCAATTTAGAGTCATCAATTAACCTAAACAGCATGTCATTGGACGGTGGGAGGAAGCCAGAGTACCCGGAGAAAACCCACGCTTACACAGGCTGAACATGCAAACTCCACACAGAAGAGCCGCAAGCTGGAATCGAACCTGCAACTCTCTTGCTGTGAGGCGACAGCGCTAACCACTACACCACCGTGCAGCCCTTGTATTTGGACATGCTAAATATAAATAGTATGGTAGTATGGACACTAGTGTGTCTTTCCTGAGAGGTTATTGTATTTTGAATTTTAAAGGATCAGTCTTGTGTTGTTTTGTCCAGTTCATCTCTAAACACCTCCGACTTCACTACCATGTTGATGGCACTGTTTGTTCCTACTGAGGACATAAATCTTAAAAAACAGGTCACATATATGTAGTTTCACGTTTTAAAAAAGGAAGCTGGACTTTTTAGCCATTTTATTGGGGACTATTTTGATCCAGTGATTTAGGTCTACAGCCCAGAGGACTTCATCGTTGGTTTTGGGCCATTTCATAGGATCTGTAGACAATAAGACAAATATTAAATACAGTCAGACTTATCTTTTCAGTCAGAGGAGTTCATTGTTGATTTAACGTTTTTCAAAAAGCTTTGCATTTATCTGTAGGCAGTGGTGGAAGTATTCAGGTCTTATCCTTAAAGTAGCAATACTACAGTGTCAAAATACTTTGTCACAGGTAAAAAATCCTGCATTCAAAATTGTACTTGTAGTAGTAAATGTACCAGTATCAGCATCAAAATATACAGTAAGTGTCAAAAGTAAAAGTACTCATAATGCAGAATAGGTCATTTCAGAAAAATATATCACTAGATTATAATTAGTGATGCATTCATGTGTTCATCACTTTAATGTTGCAGCTGGTAAAGGTGGAGGTAATTTTAATTACTTAATATACTGCTGAGTAGTTTGTGACTTTCCCCTGGGCATCAAAAAGTTTTATTTTAATCTATGTAATATCACGATATATTTATTGATTATATTTTGTATTAATGATATGAATCTGCAAAGTAAAAAGTAAGTAAAAAGTACAATATTTGAGAAGTAGAAGTATAAAGTAGCATAAAATGGAAATACTCAAGTAAAGTACAAGTACTTTACCACCACAGTACCACAGCCTGTAGGGATGCAATGAAATGATTTGCCAGATGAGAGGCCACATGTCTGATCCTCATTAAATACAGTTTCTTTGTCAGTGTCATCATAAAATTCGGTGTTTTCGCTGTCAGCTGTATTCATTCAGTCACAGTTTTTTGTGCCACAGTGAACCCCGGCCTTCCCAGTAACTTCCACACAGAGCTGGTATCAGATTGGTGCTCGCTTTTGGCAAATTGAGTCGAGGTATCAGAATCAGTATCGGGAGAGAAAAAGTAGGATCGGTGCCTCCCTAGTTACCTTTCTGTTTGTGTGACAGGTCTGTATGTGTTCTTCAATATGACTTCATTGTTCCAGTTATCTCAAAACAAGATGAATCACACTTGATCCACGTGACCTGCAGCAGCCAGGGCTCCGTTTTGCTGCGTCTGTGTCAAAACAAATCAGTTTGTGCAACAAAGGGCCACTGTTCTCACAGGTACGCCTCACCTTTGTCGTCTGCATTACAGGAACACTGGAACTGGGTGAAACTATCAGCCGTGGGTGCTTGTTTGTCTCGTGTCTGGCAGTCCGCACAATGAGCGTCTTTACTCTCTGGTGTAAAACCTTAATTTGTTGGAAGGAAACAGACGGTTCATGTTGGGTTCAGAGTTGTCAGAGCAGGAGATGAGATAAGAACCGGCATTCGTACAGCCAGCACCATGCACATCTCTTTATACTGATGGGTCACTGATAACATCAGGTATCGAGACAGATTGAATCTCTGAGCTAATACTGTGAATAGGAATGTATATTTTTACCAGCATAAGAGATGTAATCCACACAGCTTCTCCTTTTATGGACATCTTTGTTAATATTCTTTTAACATTTAACACAGGAAAAAAACAGAAATATAAAATACATACAGAATAAACTGTTAATGACTGATTACAGGATTGTTAAACCTGCAGTAGGCTGAGTTTTTGGCATCATTGGGCAAAAACTCCATAATAACCTTTCAGCATGTTGTACTTCAAGTGTCCTGAGAGAAAACTAGACTTCTGCACCTCCTCATGGCTGTTTTCAGCCTTTAGAAAATCTAAGCTGTTGAGAGACTTTGGTCAATTACAGGTCATTTCAGAGAGAGACTGTTCTTATTGGCAGCCCATTCAACAAACTCCAATTAAATGGTCAAACTAGGCACCCCTGATCAAATATGAATCAATACTCTGTTACTGTAATGACTATTTCTCTCCTCAGATGAGAAAGTTTTCTCCAGCTGGTGGGCGGTGCTTGGTATTTCCTCAGCTGATCTCAACATGGCTGCCGGTTCACCAACATAAATGTCAAGATGTTTCTGAAAACATTTGAGTAGAGAAACAGTCATCACAGTAACAGAATATTGGTTCATATTTGATCAGGGCTGTCAAGTTTGACTGTTTGATCGGACTTCACGAGTGATTGACAGCTGCTCAGAGACTCCAGCTCGGCTCTGATTGGCTGTTTTCCTCCGGTCTGTGAAATCTCACATGATTTTTTTTATATTACCTGTCTCATGCACTACTCTCACATTTACTCCATTTCTACCCACTGCTGCTTTAACTGTGAATCTGGTTTCTGATAAATAGATTTGCTGTTCACATTTCTTCTATAGGAGATATTTATATCCCAGAATCTGAGAAAAATGTGGCGCCTTTTGTTTTTTCCAAGACTATTCTCAGAATTGGGAGTTTCTAATCTCCATGGCTAAATTGCACAAGCCCCTCGACATTCCAACAGAAAGGATGTCTCTAGCCGTTTCACTCTTGCCCCATGTGTCTGAAAAGTACCCTAACGCCCATAACCAATTCATCTGACTCCCGTCCAACATATCCTCATCGAAACTGATTTGAAACAGGAACATTTTTTAGAGGGGATTGTCTGCTGGTGAAAAAACGTCTGCCAGATTCCTGTTTTCTGGAATAGATGACCTCACAGCCCCAAAGCATTTCACATGGTTGAATGGACTCGAGGTTCTCTGCTGGGTCACTCACACTGGCAAGTGAAAAACATCAGGGCCTCAGACAAAACCCTCTAAGTGGGCCAAGGAAACAAACTTTAGAAACCCCACTACTATGTGTAATTTTGCTTTTCAGCTCATGGATGAGCGGGCGGTGGCCGGATAAGATCATCTGGAGCTGGGCTGATTAGTGCATTTGATCGTCTCCCAGCTAGACCCCCGTGTGCTGCAGGCCGCTGACATTATCCTGATTTCTAGGGTGGGACTCGATGATGTGTGGCGAGCCAGTGAGATCAGCGTTTTGGAGTTGTTGGTGATGGATTTTGGAGCAGGTGCCCACTGAGGGGCCACAGAGGGGGGCCCCCCAGCACAGCAGCAGTGAATCAGCTCTCAAATTGCACAGGCACCCAGGAAACTGTTACATAGTCCACATTCATTGCAACCACAGGGCTACAGGGATAACAGGATTTCGAGGCCTAATAAAATAAATCAGTATCATCTGTCACTGGGGTATTTTTGGGGAGCGCTGAAAGGCCAATCAGCTTATTTTTCAAGCTGTTTTCTCGGACAAGAGGCATTTACTGCAGCTGTGACGTTACATGAAGCGCATCGTGCAATCTTTAATTTATAGACTGCTTTTGATTTGCCTTTTTATAAGAGAGCAGCACGCTACTAACCACACTGAACTCAGGAAACATTTAGCCATAAGTAACACAAGATCACAAGCGCACAGCGTTTAAAAATGCTGCTGTTCTAGATGCTTTCATCAGCTTTTGTCTTAAAACTTCAGAGAAGAAATCACTCGTGAAAGCAGTTTATATACAACTACTTAGCATGAATCTGGTACGATCCAGTCAGGGGAACGCAGCTATGTGGAATCAGTGATTGAATAAAATGTCTGTTGAGTATTTCTGGCTTCGGAGGAAGTGATTCCTATCATGCCACTCCACACAATCCTGCTGGATAACTTCCGCTGCTCCCTCTGTTCGTGGGTAGAGGGCCTAATCTCCGTGCCCAAAGCAAGAGGCTAAATATGGAGAGGCCTGCCAGAGGCTCTGCCCAGATGTTGGCCTACTGCAGCTCTGCACCTGCTGCCAGACAGCACAAGCCAGCTGGAGGATCGTACTGGGGGACAAACACTCAATCTCCCAAAAAAAATAAAAAAAACCCTCTCTCTGCTCTTCTTCTGGCTTTCAGCTTCCTCTCAGAGACAAACCCTCTCTGGACCACAGGAGTCCCGTTCAGAGCCGCCAACCAGGCGCCACAGTGCCTGAGCTGGGGCTCTTATTCATTGCTGGCAAGTGAGACACCCGTCATCATCGTCTCCAGACGCTGTTGTTGTCTTTGGGCAAAAAAAAAAACAAAAAAAAAAACACGAGTTGCAGCCGTATCTGATTACCTTTCATTGAGAGACAATCTTTATTAAAGACGAGGTGTTCATAAGAGGCCAGGAAACGTGACAATCTTCTTGTATCCTATGACTCATCATGATGCTGGCACAGCAAAGCTTTATGCTCAATGTCAGCATGCTATTAGTTTAGCTTGTTAGCATGCTAACTTTTGATGCATAGCATATAGCACTATTAATAACTAAAATTAGTTTTGCAGGTATTTGGTTATAAACCAAAATAGTGGACATCATGATGGTGCTAGGTGAAACGTTTAGGGATCACCAACTTAATTACAATTCACCCTGAAGGAACAGGAAGGTCTGCACCACATTTGCTGGCAAATAAACTGCATCGTGTTAACAACTCAAGGATGGATCCATAATACACGTCACTGTTCAGCAAACATGTCTGTGCAGGCCCACTGTGGGTAGGCGTGGGGTTACTGTGGGCAGTGCGGGCAGGGGCAAACCCTCACTAATCCTATGTGGGTCAGCCCAGATGGGGACCACACCAGATGTGTCAACAGCACAGTTAAAGCATTGTTTCAACATTATAGATGCTCTGGGTCAGAAGTCCACAACTTGTATGAGTCTAGAGAGGCTGAGTAAATTAATTTAAACTATAATTAGGGGCGGCAGTAGCTCAGTCTGTAGGGACTTGGGTTAGGAGGCGGGGGTCACCGGTTCAAGTCCCCCATCGACCAAGACCAACTTGTTGCTGGAGAGGTGCCAGTTTACCTCTTGGGCACTGCTGAGGTGCCCCTGAGCAAGGCACCGAACCCCCAACTGCTCTGGGCGCTTGTCAGGAGCAGCCCCCTCACTCTGACATCTCTCCATTGACACATGTATATGTACTGTGTGAAATTAACAACAGAGTGTAAAACTGAATTTCCCTACGGGGATTAATAAAGGTTCATCTTATCTTATCTTATCTTATCTATCTTAATAGAGCATTACTGCTGCAACATGTTGAAAAGGGACATAAACTTTAGGTAACAAGTGAGGGTTCACAAACAATTGAGGGAGACTGCTTGTTAATAAACTTGTTTATACTTCACAAATAAAGGCATATATTTTTTTTAAATATTCACTGAAATTCTCATTACATCCCGACAGCAATCAATAAATCAAACACTCTGACAAAAGGAAAAAAGAAAATTAATCTGGTTTCTGTGGCTGTCGCAGGACTGTAATAAGCCCGTCCATCTAATCGTCATATTTGGCCCAAATGAAATTATTAAACGGGCTGCCTACCTGTCTACCTGGGTGAACTCGGTCCGTACACCCATTGCGTGTCACCAGAGTCTTCCATAAGCTGCTAGCTTGACGGTGGTGAGTACAAACAATAGCCATGTTTGTTGTTTACGTTCATAAGGATAATAGGAAGGTTACGGCTAGCTACTTTCATTGGAAAAAAGTTGGCAACACTGGGCTGGGTTTTTAGGTTGGATCGTTATAAAAATCTAGTTTATTCTTGCTAGTCTCTCAAAATCACCTACCCTGCGTTTAATGAGGAGCACCTGAATGCAACATCAGTGTAGGTAACTGAACTGAAGGACCATTTCTCATTGGTAGAGTCCAGCCTTCAGACCCCCTGGAAGACCTACTTTACTTTACCATTGAATTTGGACACAGCTTTGGTGAACTTAAATACAAAAGGCTCCCACCCAGTGGGCACCCAGTGGGCACCCAGTGGGCCTGCTGTCAGTGGCCTCACAAGGGAATGTTTGCTACTTTAAAAACACATGATAAATCAGATTGTATAGTCAGTCTTAAAATATGATGTATCACTAGAAAATGCATTTCCTGCTGAAAATCTGTGGGAATGCTGACAGATAAAATTAATTGCAAAGCATTGCTGAAAATACAGAAACGAATAGTAAAACTGGCAGAGCTGAAAGCTGAACTACGTGACCCCCCAAAAACAGCAATACACTGCTAGAAAAGCAGGAAGCTAAACTGTAATACTGTCAAAGGTGGAAGCTGAAATTAACTCATTAGAAAGTAGTAGGAACAAACCTTTAAAGCTATAAGTACTTTGACAGAAAGCAGTATTTTGGCTGAATGAACCTGTAAAACTAGTCAGTTAGAGAGAAAGTGGTATTTGGGTAGAAATTAGGAGTAATACTACTACTACTAGTAGTAGTAGTAGCAGCAAGCAGCAGCAGCAGCAGCAGTAGTAGTAGTAGTGGCAATAGCAGTAGTGGAAGTAGTAGTAACAGTAGCATTATTAGTAGCAATAGCAATAGTGGTAGTAGAAGTAGCAGTAACAGCCGTAGTAGTAGCAATAGCAGTAGTGGTAGTATTAGCAGAAGGAGTAGCAGCAGCAGTAGAAGTAGTAGTAGTAATAATACTAGTAATAGTAGTAGTAGTGGTAGTAGCAGTAGCAGCAGTACCAATAGCAGTCGTAGCAGTAATGTCACATTAATTATAGATCAATATAACCAACAGTATATACGGTATACTGTAGTTGTTGAAGTAGCTTCACGTTGAAAAGCTACATTAAAATCCTGTTTACATGTTAAATGACGAGACCACAAAGTACCTCAACATATATCGTTTACACGTTGAAGCGATGTCTGTGCACATTTAGATGAATTTGTCCTACATTTCCATTTTGTTATTGAAAGTCAACAAGCAGACTCTTGAAACTTGCTTTTCTTCAGTGTTGGTTGCTTGACAATTAACTTCATACACAGACTGATTACTGCATAACTATCACGTTACTTTGCAAACTTTTAAGTTCACTGCAATAAATCACACAACTCAAGCAACTGTCAAGAGTGTCCTTACAGTTTCTCCTGCTATGTAAATGAACGCAGAACAAAAAAGTCACTAACGTCTGAAACAGTAGCTGGGTTTAGAGAGGCATGAGTTGTGATGTAAAGTACTGCTACAGCTGATTTATAATGAATGAGCTAAAACACACAAAGCCACTACCTTTACATTGGTCCTTTAAGGCATCAGTAATATTAGGAGACGCTATCAATAAGTACTTTTACTCTTCACACAAATAAATTTTGATGACAATACTTCAGTACTTCAACTTCAAGTTTAAATGCAGGACTTTTACTTGTAACAGAGTATTTGTACATTGTGGTCTTCCTACTTTTACACAATAAATGAGCAAACGCTTTGATATTCACTCACTTAAACAAGAACACAAGCAACGGGTGGTTTCAAGTATGTTTGGTTTATTTCCAAAAAATTAGTGTCACCACAAACATGGTACAAATATACAGAAACAAAAAAAGCCTCTGACATCTTGGAGTAGTTGTATTTGCATTTTTTCTTCTTTTTTAATGAAACTGTATCGGTTGCACAAACAGAACAGACAAGATGAGGATCTCTGAAAACCACAAAGTCCTACATGATATATTCATTTACTTTAAAAGCCCTTAAAAAGACACAGAGCCTCCCGGGACAATCTGAACAACAAATAAAATCTCCATTTCGTTTTCAGAACAAGGTTTCATCACAAACGGGGAGCAGGCCACTCAGGTTTTTGCACCAGTAACGACACATTAAAATAATAATAAAAAAGACTTGTTGGTCACATTAGAATTAAGGTTAGAAAAGTATACTTATGTTCAGTACATCAGACAGTATATAAAATGAAATGTCACACAGGTATTTACAGAAACACATGAAGTCACCACACTTACAGTTACACTTTTAATAAAAAATAATAATTTACATTACATGAGACACGTGTTATCCAGAAGTCAATAAAACATTCAACAAAATAGAGAAAACATCACATATTTAAATAGAAAAATGACAGGAAACTCTTTTTGAACTCACTGTGCAAATTCTTTTCATTTAATCTGTCTTGAGGAAACGTATGTACACTGTAAAGTAATGCCTTTAGCCTCGCGGTCTGCATCTGTTACAAAATCTATATTTGATAAGGAGTGCATACTTAAGAGCTAAGTGCAAACAAATTGCTTTTTCATGTTGTGCATTAAAATCTCTGAGTTTTTGGCGGTTCATACGTTTCTTTAAGCAGCAATAACCTTTTCCTCGTAGTAAAATATCCGAAAGAAATTATTTTATAGGCTATTTTCTACATTTTTTTAGTCTAAAATTGAACCCACAGTTTGAATGGCCAGTGATATTGCTTTGATCTATTTACAGCTTAAGTAGGATAGCATTTCCTTGGTAGTGCAGTCCCCTAAAACATCAGCTTATCTTCACTTCATCCCTGTTGGAGGCGTGGCGGAGGGAGCTGACAGCAGAGACGAATGTGTTTGATGGACGACGGCCCGACCAGCTGCTGAGTAACAGCGGGCAGAGCGGTGGATGATCAGTGTTCATCCTCCACTACCAGGCACTTTGTTCACTGTGGTCCCCGAATTATAGACATCTGAAAGCTGCGTCGAGCGGTGGTCACGTCTCTGCTTTCAGCCTCCTGATGCTGCCTCGTAATGTTTGTGATGCTGACATCAGCGTTCAGGCTCTGAGGTTCGCTGCTCAGGCGTCGGAGATGCAGTTCTGGATCTTGTCCATCCACAGCTGAGCGCTGGGCGCGTCGGAGGCGCAGAAGTTGTAGACTCGCTTGCTGGTCTTCAGCTACAGAGGTGTCAGACAACAAGAATTAAATGTGGACCAAAGGGACGGAACAGATTTGGATGTAGGGTTGGGCCATACGACACGAGACAGTGGAAAGGCCGACCATACGATGCCTCATGTCGCCTGTGTCTTGGCCAAAAAAGCTGCACTTGGAACACAAAAACTACATCTGACAGCCAGTCAGCATCTACATTCGCCTGCCTGAGAGGAAATGACTCTCCACACCAGCAAGTCACCGTGGTTTGTATTCATCACTCAAAAAGGGAAACTGGAAGACTGAGAACAGCAAATGTACAAGCTGTTGTTATGAGGTGTAAATGAAACAAAGCCGACCATTTTCACACCACTCTCACTCACCACTTAGCTTCATTCCAGATGGCCAAGTCCCTGTGAAAATATCCATGTACTGGAATGATCAGATGAGCTGAAGATGAAAAATGAAAACATCCTTCTGTTTTTCCTCTTGACTTTACTTGTTTTCCTCACATCCGTTTCTCTTGTGCACTGATTGGTTTAAGCTGAACAGCCAATCAGTGATTTCACTCGCCAATGACCTCCGATGTTGATTCAATATGCTGAGTCGACCAAAAAAAAACAGCAGATTACAGCCGACTGTGCGGGACACACCAAAAAAACTAGACCGACAGACGCTCACTGACAGCCCCACACTGTCCGACAGACTTCTGTCAGCTTGGCGTGTCAGGGCCTGTAAAGCTTCCATTTTGAAAGGATATTACATTTACTGTTTTGAGGCTTTTGTTTTTATTTCACTTACCCCGACTTGAATGTGCAACAAAATAAAATAAAGCATTTTCTGTTCTCCACACTGACAGAAATGTTTATATCTAATGGCAACTGTATGCGCCACGCATCTCTTTTCCTCTGCTCGACTATTTTTATTTTTGCAAGAGCAACTCACATCTATGAAGTGTGAGAATCATCTGCCAACATACATAAATCCCGTATATAAATAGTTCAATATTTAAATGAACAGTGTGTAACAATAAGGGTCATGTATTGGCAGAAATGGAGGATAATATTAATAACTATGATGATTCATTACGTGTATAATCACCTGTAAATTAAAATAGTTGTGTTTTTGTTACCTCAGAATGAGCCATTTGTAACCACATAAGGAGCGGGTCCTCTCTTCATAGAGCTGGCCGCCATGTTTCTACAGTAGCCCAGAACAGACAAACCACATGCTGGCTCTAATTAGGACCATTCAGGTTTTCGTATCAGCCACAGTAGTTCCCCTACATGCTCAGCACAGTTTTAAGTTAATCGCGACTGGCAACCTCACCGCTACATACCGCCAGATGCTAAACACTGCACCTTTAATTATGCCTTCATTAGTTCTCGACTGTCTTTATGTCCATTCAACAAAACTAGTTTTTATTGTTTGTTTATATCACTTCTCCTCTGCACTCTGTGAAGGAGATGGAAGCAACATTTTCTCTTCTGCTAATGAAAATGATTGAAAAAATTCAGATAACAAAATGCTGATAAGACGGTGCGCTGTGCACAGTAACACATTCATAATGACTTGCACACATGCTTCTCATATCGCTGTGCGACAGACGGACCGTGGCTGCATCCAGAGGACATTTGCGTCAACATGTACTCACGTCAAAGAAAGCCTTTTCACTGATGTGTTTGGGAGCTCCTATAGTGGGCGCGGCAATCACTACAGACTCCACCTCTGCCAGATCGATGTGGCCTCTGCAGTTTGTGTCCTCCCCGGTGTCGTAATACCTCATCTGTGAAGACCTGAATGTTAACCTGCAGCCCGTCACTCAGGTGAGGGTTTACTGTTTCTTACGTATGAATTCGGTGCAGCTTAGCTCACCTGGTGTTTCGTAATGTCCAATACGAACCAGCGAGGCTTCCAACCTTTCAGCAGCGCTCCACGTTTATACAGGATCCCCTCGTACGACCTGATGAATAACACACAGTGACATCCAAGTGCATTTAGACTGGATGTTAGGCCTTGGTACCTTTTGCTACAATTAAAAATAGTGTTTAAAGGGATAGGATGCTGTATGAAGTACTGATCCACAGTCAGTGTATTACCTACAGTAGTTACTGCACAGGACACAGGATTTAGAACATTTTCATTGTTTCACCTTGTCATCAAACCGCCCTTTCAGGAGGAGGACTGATACCATCATCTCTGCTCTGTTCAAAGTCACCAGACTCCTTTGACACAAACAGTTTTGTGAATATGAATGAACCCTTTAAAACACCAAAGTCTCACAATAACACAAACAAAATAACCAATCAAGGCCACAGTAACCCAGCACCTCCCGTGTTCTGTGAGTTAAAATTATTGTTTTTTTGGTTTTTTTTTAACGGAGTCTCGTTGCTTTAAAGAAAGCATAACGGCTTCAGTTCCCCGTTGGAAAGGGCTGTCTGACTGCGAGGTGAAACTGTTAAAATATCCTAATCATTACGTAAACTTAAACTGTTATTAATTTTTCTGGGTGGGCCTTTATTTTAGGTGGCTAAAATACAATATGTTAAGCTGCCAATACTTCTGCCTTCTTGCCGGGTAATGTCTACCTGAGCAGAGAATGAAGAGGAAGTTTCTCTCTCTCTTTGTGTTGTAATCAGAGCCTCTCTGTGCTTTGTTGACATCGCCGGACCGGCCGTGCATACCTTTCAGTGCATGCTGGCTAGCTCATAATTGCCGCTCTGCACTTCTCTCATACCGTGGTTACAGCTGATAATGCTGTCCCAATGGACGACGTCATTGCGGTAGCGTAGCGCCCACCCTCTGGGTCCCCGTCAGGTTAACACTGTTAGCTCTGTCAGCAATGTTAGCTGAGCCGCTGACTTGGCCGTCGCCATGTTGAGAGCCGTGTGGAAGTACAGTCAACTTGAATAATATTTCTAATTATCTGTAATTTGACTGGTTATTCCTCTTCATGATCAAAGTTAGATGGAGTTTATTCCAGAAAGACTTACTGGACAGCACAAAGTCTGAACGTCATGTTTCTCCATACGTACAAGATCAACTCCAGCACTGTTTGTACATTATGTTCCCGTTGTGGAAAGAGGCCAGAAGAGGGTAGTTGGTAGATGGTTCTTTCGAGGTCTCTTCTAGAGATTTAAACTCCCATAATTCAATTTATTTAAACAAAGCTGTGGAATAATTAATATCTAAAGACTGTCTTTAAATGACCAACAACACGGACATAACAAGTTTTTACTTTTTACATCCACAGAGACAACTATAGCGCAAAATATCAGTTATCTGTATCAATAACATATCTGTATTGCAGGAGAGTAAGTAGTAGTATATAATAATTTGGAGGATTCTACGATTGATGGATAATATGACAAAATACTTACTGACTGTTTCTGATACACTCACTTCATCTGGCAAAACATTTTTGAAAGGGCTTATAAATTATCTACAGAGTAAATATTAATATTTTTGGTCCAACTCAGGAAACTAACTAGATATTACAGCCAAGAGATTGTACTTTAACCCCTTGGTAACTGTAAAATATCACATGCTGAATTTAAGTACTCTCGTATGCGCGCGCCACTGACTCATCTTCCCAAACTGGACTGGTCCCTCGGCAGCAGTTTTAAGGGAATGAAATGTGGACTTTTTATTTGTTCCGGGACTCAGGAAGTTCATGACCCACCTGTTCTCCTCGCTCTTGGGGGTGAACTGGTTGTAAAGTGTTGCGGCGCGGCGGTTGATCCCATTGGCCGTGGCTGTGCTGCGGTCTTCGCTCAGCCCGCTGTCTGGCAGGTGCAGCATGGAGCGCCGCTGGAAAGCCTGAAGGCTGGACGTGGGAATGAGGCCCGAGATGGACACCATGGACTGTTTACGGAGCTACAAACACACGAGTGGGAAAAGAACATTTTTAAACAATTTAACAACTGAGATTTGTTCTTCCTGTTGTTTTTTAAGACAACATCTGTCATCATTATTCTTCTAACACGCACATTTCCTTCTTGTGAGAGGTCCTCCTGAATGCTGATTCGGACTCTCTCCAGAGTTGTCTGCCATCTCTCAGAGGCCTGGTTCAGCTCGCCCTCCAGCCTCCCGACGTCCTGCAGCACCAACAACAGCCACGAGAGATGACACACGTTGACATATGACACAAGAACTAACTAGCAGAACTAGTCTAAAACTTTTCATTAACAGCTCTTACAGTGAGGAGCTTGGTGATGGCGTCAGGCTGGGCGTGGCTCACGCTGCTATAACATGGCCACACGATCCTCCTCTTACTGTTGGAGAGGGTGTGCACCTCCTCTGAGCTGTCTGACCTCGCCGCCATCATCCTCCAGTCGTAACACGGCCCCGTGGACAGAGTCTCATCCGTGAAGTAGTCCCATTTATTCAGGCTGGGGATACTGATGGAAGGCTTCAGGATCACCTACAAAACAGAAAAGTTTAAATGAGAATCAATAATCTCATTGTGTCCATTACGTAAAATATTGTGGAAAAAGGAAAAATATATGCAGTGATTTATTTTTGAGGATAATCAAAAAGCCCCCAATTTGTAATGCCAAAACAGTGTGAAATTATTGTGTGTAAGGTGTATTTCCAACAAGCTTAATCTGCTCTGTGAATCTTGCAGAGAGCATCTTGTTGGACTGTAGCAACCCCAACATCAAGCATCTGCTCATTCTTCAAAACAAGACTGAAATCATTAACAGGACACTTCTCTGTCAGGAAACTGGAACATCCCGAAATCATCCGAAAACAAAATAACTGGAAAAAAAGAAACAACCCCAAAGACTACACTTGATCATCTGTCAGTTGGTGAAGCTAACATTAGCTCAGTGCTGCTTCTGTGTGCAGAGCTGTCAACTGATCAATGATGATCCAATATGAATCAATATTCTGTTACTGTAGTGACTATTTCTCTCCTCAAATGTTTCCAGAAACATCTTGTAGTTACTGTTTAGCTGTAAAATGAGAAAGTTTGTGACCTGGCAGCCATGTTGAGATCTCTTTAGGAAATATCAAGCACCGCTCACCAGCCAGAGGACAGCCAATAGGAGCGCTCTCTCTGTCTGAAATGACCTGTGATTGGTCAAAGTTTGCGGTCATGGGCTAGACTTTTTAAAGCCTGAAAACAGCCGTGAGGAGGTGCAGAAGTCTAGTTTTCTCTTAAAACACTTGAATTACAATATGCTGAAAGGTTATTATGAAATTTTTGCCCAATGATGCCACAGATTTGTTGCCTACTGCAGGTTTAACATGATCTGTGACAGTCAGATGCAGATGGAAGTAGTACTCAGATCTTATACAGAGTAAAAGTAGTAATAGTGTGCAAGTAAAATAAAGTATAAGCCCTGAGTATTAGAATCAAAATTTACTTAAAGCACCCAAACTAAGACTATTCATGCAGAATGGAAAATTTAACTACCATAAATACAACGGGCTAGATAAATGTATAATAATATATCATTTATTTGTTGATTACATTTTGTATTAATCTTAATCTGTACAGTAAGTCATGCCTCATGCTGTCATATAAATGTAATAGAGTACAACATTCACCTCTGAAATGTAGTATCGTAGAAGTATAAAGTAACATAAATATACTACCTCAAAACTGTACTTAATGCACAGTACTTAAAAAAATGCACTGAGTCAGAAATAGCTGAAATGAAAAACACATGTTCAGAATCACAGTCATAAACGTTGCAGTGCACTTTGTCAGCCGGCTGACCTTTTGGTTTCTCTGACACTGTAGTTTTAAATAACAAGAGTTAATTTTTAGTTTTCAATAAATATATATGACACTATCGCTCCTCAGCGTGGGAGCTGCGTGAATCAGCTGTAGCTGTCGGATGTATGGGGAGCTCTGTTACATGAGGGACGGACAGACAGAAACACTCACGTCGTTCTCTGAGGGGCTGTATAGATAGTTGAAGAAGATGGGACTCCTCCTGTGCATCCTGTTCATGCACTCCCAGATACAGATGCCTCTCCGGGCCTGTTTATCACCTTTATCCTCAAACAGAGTGCCTGAGAAACACACAGAGGAGAAGCTGCTGAGCACATGGGCCAATTAATCTCACACATTGTTTTGACTGATGCAACACTCACTGTTAATAAAAGCTGTAATCCAACAAAAGGGGTTTATGTGTTATATTACAGGATATGAGAAAAGGTTTAGGCTGGCGACATTCATCAATGGACATCTACACACACACGTAACAGCCCACCACGTCTCACCTCATAATTAATTTAAAGGAACAGTGTGTAACGTTTTCATTGGTGTATAATCACCAGAAACTCATTGTGTTTTCGTGAACTTTGAATGAGCCCTTCATATCTACATAGGGAGTGGGTCCTCTTCAGTCTGCCAGCCCTGACTCCTAAAATTTATGTTCCCATACAACTACATTGCATTTGGAAGGAAATATGTTTTGTTGTGGATTTTGTCTTTGACGTATCAGAACTACCTGTAAATTTGTGGACGGTCGCAGTCGGGGACGTAGTATATCGAGCGACCGTGAATATAAATATGTGGAATAAAAACATGTATAGCAAGTGAGGAAGACCTCTACTGGTGGGTGGGAGGGAAAGTGTATGGGTCCAACCCCAGACTTTAGCCCAGGAGACCGGTGTTCGTGTCCAGTGTTGTAAAATGTAACAGTCATGTCTTGTGTTTTTGTTTTGTTTAAAGTAATTTTAATCCAAACCACATGATGTGTTTTTACTAAACCTTATCCAGTCGTTTTGTTGCCTGAACCTAAGTAGTTCTGTTGCATTTTCATTTTGTTTTGTTTCAATTTATAACATTAATCACGTGTTTAAAACTGTTTAAAAGTGCGAACGTAATCTGGGAGAAAATACTGTACGTTTCCCTCAAAATGTATTTTGGTTTTGCAGTTTAGTTGTATAGGAATGTAAATTTGTGGGTGACAGGGTTGGTTTCTACAGTAGCCCAGAGCAGACAAACTAAACACTGGCTCTAGAGAGAGACTTTCACGTTTTTATGTTATCTGAAGGCCACCGTAGTACTCTGACACTTGTGAAACTGCGGAAACATGAGCCACACAGTGCAAAACCGTGATACCTCCAGCCGTCATATGACCTTTGTTGCTCCTAAAGTAGTGTTATAATGGTAAAGATGGCCTCTGAGCGAGGTGAACGGCATCACCATGGAGGAGTGAGTAAAGGGGTACTCAGTTGGTTGCAATCCGCAACCATACCACTAGATGTCGCCAAATTCCACACACTGTACCTTTAAATTAAATATAAAACAATATTTTGGTGTATTTTCATACTAAATTTCAACATAAATTAGATTATGACAATGTATTTTTGGTCATGGTGTAACTACCAGGAACACTGAAAGCTTCTGATGCTGTTTCAGTGAAGGACTTTATGTGTTGTGTTAAGTTTTGGGAACTTGTCCTTTATGTGGACATTTAAGATAAGATAAGATAAGATAAGATGAACCTTTATAAATCCCTGGAGGGAAATTCGAGAAATTTTATTTTAGTAAAGTACTAATTTTGGCAAATTAATCTGGTTATATGAAAGTAACACACAGCCATTTGTAATACAGCTTTCCTCAGTATAAAAAGAGATAATAACCCCCATATTTCATAATTGTAAAGGACACTGACCATGTTCCAAACGCTCATAGTCCGAGTCCAACAGGAAGTTCTTGAAGCGGTTAGAGACGTGATGATAGGCCAGGAACTTCAGATAATACTGATTAAACTCAAACTCCAGAGGATGCTGCTCTAAAATCTGCAAAGACATGAAAAAATGAATAAAGATTAGACTTAGGAGACAGAGAGGGAAGGTCAGAGTGTGTGTGACAGCTGGACCGCGTCCTCATGTTGTGGCTTCACATCCCTCCGGTGCATAGATGACCAATTAGAAACAGGAAAGAATGTCTCCTGTCCTCGTGGGAGCAAAGGTCAGTGATATCATCACCGCCAGACACTATCCAGACCGAGCCGGCAGGACTGCAGCTCCATTGTTCCCGTCCAGCGGTGTGAGGTGGCCAATGAGGAAGAAGCGTTGAATATTTGAGGCCACCTGGGTCTATTGGCAAAAACAACAGCTGTTTTGGAGATGAGGCACTTCTATTTTCAGCTCTTGTCCGAATCCCCTCTCCCCCCTGTTCACAGCTCTCTAGACCCCAGGACACCCGCCAAACTGTCTTAGCTGCCAGGGCTACAGTTTCAAAAGACAAATGCAGAAACTATGTGTTGATGTAAGTGTATGGGAGTGGGCCTGCATGACCCCAGGGGAAACAAAATAAAAAACCAAGACATTCTCTAAAGTTAGCCTCTCAGAGTCGACACAGCTCTCTGGACCTCAGCTGTATGAGCTTCATTCTTAACTCCACTCCCTCCACCCCCCTGAAATCCTGAAGCACACCCAAACCTTCTTAGAGACTCTCAATCCCCACAACTGCAATTTCCCCACTGCAGCTCTAAACACGCACTGAAATGTGAAGGGATGCTGAAACACGCGAGTGCAGACAGCTCAGCGATGATCACTGGGTTCACGGACCATCTGGGCAGCACACTCCCTGCTGAAATACAGTGTTGAAATTACACATCCAGAGTTGGGAATGCAAAGTGCAAAACTGAACCAAATGTATAGATAATGACATCTGAATTTCTCGCCTTCTTCGCCCTCTCGCTTTTGAGGAATGTAATGAGCTCATGAAGACAGTATGAACAGTGTCAAGTCAGTGGGTGGAGAGGAGTCATGTAGCAGGGGCAGGAGATGCTTTTTCTATTTTTATTTATTTAAAGATTATTTTTGGGGGATTTTTACTTGATTTGACAGTGATAGTGATAGTCATGAAAGTGGAGAGAGCCAGGGGATGACATGCAGTAATGGGCCACGGGTTGGATTCATCCTGGGCAGCAAGGACTCAGCTTTTAGTACACAGGACACCCACTCTACCAGGTGAGCTACCGGGTCATCCCGAGTCAGATATGCTTGACGGTGGAGACAATCTGAGGTACGTGAAGGTAAACCTCACCTGGTGCACACAGTCCAGGAACTGCAGGAAGATGGGTGTAAATCCGCCGCCCTGGCTGCTGGGACTCAGGTTGCTCCGCTGGCTGAACTTGTGGCCGAAGGAGAGCCACTCTTTCTCCAGCAGCACCTGAAAACCCTCCAGGGTCCGGTAGAAAGGATCGCTCAGCAGCTGCACCAAAGACACCACCTGCAGAGAGAAAGAGAAACAGTGAGAGTTATGTATGAGGAAGTGATGGGTAAGATACAATACTTATCTGTAGTATTAATAATCATCCACTAACAAGACATAGATCATTCTCTGCTGTATGTTTCTCCTGGATTGTGGTGTGTTTGATTCTCTTAGGGCCCTTTAACAAGCCATAGTCTGTTTGGTTCGTCTGAATAAGAGTTAAACTGATACTTGGTTTGGTTCGATTTAGTCTGGTTTGATTTCACAGTGCACAAATTAAAGGGGACCAAATAAAAAAAAATGTATTTGCTGAGGGGCATATACGAAACAGCGACCTGATCTATTTTGTCTCTAGAGCTGCTGCTTCGATGCAGGGAACCACATACTTTGATATACTGCTGCCAAAGTTTTTTCATTTGACTCAGCATGAGGCCCTTCTGCTCCAGTTTATCTCAAATGACTTTATAAACGCTGCTATTTCTGTGTACTTAATCTCTTTCTTCAGGCCTTGCTTTAGATATGAAGCAAACACACTTCTGCATAAGTCCAGGTCAGTCCTCTCCCACTCATGCTGACCTGTGGTTCACCTGTGATTATCTCAACAGATGTCCACACAGGCAGCCTACGATTTGGTTTACTTGGAAGAGAGACTGCAATTGCAACAGGATTTGGATATTAGAGAGAATGATCATTTTTACATCATTATTCTTATTTTCATTGAAAAACATTTTTAAATTATTATTGTGTGATTTTCATGGGGGTATGTACTAAACAAAGATGTTTTTGACATACATTTCACATGAAACAAAAATTCCTCCTTATACTGTGATTTGAAGCTTGCCATACTGCAATTTCAATAAAATTTCAATGAATTGTGCAGCCACAACGATATATTTTTGACAGAAATTTGGACAATGTACACTGACAGCAAGACAGTGAAAAACAACTTGTTTAAACATGGAATAACTTGAATGTGTGACCTGTGAAAACATTTAGTTTGATGTTTATGCTGTATTTGTCTACATTTTCTGATGACGATGTGGGTAAAACATTTATAATATGAATCTTGGACACTGGATTTTTCCAGTCCAAGTCCAATACTGATATTTGAGTGTTTAAAACATCAATATCCTTTTTTTTCCCTTCTATAACATTAAAAACATTGGCGAGTGTTTTCTTTAAAGAATTGCGACTGAGATAAGATAAGATAAGATAAGTTATTCCTTTATTAGTCCCACAGTGGAGAAATTTATGATGTGTATTGATGTGTATTGAGCTGTCAGCGCTCTCTGACGGGCAAAGAAACTAATCATGGCACCATCTCTAAAGGACCTAAAATGTGTTTTGTTCTGTTTCTTGTTATTTACAGTATCTGCTAACATTTATGCTGATACCAGTGTATCTGTAATTAGCTCATTTTGCCTCACTGGAAAAATACTGGATCAGCAACCCACTGTCAGTGCCACTGAGACTGACTGAATATGATACTTCTCATTACGTTAAATATACAGGGGTTGAAAACCCCTGATATTTAGGCTAATATGATCATCATACCACTAAAGGAGAGTGGCAGCTGTTTCTTCACAACGGCGCACAATGTTTTTCAGTTTGTCATGTTTGATTACGATTCAGCATACTTTTTTTTTCTTGGATGGTAGGATTTTGCTTTGCATCCCTTCAAAAGCTGAACAAAACATCTTCTGACAACAAGATGTTTAACAGATCATCTGCTATCAATTACATTTATATAACATCGAAGCAAAGTTTTCAGGCTCGACCCACAAAACACCAGTTGAGAACCACTTGTCTACACATGCAGTATGCTTGGCCTGCTTCCCTGCCCGTGTCTCCTCCGACACAACTAATGAGCCCTGACGCGTGGAATGAGTGAGAAAAACAGTTCATGGCTTCCCCGTGAGGTTTACAAGAACATCCAGTCCTGGAGTGGTAGAGAGGGCCCCCCGCGACCCCGGCACTGAAATAAACCGCCCAGATTATTTGTGAGACTACAGCGGACTGAGGAGTATTTAAGAAGGAGGCATGAGAGAGGATATGTGAGAGGCAGAGGATTAGACGGAGAAACAGAAAACAAGGATTTAAAGAAAGCAAAGACAGCTCTGCATCCTGTCTGCTGAGTGTCTACGGTTCGTGGACCGAGGCAGGAGAGCCAGAGCATATGGAGCCCATTTGCATGTGTGGGCTGATCAGGACCTGGCGTGATGGAGCCGGTGGCCCGTGGAGAGAGATGCTCTGGGCCGAACACGTGCCCTGCATAAAGGGGTCCACAAAGTGTGCTTTGAAACAGCAGCCCAGGGCTTTTCAAGCCCCGTAAACAGATTTTGAAGGACACGCGCTTGCAACACAAACATGTGCACTTTAACAGGTCAACATGGAAAATATGAGCTCAGAAAGCAAACACGCAAGGAAATGCTGAATGCGGCAGGAAGTGGATACAGACAACTGATCGGGATTGAAACTGATTTTTTTGTTTACATGCCTTAAAATCAAAACCATGAACTTTCGAAATCAGCACAAATCAGCGAGCCTTCGAGACCTTTTCATTATCTATCTCTGCATAATTGGGTCACCAGTGATGGCGCTGATTAGAAGATGAGCAGGAAGAGCAGGTGTGCCAGATTTATTACTCACACATGGCCCAGTGTGGTCTGACTCTATGGAGAATCCCTAAAAATGTTGTCGTTCGGAGATTGTATCAGGCTCAAGTTTTAAAGTTAGAGTGAATGGCAACACATGAAACTAGTAAACTTAAAGAGTCCATTGGTACCAACCATGTCATACTAGCTTGATGCAGGAGGCTAAATAACGCTCAAAACTAACGCTAAAGTCTGTTAAGAATAAACTGGCATGGCCATTTTCAAAGGGATCCCTTGACCTCTGACCTCCAGATATGTGAATGTAAATGGGTGCCATGGGTACCCACGAGTCCCCCCTTTACAGATAATGCCCACTTTATGATAATTACATACAGTTTGGGGCAAGTCATAGTCAAGTCAGCACACTGACAGCTGTTGTTGCCTGCATATATATATATATATATATATATATATATATATATATATATATATATATATATATATATATATATATATATATATATATATATATATATATATATGTATATATATATATGCATATATATATATATATATATATATATATATATATATATATATATATATATATATATATATATATATATACATACACACACACACACACACACACACACACACATATATATATATATATATATATATATATATATATATATATATATATATATATATATATATATATATATATATATATATGCATATATATATGCATATATATATATATATATATATATATATATATATATATATATATATACATACATATATATATACAGTACAGACCAAAAGTTTGGACACACCTTGTCATTCAATGAGTTTCCTTTCTTTTCATGACTATTGACATTGTAGATTCACACTGAAGGCATCAAAACTATGAATTAACACATAGGGAAATATGTACTTAACAAAAAATTGTAAAACAACTGAAAATACGCTTTATATTGTAGTTTCTTCAAAGTAGCCACCTTTTGCTCTGATTACTGCTTCACACACTCTGCATTCTCTTGATGAGCTTCAAGAGGTCGTCACCTGAAATGGTCTTCACTTCACAGGTGAGCCCTGTCAGGTTTAATAAGTGGGATTTCTTGCCTTATAAATGGGGTTGGGACCATCAATTGTGTTGTGCAGAAGTCAGGTGGATACACAGCTGATAGTCCTACTGAATAGACTGTTAGAATTTGTATTATGGCAAGAAAAAAAATCAGTAAAGAAAAACGAGTGGCCATCATTACTTTAAGAAATGAAGGTCAGTCAGTCCCAAAAATTGGGAAAACTTTGAAAGTGTCCCCAAGTGCAGTCGCAAAAAACATCACGCGTTACAAAGAAAGTGGCTCACATGAGGACCGCCCCAGGAAAGGAAGACCAAGAGTCACCTCTGCTGCGGAGGATAAGTTCATCTGAGTCACCGGCCTCAGAAATGGCAGGTTAACAGCAGCTCAGACTAGAGACCAGGTCAATGCCACACAGAGTTCTAGCAGCAGACACATCTCTAGAACAACTGTTAAGAGGAGACTGTGTGAATCAGGCCTTCATGGTAGAATAGCTGCTAGGAAACCACTGCTAAGGACAGGCAACAAGCACAAGAGACTTGTTTGGGCTAAAGAACACAAGGAATGGACATTAGACCAGTGGAAATCTGTGCTTTGGTCTGATGAGTCCAAATATGAGATCTTTGGTTCCAACCACCGTGTCTTTGTGCGACGCAGAAAAGGTGAAGGGATGGACTCTACATGCCTGGTTCCCACCGTGAAGCATGGAGGAGGAGGTGTGATGGTGTGGGGGTGCTTTGCTGGTTGCACTGTTGGGGATTTATTCAAAATTGAAGGCATACTGAACCAGCATGGCTACCACAGCATCTTGCAGCGGCATGCTATTCCATCCGGTTTGCGTTTAGTTGGACCATCATTTATTTTTCAACAGGACAATGACCCCAAACACACCTCCAGGCTTTGTAAGGGCTATTTGACCAAGAAGGAGAGTGATGGGGTGCTGCACCAGATGACCTGACCTCCACAGTCACCGGACCTGAACCCAATCCAGATAGTTTGGGGTGAGCTGGACCGCAGAGTGAAGGCAAAAGGGCCAACGAGTGCTAAGCATCTCTGGGAATTCCTTCAAGACTGTTGGAGACCATTTCAGGTGACGACCTCTTGAAGCTCATCAAGAGAATGCAGAGTGTGTGAAGCAGTAATCAGAGCAAAAGGTGGCTACTTTGAAGAAACTACAATATAAGACATATTTTCAGTTGTTTCATACTTTTTTGTTAAGTATATAATTCCACATGTGTTAATCCATAGTTTTGATGCCTTCAGTGTGAATCTACAATTTTCATAGTCATGAAAATAAAGAAAACTCTTTGAATGAGAAGGTGTGTCCAAACTTTTGGTCTGTACTTATATATATATATATATATATATATATATATATATATATATATATATATATATATATATATATATATATATATATATATATTAGGGCTGTCAGTTTAACGCGTTAATTAGATTAATTAATTACGCTGCAAAGTAACGCGCTATAAAAATTAACGCAATTAGTCATGAGTGGCAAGTCAATGCGCAAGCATTTTAAATTTGGCCCATTGAGTGACCCGTAGGCTGCAGTGGCGGCGTTACTTCGTACCTCCGCCACTAGTCAAAAGCAGGGTGACTGACAACAGAGATGGACGCGACACAGGAGAGCGAGGCAAGCCCACTCGGACCTTTCACTCGTACCCTGACTCGGACAAGGAGGAGCAGGGGCCTCTAGACCGCTACAGAGCTGAGCCGTGCATTGAATGCATGAGTGTCCACTGGAGTGGTGGGCAGCTCATGCAGGAGCTTATGAACAGCTGTCCTCTCCTCCTACCTGGCTACCGCTGCCACGTCTGGGCCATGTGAGAGACTCTTTTCACTGCAGGTAACATCATTGAAAAGAAGAGGGCAGCCTGACACAGAAATGCACCTGGCCTAATTGGTTTGCTGATGTGCTTGACCTTTTTTCTTTTGAATTTCATTTATAAAGCACACAACCAATAAAAATGTGGATTTCAAATCTTCTCTTCTTGGTGTATTCTATTGATTAGTCATGCACTACGATTTTGTAATGTCCTAGAATTCAAATTCTTTATTTGGGGGCCTTTAGCAGGTATGAGATTAAAATGTGATTAATTAGATTAATTAATTACAAATCCTGTAATTAATTAGATTAATTTTCTTAATCGCCTGACAGCACTAATACATTTGCATAAAGCAGCATATTTGCCCACTCCCACATTGATAAGAGTATTAAATAGTTAACAAATCTCCCTTTAAGGTACGTTTGAACAGATAAAAAATGTGTGATTCGTTTGTGATTAATCACAATTAATCATGGATAATCATGTGATTATTATAATCAGTTGACAGCTCTAGTTTCTATTTATTCCTGTTGCTCGCTTTGAAAGACGCCAATGGATGAGAAACTTTCCTACTTGTTGTTGGCTATATTGTATGTTATTTCCAGTAAATATCACGATACTAAACATGCTTTACCTGTTTTAAAAGTCCACAAATCATTATTCACTACTAAACTATTATGTCTTACTGTTATTAAGTTGCTTGTTTCTTTCAAACTCAATATGCTCAGCTCCATAACAGATTCAGTGTTGTGGTGTTTGTTTGCTTTACATCAAAGCCAAGAAGAAACTGTGTTAAAGGTTACTTGCTGTCATTAATTCACCTTTAACAAGTCATTTCTTTTACATTTTACAATTACAGCCAAGTTACACTTTCTTTAAAATGTCACACAAGCTTATTTTTTTTTAATTTTGTCAAAATACAATATGAATCAGTGCACTTTTTGCAAATATATTTGATGATAGAATAACATAATGAACTGGGTGTCAGTAACTTGATACCATCATGGCGTTTCATTGCTGCTTCCCACTCAGGATGGTACTTGTGTGTTTGATTTAATGTGTTTCTTTTGATCCATGTGTTCCCTGGAGTGTTTTTATCAACTGCTATGATTATAAAGAGAGGAGCGAAGTGTAACAAGAACCCCCATCTGGACTTCAGGGAAGTTGTGGTTACATACACTTAACGACCCCCATCGTCTTATTCCTTAGTTTATGAGCTTTAAGGTGCAGTGGAGGAATGTAATGACGTGAGTGATTTTTCTTTTTTCAATATGCCAGCTTCCGTTACTTCCAGTAAGCATAAAACCTTAAGTATTTTTGTAATATAACTTATTTGTTTTAATCTCCTGTATTTCCCCTCAAAGTTCTTTCTACACAAAACGAAAATTCGTAGAAGAACAGGTTGATGGAAACGTACCGGCTGTGTACCAAGTTAAACCTCTCATGTTCTTTCTCTAGTCTAAACTACTGCTCTTCTATTATATCCACCACTACAGTTATTATTGTTATTAGTCCTATATCTATTATTATCATAGCTGTTGTGCTATTATTGTTGTTGCTGGAAATCTCTGCGTCTCTACCTCTCTCTCTAAACCCAAGCGGTTGAGACAGATGGCCGACCACCCAGAGCCGGTGGTGCCCAAGGTTTCTACCCATTAAAGGGGAGTTTTTTCTTGTCACTGTCGTCCTAGAGCTTGTCCTGAGATAACTTCTGTTATGACTTGATGCTATATAAATAAACTAAATTAAATACTGTCTTAATTGTTCATTTATTAACAAAGGTATTTGTGCGTAAGTCTCACTTGTGTCGTAATGTCCCAGCCGTCCTCCAGGCTGAGGAGAACAGATGAGCCGCTGTCCAGAAGCTCCACCAGAATCAGAGCCAGCTGCAGGATCTTGTGAAGCTGTGGGAGATCAACATATGAACACATATACACACACACAGACACACACACAATTAATCCTCACAGTGCATATGTTACCATTGGCCTACTGGTAAATTGCTTGCTGAGTGCAGCCTGTTGTCTATAAAGGGTTTCCCACAGAAAATAATATCCGATATGTTCAATGTAAGGACAAACGCTGCTGGGGGTGAATCAGATAACCAGCATGGTATGAACTCTGTTTCCCTTGGGAAAATGGCTTCAGAGTGGATTTATACAGGATGAGCAGTGAAAGCGGACAACTGGGTCATTCTCACATCATTTTTAGAGTCTGAGTTACTGTATTACTGTGCATGTGAATCCTTATAAAACCCAAAAAACAGTGTTGTTCACCTGCAGGATCCATTCAGATTCCTCCAAGGCTTTGAGGAAGGAGTCCTCCGAGTCGGACGAGGTGGCACTGGGAGCGCAGGCTCTCAGCATCTTTTTAAAAGAGGCTTTCACCTGCCGTGTGTCTGCAAAGTCCACCGGCACCAGTTCACAGTTCAGAGAGGAGTCCACTCTGAGGCCCTGTCAACACACAGAGAGAAAACTAACATGTAAGTTTATTTCACTGAGGTAATCTCTTCAGTATAAAAACTCCTTTCTAGGGGGCATGGATATACAGTATATACAGTATGAAAAACAAACACTTATACACTTAAAACAGATCAAAATAAGAATGAAAATATGCTGAGTTATCACAAAATTACATGTACAAAGTGACGCAACACACATTGCTGCAATAAATACTACATTACTCAATATGTTCATTTACTGTTGACCGCAGTACTACTTCAGTTTTCTTTGTGTGTTGACTCAAATCTATGTAAGGCTGTCAAAATTGGGCAAAATGACATTCAAGTATTTGTTCTAAATGTTTCTATTACACCTGTCACAGTTAACGCAATAATAACATGTAAATGCAACACCACAACGTTTTCAACGCAATCTTTCAGAGGTTGTAGCGGACTCAGGTTTAAAGCTAGTGTGGAGATACTGACATCGTGCGAAACTAAAAAACCAAAACCAAATCTCCATTTAAGGTACATTTTGAACCGATAAAAAAATGTGTGATTATTTTGCAATTAATTGAAATTAATCATGGACAATTGTGCGCTAAATTGTGATTACATGTTTAAATCGATTGACAGCCCTTGTTTCTATTTATTCCTGTCGCTTGCTTTGAAAGCCCCCAATGGACGAGGAACTGCTGATTTGTGAAGATACAACGAGGAGTTGTCTGTACGATGCCAACAAAAACCTAAATAAGATGGCAGATCAGCAGAAACTTGCTGTTTGCTATATTGAATGTAATTTTCAGTACATATCACAATATTAAACTTGTGATTTCTGTATTAAAAGCACAAATGTCAGAAGGTAGCAAGTACTATTGACCCATATTTTAAATGGTTATGTCGTCAGTCTGATCTCTCTCTGTTGTTAGGTCACGGAGTTTCTCTCTTGTTGCTGCTGTTGAATTATTCCTTATTCAGCTTGACCTAACTTTACATTTCATTTCCTCTCGTCATTCAGTGCATGCGAGGCAGAAAGCTGTGGTTGAATATCTTTTTTATTCCCTATTTGAATATATATTCAAATTTAGACTATTCATTGACAGTCCGAAGTCTATTTTCTATTATGTATGTTTTTTATTTTTTGGTTGTTGTCTATTTGGGCACTTTACACTTTTATTGGAGAGTGACAGCCAATGATTGAGAAAGAGAAGCAATAAAAGTTCTCGGTCAGACTTGAACCAGGGGCGTTGTAGTTCCTGGTAGGCGTCTAAACACCTACAGTAAGTCCAAAATCTATGGGACGTTGTGAGGCTGTACTTGGCAGTGTTGTACTGCACTATATGAAACCCAACTCATTTAAATATATGCAGGAGGAAACACATTTACAATGTCATGTATAATGCAAACATCACAAACTGCAGCCTCTGAGGGGGAGGACACAGCACTGTTTTGTGTCTCCATCTCCGCCTGATTGTTTATTTTCTCACTTACAAGTCTGTCTTTAATCACTGATGCTGTGCAAAATCTTTCCTTCCTAGACTTTATCAAGAAGTTGGATTGGATTGCACTGGACTAAACGAGTGTACCTGATAAAGTGGACACCAAGACACCAACATTTCTAACATGTCCCCTCAGCCTCCACAAAGAGCTTTCTTTTCATTCTCACCCTTAAATGAGACTTTTCTCCGAAGACGTAGAGGGCAGCTTGTTGTTTCAGGAGCTGCGCCTGCAGACTGCTGCTACCTGCAGGGGGCGCAAGATCCTTCCCTGCTAGTCTGGCGCCCACGTCGCCTGTCAACGGGTGATGGCTGAGTCTGCTGCTGGAGCGCAGGCTTGCCCACATGCCTGCAAACACACAGATACAAATAAAAGTCACACACAGGCCCAGGAGGAGCTGGCCTGTTCGAAAGCAACGGATATACACGTGCTACCAAACAAACTATAACTGAATGATGAACTACACATGACATGCGGGCTACATTTACATGCACAGCAGTACAACAGGGATTGTGACCTTCATTCTTTTACTCCACCACTAAAGCAGTTGCCTCTGTGAATCGGGTGTGTTGAGATATTAGAAGCAGAAGTTGTAGGAATTTCTTGCAAGTCAACAAGTCTAGAAGCACATTTCTCTGAAAACCAGCAAGCAGTATCTTCCAAACAGCATGAATCACTATCAGGAGGGACACGATTTTTCACAGTAATCACTTTCAGCCCTTTTGAGTTACATTTACATGGCTACCAACTAATGTCGGCTTCTGCAATCAGGACAGTTATGGACCTTTTCAAACTCGACAACATAAACCTTCTAAATTGTGTTTCCTGTTACAAAGTTTGTTAATGCAGCAGCTGACAGGAAGTAAACTTGGATCAAAGCTGTTGCCATAGCAACCAAAATAAATTCAGACAGATGTCTTCAAATCCACAGGGGTCAGTTTACCGGTACCTGTTTACACCTAACGCCACACGATTAACACAACTGCTGTTTAGACAGGTAATAAAAACACACTATGGTTGCATCTGAAATTCCATATTAACTATTTAGTTTGCTAAAACAGTATGTGCGTGATGTGATTTTTAGTATGTCCAAAATCTTAGTATGAAACCAGTAGTATGCGAATTGCATACTACTTCCTGTGAAATACTACAGTATATAAATGCTGGACACTACGGCAGCATAAATATCCCACAATGCAATGCGGTAGGGACGACAGCATTCATAACAGACAGAGCACTGCAGGAATGAGTCCTAAAAACCTGGAAATGAGCCAAAATTTTAATACTTCCAGCTCCCTCCTCTGGAAGTCAGTGTTTTTTTTTTTTTTTTTAATTGGTTTTCAGTTAGAAGCCTGAAATAAGGTCTGTGGTTAACACAAGCATTTAATGTTTTGTTCTACCATATAAAATACAGCTATAAATATCCAACTCGTGAATTTTGAAGCTTTTATATGTCTTAAAAAAGGCGGTTGCTAACAAGTGGCTAAATGAGACTACTAAACTTGTACACCTTTACAGCCTTGTTGTTAGCGTCGTTAGCTTTTTACTTCTGCTGATTACATTCTCAGTTCACAAATCCTAAATGTGGAGTTCATTTGTGAGGATTATCTTGCTGAACAAAATGTGTAAATACCATAAACGTGTGTTTGCCACAGAGCTTATTTTCTGAAATAATCCAAAACCCAAAGGAAAAATCCCACTGACTCTTTGTCGAGGGAACCCGTGTGATTCGAAAGTCCGGGTTGACCTTTAAATACACGTCATCCCTGGAGCGCTCTATTGGCGGACAGCTCTGTAACATCGATAATGCGTCAAATTTATGTGTAAGTTCACGTTGCTAGGCGTAATATATTATTTAAATTAGTTCAGAATTTGATTCTCATAAATCGTTTGGTCACATGGGTTACTATGGTTACACGTCTCCCCACAGCAAGGAAGCGACGATGTAAATTTCTGCTCAGTGCGTCCGAAAAGATGCATACTACTGTTTAGTCACACAAAAGTACATTGAACGATGGTACATATGTTGGGTAGGTCGAGCGTAGCATGCCATTTCAGACGCAGCCCTTTTACATGATTTTTCTCTTTTATATTATCTGGATCTTATTCGCTTTGAGTCACATTTACACTTGAATCTGTCTTCATTATACTACAGGATTAGAGCGGCCACATTTTGTGCGGTCCATGACTAGTTGTCAGCTTCCTTTCCTCCTCAGTTTAGACTCGACTTGTAACTGACCACAGTTGGCCCTGCTGAGCCAACACATTAACAATGGAAAAGGCCACTTTAGAGCAGTCGCTTTGGTTTGTGAAAAACCTCAGCTCCCAGAGGAGCTACCAGACAGTCAGCCAGGATTAGCACTGCGTCTAACAAGGTCTATGTAAGGGGTCTGCAGCGTGGTGAAATGACCTTGTTAGTGAGCTCTTGTGTAGGTTAAAAAGAGGAAAAGGATGAGGCTCAGAGGATGCGTTAGAAACATAGGGAGCGCATTAAGAGGACTGGTAGGGGAAAGAGACAGTTGGACTATACCTTGAGGGTGGACTCTCTCCTTACTGGCAGGTTTTTGGTTTGAGTGAGTGAATAGTTTATCTCTGTACTCAAGCACTGGGTGGTTGTTTGTACAGGAGGTAGAGAGAGAAGATGAAGGGAGGGAGAGGGGCATGGAAAAAAATAAATCATGTCAACATCATACGGACATCACCACCTACCCTACTAACCATTTCAGACCACAGAAACATGCAAATGAAGAGCTGAGACTGGTCCACATAAGGTTTTTTTTTTTTTTTTAAATGATAAAGAAAATGATTGTCATAGCATGCATGAATATGTTCGTCCATGGTAATGAATGATGGCGTGAACGTTTATCGGGAACATATCCTGCTCCAGAAACCTGCAATGTCTCTAACAAGTGCACTATACTGGAGTCACACTGTCATTTGCTCTATCGTCAGATGGAGACATAATAACAGAGGTTGACGATGTAATCCACTGGATTTTCTTAAGTTATCACAAGTTGCAGATGTCATTTTTACATGGAAAACTCTCTAAAGCTATAACAAGGACTGTAGAGGGTTAAATTTAAAGAAATGAAACTGAACTACCTGTCTAGAGAGAGTCTATCTTCTCCTAAAGATTAACAAAAGTTATAAATTAACACTGTTATTTTCTATGATGTTTATTTTTTATTTTCTCTGTCAAGTTTTCTGTATATTATTATCTTATTAACAGATGTTAATGTACAGTTGATGTCACAGTAAACTGTAAAATTACTACATGCTGAGGTTTGTGGGTTTTGTCTTAATTGTTTATTTTTCGTTTTAGTGTGTTTAAAACGTATGCACGGTTGGAAGTGTACGGTTGTATTCATAAATGTGTATGTTTGAGAATGTATGGGTGCATGTGTGTATGAATAAATGTACAGTTTTTATTTATGATGTACAATCATGTATAGATTTCTATTTTTTTTTATTGAATGTAAATTCTTCCTCTCTTCAGTTAACTGTGAGCATGTGTCCAAATAAACTTCACTTTCACTCTTCTCATTAGACACTTAATGACTTACTTTTCCTCAGTATTTGCAACATCAGCCACATGACTTCCACCTGCAGCATCCTCTCTCACTACATCTCTTCTCATTTCCAGTGAAGCCTGTTTAAAGCCTCCGTCTGCATTATTAACACCATTAAGATAAGATAAGATATTGCTTTATTAGAGCATTATGTTCTCATTTTATGTGTAATAGTTTATCTCAGAATTCTGTCTGCAATATCACAGATTACGTATAAGTCAGATCACTTTATTTGCACCACTTTCACAAGAAATCTGGCTCAAAATTCAAAACTCCTGGTTCCAAGGAGGTAAAAAATATGTGAGCGGTCAGATATGACGAGTCATTCTTTATAGTGCTGAGTCGGGTTAAGACACCATTGCCCTTTGACTGACATCTGACTAACACCATGGAAATGCATCGGCACCAAGCACAACATCTGGCCGAGACAAAACACGGAGTACTGATAGTTTCCTCTGAAGAGTTCACATTCCAGTAAACTAAGTCATAATGCTGTTTCCATTAAACAGCACATTGAGTTTTACAGTAATGCTCATTACTGCCAGACACACTACAGGTCACAAGAACACAAGAGGTCAATGTGGCAGTAAGTTTCTGTTATGAGATATAAATCCTTAAACTTCACAAACATAACAGATATTTAACAAAGTGTATAAGCCAAAGATCCTCTCACAGAAAAAAAACTGTGCCTATAACAACCTGATACATTCACTTCAGGCACTAAGGCTCAAGTTATGTTCAGCATCTGTGAGAGAATTACTGAAAATACTCCATTATTTGTCCCCTGGTTGCTTATTTAGAGCCTACTATTTAGTCTCACTCTTGCTCTCCAATACTTATCCTGTTCGATCCCAATATTTACACAAATATTCAGTTTGTTTGCTCACATTCAGGCATTATATTCATGGTATGATAACCAACTATAAACTGATGTAGGCATTCAATGTAGAGAAAATTATTTTTAGATATATATTAAAGGATTAAAATCACTATTAACACTTGTAGTTTACTTTGAACAGTAGTAAGTATTGTTGGCCTAAAGGCTATAAATAATATGTTCTTATAAATGTATGCAACTTTCTGAAGTCGCAGTAATATCCTCTTTTACAAGGAGTACTCCTTCAGTACTATCTGAATGAAAATCAAAGTCCTCCTTCCAGGATGTCTGTGATTTAGTTAGTTTAGTTACATACTTTTGATTGTGAGTGTGATTTTAGCGCCTTACCAGGTTGAAACATCTTATTCAATCATATTTATAACATGTCAGATGAAATGTGTTTTATAACAAGAGACAAATGGGAGAAAGCAGTGTATTACATACAGTAGCTGATTGTTGGGACGTCCCCAGCTTGTAGAAACAGACAGGAGTTAAAGTGCAGAAGCACAGCAATATACTGCTGTGGACGGGGTCGGCAGCAAAACATATTTTTAGCCACCTGAAAAAAAGGCTTTTTTTTTTCCCAATGGAGTCTGGCTGCTTTGGCGAAAGCATAGATGATGGCCTCAGTTCCCTGTCAGAAACAGTGACCGTATAGCTGTCTCACAGCAAGGTAAACTGGAGAAAATACTCTAAATATTATCTACGCTTAAACTAATATTGATAGGGGAGCCTTTAAGATATGTTTTGCTGGCATCCCTTTCCACTGCAGCACATTGCTTTGCTTCCATCCATTCCTCGTCTGCTTTTCCAAACTGGGAGTGTGCCAGTAAGTAGTACACTTACTCTGAATAAGCACCTCATACAACCCCACTTCAAAACACCCAAGCGATCCCTTTAACAGACTAGATGATGCTAAAGCACTCAACAGTCTCACAGATGACAGACTCTGGAGTTTCATATTTCACCTGGCAGCAGGAGGACACACGTGGACGTGTTGCGTAGGAAACAGAGAAATACACTCACCTCCTCTGGTAAAGCTGTTTGAGAATGGGAGATCTAAATGGACAGGAGCCATCTTTGGTATCCGTGATGTTCTCCTGTCACTGCCTGAGGAAAAAACATTCACACAATACAACAAGTGTCAGCGTTCAGGAAGGCCTTTTTTTCATACAGCACCTAATCATAAACAAGACAAGATGATAAATGTGCACTCCCTTCATCTTCAAGCACAAACAAAACTGATTGCAATGATTAGTTGTGCCTTTTGGCTCGGTTTGAACTCATTGTGACACTGTAGAATTGAGCTAACTCCAATTTTCCCATTAAGAGCCCTTAAACTGATCTGAGCAATTTAATCACAAGATACATGAGGGTTAAATGAGTGTGTGTGTGTGTGTGTGTGTGTGTGTGTGTGTGTGTGTGTGTGTGTGTGTGTGTGTGTGTGTGTATGAGCATCCTGGACACAGCTTCAGCCCAGTCCAGTGTCCTGTACATTGTCCAGTATGTTCAGGATACAGACCAGAAGGGGTGAAGTCGGAGGAGATGGATAGGCTGGGCAGTGACCCCCGGTTGTCCTGTGATTCTTACATAACCTTTTATTGTACAAATTTCCTTCCAAAAGTTACCAAATATCAGATAGAGTATTTCTCCCACAAGTCTCTCTCTCTCTCTGTCTCATAAACACACACACACATTAAGATAAGTAGGTGAAAAATAGCTGCAGACCAGAGCAAACACAAAAGGGAAGAGAGTGATTGCCTGAGGGCAGAGAAAAAACAGAGCTGGAATGAACAAAAATAAAGAGTGCAACTCTGCAGTTTTTATCAGAAGAAATGAACTCGTGGCCTCTTGTCCCTCACAAACAAACTAAGTTTTTTCCCACGGCAGAGCCGCGGCCATCGCACAGCGAATTCAGGTCAGGTAGGAGCACGGGCCGTTAGGTGACGTCGCTACGGTCTGAACTACTGATACCAGAGCTGAGCTTCACAGGTGCTACTTACTGACTCCCTGCAGACTACAACAATACAACAATTAAAATCATAGTAGTATAATTATAGTTATAGAGAGGGTAAAGCTGTGTTCACATCATATGGAAGTCATTGTATTTACCATTTATTTATTTTATTTTTTGACAATAAATACCGTTCTCATCAACATTAAAGACCCTCTCTACACCTGGCAGTAAAATGCATCTCCAAACCAGACTGTATTTGGATATGATTTAACCTGATTACATTTACACCTGGTATTAATATGTGTCTGCAGTGTTCACATAGTGATCCAGTTGTGATCTGATTGCTCTGTCTGAAATGACTGAGAGGAAGGCTGCAGACACACAGGCTTGCAGTTGGACATTGCCAGAGAGGCAGTGTGCAATATGCAGACACATCAGCCTCAAACCGCCACTGTTTAGGGGGAGAAAAACCATAAACGTGAATTGGAGTTATGTCTACACACAGAGTGATGAGGAGAGGAGACGCTGAGTGCAGACAGAAGGGTGGCGGCTGTAGTGATCTCTCTGCACGGCGGCTGCACTGCAGGTTGAGCCCGCAGTGCTATCCATCCCACCCGGCCAAAGCTTTGAATATTCTCTGCTGATTACTACCAAAGCTCCACGGTGCAAAAAAAGCTACTCAGGACAGCCCAAGCATTACATATTACCACCCAAGCAGTTGTTGTATCTGGATTGAAAATGCATTTGCATTTACAATTTTCAATGTGGTCACAATGTACAACCCCTGGCAAAAATTATGGAATCACCAGTCTTGGTGGATGTTCATTCAGTTGTTTAATTTTGTAGAAAAAAGGCAGATCACAGACATGACACAAAACTAAAGTCATTTCAAATGGCAACGTTCTTGCTTTAAGAAACACTAAAAGAAATCAAGAAAAAAAATGTGGTAGTCAGTAACAATTACTTTTTTAGACCAAGCAGAGGGAAAAAAATATGGAATCACTCAATTCCGAGGAAAAAATTATGGAATCACCCTGTGAATTTCCTTTCCCACCTGCATCAGATTAGATCTGCTCGTTAAGCTGCAGTTAAAAAGGAGTGATCACACCTTGGAGCTGTTGCACCAAGTGGATTGACATGAATCATGGCTCCAAGACAAGAGATGTCAATTGAAACAAAGGAGAGAGTTATCAAACTCCTTAAAGAGGGTAAATCACGCAATGTTGCAAAAGATGTTGGTTGTTCACAGTCAGCTGTGTCTAAAATCTGGACGAAGTACAAACAACATGGGATGGTTGTTAAAGGAAAGCGTACTGGTAGACCAAGGAAGACATCAAAGCGTCAAGACAGAAAACTTAAGGCAGTATGTCTTGAAAACAGAAAATGCACAGCAAAACAAATGAGGAAGAAATGGGAGGAAACTGGAGTCAACGTCTGTGACCGAACTGTGAGAAATCGCCTCAAGGAAATGGGATTTACATACAGAAAAGCTAAACGAAAACCGTCATTAACACCTAAACAGAAAAAAACAAGGTTACAATGGGCTAAGGAAAAGCAATCTTGGACTGTGGATGACTGGATGAAAGTCATATTCAGTGATGAATCACAAATCTGCATTGGGCAAGGTGATGATGCTGGAACTTTTGTTTGGTGCCGTTCCAATGAGATTTACAAAGACAACTGCCTGAAGAAAACATGCAAATTTCCACAGTCATTGATGATATGGGGCTGCATGTCAGGTAAAGGCATTGGGGAGATGGCTGTCATTAAATCTTCAGTAAATGCACAAGTTTACATGGACATTTTGGACACTTTTCTTATCCCATCAATTGAAAGGATGTTTGGGGATGATGAAATCATTTTTCAAGATGATAATGCATCTTGCCATAGAGCAAAAACTGTGAAAACATTCCTTGAAGAAAGACACATAAGGTCAATGTCATGGCCTGCAAATAGTCCGGATCTCAATCCGATTGAAAATCTGTGGTGGAAGTTGAAGAAAATGGTCCATGACAAGGCTCCAACCTGCAAAGCTGATCTGGCAACTGCAATCAAAGACAGTTGGAGCCAGATTGATGAAGAGTACTGTTTGTCACTCATTAAGTCCATGCCTCAGAGACTGCAAGCTGTTATAAAAGCCAGAGGTGGTGCAACAAAGTACTAGTGGTGTGTTGAAGTGTTCTTTTGTTTGTTTGTTTTTCATGATTCCATAATTTTTTTCCTCAGAATTGAGTGATTCCATATTTTTTTCCCTCTGCTTGGTCTAAAAAAGTAATTGTTACTGACTACCACATTTTTTTTTCTTGATTTCTTTTAGTGTTTCTTAAAGCAAGAACGTTGCCATTTGAAATGACTTTAGTTTTGTGTCATGTCTGTGATCTGTCTTTTTTCTACAAAATTAAACAGCTGAATGAACATCCACCAAGACTGGTGATTCCATAATTTTTGCCAGGGGTTGTATCCCTGATCACTTCCGTAGGTAGTCCGGTTGATTGGATCACAGTCTGTCTTCAATGTGTTTTGGGTGCATTTATACGTGTATTTTTATGTGCTCAAGCACCATCTGATTGCAATGTGATCACCCAAAATGCATTTTAATTCCAAGCATAAAGAGGGTCCAAATTAAGATGGTGATACGTTCCCATTTATGATAGCAAGAATACTCACAATTTGTAATCTTTTCAGTATATCTTTTGTCCCACATAATGTGAAGAAGGCATATCCCAATTAACCCAACTGGCATTAAATAATACGTAACTGTCTGACATACGCTGATGTGAGTAATCCACCGATGTTTGCTTTGTTGCTAAAAAAGGCAAGTTGTATTTAATGAAGACTTGCATAATATGTTAACTTCCACATGACGTGAACACAGTATTAAGTCAGGGTTTGGGTTAAGGTTAGTTGGGCAATGTGTGCACACTTTGACTTGACAAATACAGTAATCGATAACATTGGCTGTGTTTACATTCAACTGTCAAGGAAATTTTAAGTGGACTTTTTAAATATTGCAAAAATGTGAATTAGCTGGGTTTCCATTAACCGGTTTGGAGCGAATGAACCCGGCTATAGTGTAGTTTGGTCAGAAGTTGGCGCTATAGGCTTCAAATCTCTAATCCACCAGTAAAATAAGTAGAAACAGCAGAGGTTGCAAACTGTAAACAAAGCAAGATGGCTTGGACAGCTAACTCATGTACGATAGAAAAGTGGAGAGAGGTCTTCAGGAATTTGTTTCAAGTTTTCATTGGTCTTTCATGTCAGCTAACACTGACCATGTTTCATGTTATCCGGAGACGAAGACAATCATTCACATATTATTGGGAATATCCAAGAAGACGTGGACAACGGAAACAGCCGATCAGTCAGCGAAATGTCTGCTACAGAATTCATTCAACAAAGGCGTTCCCATGATCCATTTAGCGCATTAACTCTTTTTTTTCGCCAAGGCCAAAACCACATCAAGCAACCGTAATTTTTTTTTTCTGCAACTTAGGGAGTTTTATTTTGCAGTTTCCATACGCTTTTTCGAATGCGATACTTTAAAATGCGCATAAAAATATGTGAATGAAAACACGGCTATCGATGGCTGCATCCCATTTAGGCATTCCAGTTTGAGTCCTGCTACTGTGCAGACTGTTACAGCTTAGTGGGACACCTAACGGGAAAGGAGCCATCATTAATGTTTTACGAAACTTGTGCTTTTCCTGTTTCTCTTTTTACTGACTGCATCCTCAGAGATCAAAAAAACTGAGAAGTCACAACATGTTGTTTTAGATATCAAATGTCTATAATGTAGAAATGACTCCAGAGGCAGAGCAAAACAGTCAAGTAGAGAACTGTGGTATTCAGCATTAGAATAAATAAGAACACGATCTGGACATAATGATCAGTGTACCTGGTGAGAGGCCAATGAGGGAGCGGTTGGACAGGGTGCTGTTTCCGTTCATTTTGAAGTAAATAGGGATGGAGTTGAGGATGGCTTGCAGGTACTTTTCTTGTTCAAGACTACTGGATGAATCTGAGGATGAGGCAGGAGCTAAAGGAAGAACACAACACTTTCGATTTAGACAGATACTTTAAAATTAGTTTAAATTACACTTGTTATATCCATCAAAGACTTTTTTGAGAAGTAAAGCTGCACATGGTATAACTGATGTAACTAGTTGAGATACACTTTAAAGCAAGCTAGTTCATTAGCTGTTATTCTTGGAGGTTGGTTAGCACATTAAAAGTACAGAAAGACCATCTGAATGTGTGAATGCACACCTGTTGAGGAGGGGTTCTGCGACTTGAACAATCCTACAACACTCTTGCCGTGGAAGCCTCCTGAGCGGAGCAGCACGGCTTTAGTGCGAGGATGTTTCCAACACACAACAGGGAGACGGTTGTGTCTGTAGCAGCGGGCCACTTTGTGTAAACTGCTGTCCTGGACTGCCTGAGGAACCACCAACAGCCCTGGATAACTGATGGAGAGAGACAGAATAGAAATCTCAAACACACAGATTTGTTCATACACAGAGATGCAGCTGAATAAATGGTCTCTTACTGAATTTATAGCCAAGATCTCAGTGGAATTATGGCTGTGTTAGTCACAGCATGTGTGTTTTAGTGTTAACAGGCTGAATTTTAATCTGTATCAAATGATGTCAAACATTTGTCAGCCAGGTAAAGGAAGACTCCCCACCGGCCATATTAGATATCGAGGCTTACAAAACTTCCGATGGGGCTACAAATCCTGGAAACGAATGTGCTTAGCAGCGCTGTGCTGACATAAGTGGAGTCAGTACAGATCAGCAGGTTTCTCGATGCATGTTTAGCCGCACTGTTGCAGCTAGAAGAATATTTATCAGGTACTAAGCCTGTGAGGCGCGTACCTGCGGCAGAGGGAGTAGAGTCTGTTCACGGCTGTGATCCTGAACTGCTCGCCTGACTTGGAGCGGGACGAGCTGGCGGTGATGGTGCCCAGACCCAGACGCTGGTAGTCACGGAAACAGGACTGCTCCACCAGCTGCTCCATGGTGGACTTCTCTGATGCTCGCAAAGTGCTGCTGGGTGGTGGCTCACCATCGTCTGATACTGACAACACACACATGCAAAGGTAATTTAGGTTTTCTATCTCCCTCTAATCCATCACGTGCAAAAGTGTCATTCCTCTCACTTGAAATGTCATCATCTTCATGCCAGGTCATCCTGCTGCCTCTGTCGTTCTTCTTCAGTGTGGTCTGGCTGCCACGGCCCATGGTGATCTTTCCGGCCCTCTTTGCTCCCTTGACAATCGTTTTGGAGAGTGTTCTGTGAGGAGTGCAGGGCAGACCACAACATTATTTACTGTGTGCAGTTTCAGCATTAAAACTAGAGAAACAAACTGCAGAGGCTTGTATTTATTTAGACTAATATTTCAGATGACACCTGGAATCACAATTCAGTGATATTTACAACAACCAGTCAGCCCAGAGCTTTACAAACCTGAAGCCAGTGTTCCTCTCTTTTTGTTTTGGAAGGATCAGCTGAGGTGCTGTTTGTCCTGCTGCAAAAGCGAAGGAGCTGAAGATGGACTGTGGGTAACGGATCCTCTGAAGGTGCTTTCTGAAAATCTCCACCATCTCTGAGCTCACCTCCTCATCAAAAGCCACCTTTATCAGCTGTAAGAGGCATTCGCGTTCATGTGTTAAGTCCATCTTTAAATGTAGGGAGCATCAGAGCTGTCTCTTTATCAGTGTTAAGATTCCTCTCTGTTTTACCCCCAAATGTTTGCTTAAGCATGCCGATCTGCAACTTCCACATCTAAAACACAACACTGGTGAAACAGCCCACACATGGTTTCCACAACACACACACCCCCACACTGAAAAGATGTCCACATGGGCCAAGCGACCTACAATCCAAAAACATGGCCACTTTCATCATCTGTGTTATAAAAAGACAGGAATGACCAATAAAAACTTTTACAGCAGTACATCTAAGGACTAAAAACACATGCTTGGCTGAAAATTGCTTTTCTCTTTGATTCTGAGGATCAAGCTCCTGTTATAAAAGTGGGACTTCTAAAAGATGTGCCACGCGAATTGTTATTTGTAATTTCAAGTGTTACTGCCAGTGCTTGTATAATAGTTTGTGCAACTTGTGAATCCTCTGGGAGCCCAAAAAATTAAGAAAAGGCATGAAGTAAAATATCTGAGAAACAGAACCACAGATGATGCTACGAGTTGTTTTTACTTTTGAATTGAATCTAAAATCTCAGAGAAGCCACAAAACAGACTGCAACGTGCCCACCCATCCATTTACGATCTCCGGTAACTTGCATTCATACTGGACTAACATGAGAGTGTTTACCTGAAATGATGCCGAGCGGAGCTGCAAGCCTTCCTGCATGTTTTGCTGCAGCTGGTTCTGGATGCTGATCTTCTTCTCTTTGGTCAGCGTGGACACTGGGAAAGCTCTGATCACTGCCTGCTCTCCCACTGGACACACAGGACAAAGACCGGCATCATGTTACTGAGATGACTGGTACAGCATCTTACTGACACAACATGCTGGACCACCTACTAATAACTAACTAAGTTTTTATTAGGGCTGTCAATCGATTAAAATATTTAAGCGCAATCAATCAGATGACTGTCCATGATTAATTGTGAGTAATCGCAAATTATTAACACATTTTTTATCTGTTAAAAATGTACCTGAAAGGGAGATTTATCAAGTATTTAATACTCTTGTCAACATGGGAGTGAACAAATATGCTACTTTATACAAATGTATGTATGTATTTATATTTGGAACAATATATAATTGACACTCTCACAGGTACTGCATTTAGCATAAAAAATATGCTCAAACAATAACATGACAAACTGCAGCCCAACTAGCAACAACAGCTGTCAGTGTGTCAGTGTGCTGACTTGACTATGACTTGCCCCAAACTGCATGTGATTATCATAAAGTGGGCATGTCTGTAAAAGGGGACTCGAGGGTACCCAGAGAACCCATTTACATTCACATATCTTGAGGTCAGAGGTGAAGATGGCCATGACAGTTTTTCCTTGTCAAAATTTAGTCTAACTTTGGAGCATTATTAACCTTCTTTGCGACAAGGAGGTAGTTTCATATAATTAGATTAGATTCAACTTTTTTGTCACAGCGGATGTCACAAGTACAAAGCAACGAAATGCTGTTTGCATCCAACTAGAAGTGCAATAAATAACATATGATATAGTATATACAGAGTGCTAAATATATATGAATGACATAAAAATATAGTATGTGCCCATATGAGTATCTATTATGTATGCCAGGTGTGTACAGGTTATATAACAGGCTGTAGCTATGACTATGTTATTACAGTATGTACAGTAGTGCAAATAGTATTTATTAAATAGCATGTACAGAATATTTATATACAGTAGTGCAGTGATATGGTATGAAAGGATGAGGTGCAGTTGTATTGCAGGGATGTAAGTTGTATTGAGGTAGTTCAGTTTGCGGGGGGCAGAGTTCAGCAAGGAGACAGCTGTGGGGAAAAAGCCGTTCCTGAACCTGGTGGTTCTGGTCCGGAGACTCCTGTAGCACCTCCCAGGGGGCAAGGGGGAAAACAGTCTGTGTGCTGGGTAGCAGGAGTCTGTCTTGATTTTCCTCGCTCTCCTGAGGAAACGCTTCCTGAAAATGTCCCCAATAGCAGGAAACGAGGCTCCGGCAATGCGCTGGGCAGTTTTCACCACCTTCAGTAACGACTTCCGGTCCTCAACAGAACATTTCCCATACCAAACTGTGATACAGTTGGTGAGGAGGCTCTCGATGGTGCAGTGGTAGAAGCTCACCAGGATGTCTGAAGAGAGGTGGTTCTTCTTCAGGGTCCTCAGGAAAAAGAGGTGCTGGTGAGCTTTCTTGACCAGGTTGGAGCAGTTGGTGGTCCAGAAGAGGTCTTGTGATATGTGGATCCTCAGGAATTTGAAGCTGGTCACACGCTCCACCACCGCTTCATTGATGTGGATGGGTTGGTGTGTGTCAGCATATCTCCTGAAGTCCACAATGAGCTGTTCCATTTTATTGGTGTTAAGCAGCAGGTTGTTGTGCTTGCACCACACAGCCAGACGATCCACTTCCTCCCTGTAGGCCGACTCATCCTTGTTAGTGATGAGGCCGATCACCGTGGTGTCATCCGCAGACTTGATGATGGAGTTGTTGGTACAATGTCCAGGTCTGCAGCCATAGGTGAAAAGGGAGTAGAGGAACGGGCTCATCACACAGCTTTGTGGTACGCCGGTGTTCAGATTGAGGGTGGAGGAGCAGTGGTGGCCTAACTGTGGCCTGTTGGTCCAATAGCCAGTTGCAGATGGAAGCTCTACTGCCCACGTCTGTGAGTTTGGTGATGAGTTTAGAGGGGCTGACAGTGTTGAATGCTGAACTGAAGTCTATGAAAAGCATTCTGGCGTATGTGTCTTTATTGTCCAGGTGAGAGAGGACAGAGTGTAGCACAATGGAGACTGCATCTCCTGTGCTCCTGTTACTGTGGTAGCCAAACTGGTGTGGGTCCAGGGTGGGAGAAAGACAGGATTTGAGATAAGACCAGCTGCTCTAAGCACTTAGTGATGATGAGGGTGAGTGCAACTGGGCCGTAGTCATTGAGACAAGTTAAGGTGGAGTGTTTTGGCACTGGTATGATGGAGGTTGATTTGCAGCAGGTCGGCACAACATCATGGGCCAAGGACAGGTTAAATAAGTCGGTCAGTACACCCGCTAGCTCCCCAGCACATGCTCTGAGCACATGTTCAGGAATGCCATCAGGTCCTGCAGCTCTGTGTGGACTGATCCTGCTCAACACTGTTCTGACATCAGTGTAGGAGAGCGTTAGGGGTTGGTGGTCAGTGGTCAGCTCTGCCTTGGTTGTAAGTTCTTGGTTGTCCTTCTCAAAACAAGCAAGTAAGTTGTTAAGCGCGTTAGAAGGAGATACCAGAAGACGGGGGGGAGGGGTTGATAGGCTTGTAGTCAGTGATGACCTGGAGTTGGAGAAGTGCTCCTCCACCTTCAGCTTGTAGCGTTGCTTGGTCTTCTTGATGCTCCGCTTCAGGTCAGCCCTGGCTGTCCTGTAGGCTTGTGCATCTCCCGATCTGAAGGCGGTGTTGCGGGCCTTCAGCGGGAGACGGACATCCTTGTTTATCCAGGGTTTCTGATTTGGGTACATGGTGATCTGTTTCTGGGTGGTGACGCTGTCTATGGTGGTGGAAATATAGTCCAGTACAGAGGAAGCATAGTTGTTGATATCTGTGTGGGGGTGACAGGTTGTTTGTGTGGTAAACATATTTGTTTGTGTTTGAACTGGTCCTGTAGCACAGAGTCAGTTCCCTCAGGCCACACATTTATTGTTCTCACTGTGGGTTTCACACATTGGATGAGTGGTGAATACTTGGGGGAGAGAACGAGAGAGAGGTGGTCTGATTGTCCTATGTGGTGTAAGGGTGAAGCTCTGTAAGCTCCAGCTATGTATGAATAAACACGGTCTAGTGTCTTGTTCCGTCTAGTGTGGCAGGAAACAAATCTGGGGAGAACTGTCTTCAGGTTGGAGTGATTAAAGTCACCCACAACAATAAAAGCAGCCTCAGGGTGTGTTGCCTGCTGCTTGCTAATGGCTGCATGTAGTTCTTCCATTAAGCTTAACATTAGCATCCGGTGGTGTGTATACAGCAGTAACTACAACTGATGTGAGTTTTCTTGGGAGATAATAAGGTCTATCATATATGATACCATATCTTCACTCTAGCTTTAAAGCTGAACCTGCTACAACCTCTGAAAGATGCATTGTGTTAATGCAGTAAAGAAATTAATAGCGTTAAAACATTTTTATCACTAACTTCTACAGCCCTAGTTTTTAAGTTTCATTATTCTTTTTTTGGGGTATTTACTGAATTTTGTAGAAAGTTGACAGGAAACAAGGGAAGAGAGAGATGGGAGAGATGCAACAAAAGGTATGATATTAACCAGGGATGTCATCAGTGGGCCCCACCTACTTTAATGGTTTAAAAAGATCATTGTAGTGAGGAATGGTGATGATTGTGATGGTTTACCAGACAAAAATCTGCTGTTACTTGGGAAGAAAAACATGGCTCGGGTTCAACATAAAAAAAGAAAACATTTCTTTTGCAAACAAATATAAGTAAGGGATAATGTACAGTAAGCCAGTCATTGTTGCAAAATAAACCCAGACAGGGTGATTTATCGCCCTGAAGTGGTCTGCTATAAAGAAACGCCGTGATTGACCAATCAGAATCCAGTATTCAACAAAGCCATGTCATCAGTAGTAATAATTCATTTAATCGATGCTATGGTCCAGTAGTTACCGAGTGGATCATGGGGGGTGCCTTTGAAAATGATGCGGTATGTGGTGAGAAAGAGGGCTCCCTCTGCTGGCAGGATGTGAGGGCCCCCCAGGAGGCCCCCGGTGGCCTCTTCTCTGCCGTCAGGGTCCAAAAGCACCCGCAACCCTTCTGACACCAACTCTTCCCCAGGCAGCAGTGCTGGACGCAGAATCTTAGGCTGATGAGGAAAAAAAAAAACATAACGCATGATACATACTGTGTGCAGAAATAATCCCTATCAATGAAACATGTCTGAGATTAAATTTAGGTGATTGTAAAGTTGCTCTAAATGAAGGACTTAGCATTGACGTCAGAGAATCAGACCCCAAAAAGCCAGAAAATCATTATAATGTCAAGTCACAGCACCACAAGACCATGTTGGGACGTATTTAAGCATCACATGCAGGTCATCATCAAAAACACACACACTCTGAGCATTAGATAGCAGTCTAATTCATCTAAACTAATTCATCCTCTCTGCAGAGACCTTTTTATCAAACCCTCCAAGCAAAACTCATGATCTGCTTTCCAAGTTAAAACTGATGTGATTATCCGATTTATCAACTTCAGTAATATTCATCTTCATGTTTTTGAAATTTAAATTTAAACATGGGGACACTGTTTCTCAGTTCCTATCAGGGTTTTATTCCAGTGGGGCAGAAGTAATTTTGTAATTTGAATTGTAATTTTGTGCCTCAAAGTCACGTGTGAAAGAAACAAGACATTGGCAATCACACTGAGATGTTCAGTTTCAAACAGCAAATATCTTGCATTTGCAGCATCTCGTAGACTTCTCATATCCTGTGCAGCTTTGGAATCGGTTTTCAAAGAAGTTACAGGCGCTTCTTAAGAAAGAAGAATAGGAAACGTATAGTGTGACACATTTGCCTGATATGGTATGTGCTACTAGGGTGTTGACTGCAACAGAAGTAATAACTAGGCAAACAAACCTATGAGCAACTCTTTCTACTGTATGAACTGTAACTAACAACAGTCACGTCTGCACCCTGTGTTGCTTCAGCTCCTTCTGGCCTCCAAAGCCAGCAGAGAAACACTCAGTTGTTCCACTGTCACAAATATGAACGAGGCGGGACATTAGATCATTCACAGCATTTCCCATTAAGTACACAGCCAAACTGGGGGAGTTGAGGTCTGGCCAGGAGATAATAAGAGCTTCTTGAGTCCGTCCTTGAATGGACAGCGAGACCAAGAACACAGTCCCTCTGCACCTCATTACTGCTGCGAGCTCGGCCTTCCTCTTCTTATTATTATATATATTAAATGCATTCACTGTTTTTCTTCTTGTGTGTGTGTGTTATTGCTACCACTACTACTACCACTATTCCGACTTGTCATGAATCCAGAGTCAGTGTTGTTTACACACTTTTTAGTATTTTTTGGCATGCTGCTTGCAGCTAGCAGGCCAGGATGGAAGCTTTGTCCAACACATAAACGTGTGAGAGGTTAGCCACAAAGTACAGCAGACGATCTGCCCAGACTGCTCACCACGGTCTCCAGGTTGCTCCCAAGGCAGTACTGGCATGGTGTTTGTCTGTGTGTATGGAGTGTGTGTGAGAGGAATTACCAAGAGCTGGCAGACATATAGCACAGCATGATCCAAGAGACCAACTGGTAAAATCTGAAAGTGTGATGATGACTGGAAAACATTAGATGAGATCGTCACTCTGCATACTCTGAAGCTGATGACATTTAACTTGTGACAGTTTTGGTGCTTGTGTTTCTAGATTTTTAAAACACTGCCATAAAATTGATCCTTCCTAAGTCCCGCCCCTTTTCACTCTGTGCTCCAATAACAGTTCGGCAAGCTTGGATTCCAGCAGAATCTCGGTGAACTTTCCCCTTTGCTGTTATACTTAAATACAATGCTTTGTCTGTTCAAAAGTAATATTATTATGTATGTCACATTATATTGGTGTCACAATCTTCATGGACACATTACATTGCAGGCCTATATAGTCAGTTACTTTCATTTTGTGTTGATTTTGGTGGTCCCTTTAGAAAACCTCTCATTTTACTGCAGCAGCTGGGTTTAACTATCTGTTTGGGTTCTCCTGTGCCTACCTTCCCTCCAGCGGGCCCAGCAATACGTGCTGGGTCTCCAGCAGCTTGGTGTCGGTCTTAGCTCCCAGCGGGGACCGGCGGAGCAGCGAGGCAAAGCTCTGCTCCTGGAGCTCTGACTGCAGGTCGATGCTGGAGGCCCAGCTGGAGGAATTTCTGGTGAACATGCATGATTTTGTCTGATTTCGTTATAGCTCCGCTTCGTACTGCCCTGATGTAAGTTGAAGTGTGCTTCATTTTTCAAGCTTGTCTGACCTTTCAACGGCAACTAAGGGGGGCGGGACTTAGGGTCAATTGTACATCCACTGGACATGCAGCTGAGGTCGCAGCAGCTAAGAATAGAGCACCACTCACCTTCTGAATGGGAGGTAACCTCCTGCTCTCTCTGTGAACTGCCTCCAGAGCCTCCATCTGCATAGCAACGATGCCTGTGGGTCACAAGCTGGGGTCAGCTGCCATATGTACATACACAAGTGCACACACAGAGCTGGTACAGAGAAACACATGTACATCCACACAGTCTTACAACCAGAGTGTGTATTTACAGATTGTAACACCATTTAACATGTCAGAAGGTAATCAGCTCAGAGGTCTCTGTTGCTGTTAGCCTGAGCTGAGAATACACACATGGGAGGGTTACTGTGCGTAAAGCTGATGAGGGAATTAGGACAATGTGAATGAACAGTGTGAGGGCTGTACCTGGGATCATGCTGTGCAGGCTCTTGATGTGCTCCTGGGTTACTCCGCTTTCTGTGCACACCTTGTCGATGAAGCGGGCGACGAACCGGACCACAGAGTTGGCCACATCGCTGTTCTCCGAGTCCTCAAACCCACTTTCCGTGTCAAAGCTCTCTGCGACGCTACCGGCGATGCTGTACAACACACATGATGACACCATGAAAATGAGAAAGGTCACGCTACGATGAGATCTGATCCGAGACTTCAGAGTTATGTGTTAATAGACATGGATTTGGAGGATGCACTGTGATAAAGAGCAGTGAGAGCGAGAATGATTTGCAGCCTGGCATGAGCTAAAGGTGGATGCCTGGATCAATTGCTCAGACTCTATTAGCCAAGAAGAATGTTTCACATGAAATGGTGATGCAACCTTCCCTCTGGATTCATAGCTAGTGATGAGATCCAAATGTCCTCTGTGAGAAACAAACACGTCTGGGGCAAAAATGCAAGAAAAAAATTGAGAAAATGTCCACACAAACAAATTATTGGTTGCAGTGTTTCTGTTAGAAATAGAAATAGAAACAAAACAGGATAAAACGGTGACAACAAGTTCTTGAGCTAATTGTGACATTTAGAACAAATGTTTAACAAATCTCAATTACTGTACATAACAAAAACATAAACATTGTGTTCCAGCAGTCTAGTAAAGGATGAAATTGGAGCAATATATATTTGGCTGTATGCCTTTCATTTCTAAGAAAAGACAAACATGGGGGATCTTCCCAGATTTATTTCACTCCACAGTTACTGCAGAGTACGGGAAATCACTTCCACTGCTGTGCTGTTTGGTTTGGGTGAGGATAGTGCAGCCCCATTAAAGACGTCCTAAGGGTTTTAAACTTCCCAACAGAAGTAAATGAGCCTCACTGTGTTTTGTGCAGTAGCAATGTAAGCCCACAGGATGGACGTGGGCCGGAAACAGGAGAGGTACTGTGTTCCATTTGGCTACACAGGAAGGTATCATGTAGACTGTGAGTTACGCCATATCTGCCCACATACTTATCATCACCTTATTAAGCGAGCTACACATACTCCCAAATCATGAAACCTTTCCTCGGGGTTTCCTCTAGATCAAACTGATCGTTCTACCTTACAAACACTGAACAAGCCAAAGATATGTTCTAGTCTATTCTGTGTTTGATCTAAGTGCACAGTAAAGACATGTGAAGGATGTTAAAACATCCTTTTTCTACCCAGATAGTGAACTGCATCATGCTGACCTGTTTGTGACGATGCTGTTGCTGCCGCTCTCCCAGTCGGCAACCGGGGTGTTGCGGAGCAGCTTGATCTTACTGGTGTCCAGAGGAACCAGCAGATAAACCATGAGGCTGGCGTAGTGGATGGCCTGGCTGAACACAGTGCTCTCCTCATTCTTCACCAGCTCATGCTGCTTCTCCTTGCTCAGACCGGGCCATGAACGCAGCTGCTCTGCAGCCAGGTCCATGGCTGTGTGCTCTTCATCTCTGCTCGCCGCAGGTTCATCCTGGAGAGGTCAGAGCAAACGGTTTGAGTTTGACATGCTTTTTTAAAGGCTTGACAACCTTAAAACGTAATGATGCCTGATGAGTGTCGACCTGCAAACAGTTCAACCAGAGGATGATTTTTCCCTTTATGTTTACCAGCAGCAACGCTGGTATAGACCATTTCAACGGAATTAGGTTGCAAGGCAAAAGCTTGGGTCCATATTTACGTCACTGACTCACACTTGGGGTCTGAAGTTCAATTGTTCCCACCTGTCACTGCGGTAGGTCAATGAACATTTCTACCAGCCACTCAGTTTTTCTTGTCTGCCACTTCTGAACTCTAAGTCGAACCCTTTAAGAACTGAGACAGTGGTACCAGACAATAGAAATATGGAGTATATCACGTAACCTTCATCCCTGACTATTTTCAATGAAAGAATTGCTTTTTAAAAAAAATATTTTTCTCAATATAAGAAAAACCTACTGTGTCTGCCAGTTAACGACGGGGCCCTTGGCAAGATGGTCTCTAATGGTTTTAATTATTATCATTTTTCAAATATTTCAGAAAACTACTCCGTATTTCCCAAATAAAGAATATTATACAGACACAAAACATATCCATCCACTCATTATAACCCAATATTATGTCTTTAAATGTCTTGTTTTGTCCAACCAACAGTTCAAAGAGATTCAGTTTACTATCACATAAAGACAAAGAACAGCAGCAATTAAAGACGTTTTGGCATATTTGCTTGAAAAAATACTTATAATTAATTTTCTGTTTCTTTTCATCTCTCATGAAGCTTAAATTAGTGGGCTTTAACAGGCTTATTTCACACAATATATACTAATATTGGTCACATTTACCTTTATCCTTGCAGCAATGCCGTCTTTTCCCTCTGGGGTGTTAAGATAAAGGGCTCGGATCTGACTCTGGACCTCGCTGTAGAAAGTTGCTTCCCAGAACTGCTGGTTGGTCCAGATGGGATGGTCCTGAATGCACGTGTAGGCAAACTGGTTCACACCGGCAGCCAATTTCTGCAAGACAAAACATTTCATAGAGTTCATAGAGTCAGGACGATGTAAGGAAGCAACATTAGCCGGCTAACTGGGCCTTTGAGTAGAGATCTGCGCGTGTTGCAGGGTATCACACCACTGCATGCTCATTCGAATGTGTCAACACGCCCTGCCCGCAACAGTGGTAAACATGATTTATCTCGAGAAATCATTTGTTTTATGAGGGATACCAAAGTAAAACAAAACAGATTCACGTCCCTGTTTCTCTGATAGTTTACGTCATCTCCCATAGCAACAGATACAAACCAGATGTTGGACTGTCAGGCATTGACAGTATGATTGTTGACAGTTTAGATTTAGATGCTAAGAGGTAATTTCTTTCATGCTACAGACATTAAAATGACATTTATGTGTTGACTACACGAGCAGTCTAAATAAACAGACAAACTGAAATAAAACTTAACATGCACAACCTCGTCTGACCCCATCACTACAAATACATTCAACACAGCCAGACTTTGTTCAAAGCCACAAAACTTTGTTTTAAATTCAAGTGGATAACCCAAAGATTGTTGAAATACCGAAATATGTCTGAATGTTGGGGAAATGTATATAAAATGACACAAAACAACGAGAATATGTCCATTGGACAAAACTGTGCAGCCATAGTTTCTTTCTACCGACAGCTGATCCTGTCAAGAGTAAATATCTCTTCTGTCGATCCGTGTTCAGTCCGGTGTTACCCACTAGGTCCTAATCGCTGCAGCCCTTGCTCTACTTGTGGGCAGTGTGAGTTGGTGTACGTTTCTTCTTTCTCATTGGGTATTTGCATCAAGAAGGAATTTGGGCTGCAGCGAGTGCCCCTTGAAAAGAAATTTGCCAAAATGCTGGGGAGAAGTGGAAAAACAAAACAAAAAAGAAGTCAGCAGTGGGATTTAAAGTGAAATCAATCATTCCTTGTGGGTCGTAACTTTTTACCAGATAACAACCCTGATGGAGCAACAGACCACCCTTCTTTCCTTCTGTGTCTCGATGTATTTGGAAGCAGTACTGTTGTTTTTCATTAGCGCGGGCTGAAGAGTAAAGCACCTGCTGCTTGCAAAAACAGCTACTAAAGGGTGCTCAGCTAAAGGCATTAACACTGGCCCACACTGTAGTGTATAACACATATGGTAAATACCGCAGAGCAATGCTGGAGAAACAATACCACACCACAAATAACATGGTGTCAACAGAGGCACGGAGTGCCAATAAATGACCGGCCACAAACCAACATTCACCACCCGTCCATGGTAGCGTCGGAAGGCTGAAGTAGGTTATTTGATTAGCTTCTGATTTCTCTCCCCTGAGACACAATGCAGCGGTTTCCATTATCACTTCACAGCTTGCCTTTGAATGTCAAGAAATAGAGGGGTTGCTGTAATTACAGCAGACAGACCCAAAGCAGCTCTATTCCCAGTGTGATGGGCCAGAAGCCAAGAGAGATGATAGCTGGGAGGACAGGTGGTGAACAGAGCTCGCGCCCATACAGCAGTTAACATGCAGCACCGGTAACATGTAATACCTTCAGTCCTCATTATGATTCAGATATGTTTTATTTTTTCATTCATAAAAACATATGTAATAGAGGAAAACCCTGGGCAAACATCTTGAAAGATTGAAACACGCTCTAACTTGTTATTGCACAAATGCTGAAACAGGCTCCTGCTGCTCTGCTAATACTAGATTACAAAAATGAAACCACTTTGTTGAGAAATGCTACACCGCTGAGCTCAGCAGAGTTTTCAAGGTGTTTAAAGAAAGAGATTAGGATATCCTGCTGGATAATGACAGAGGCCAACAAGAAACGGATGAAAAAAAAAAAAGATTTAAATCAAGGAAAGAACGTAAGACAACAGTCTCAGGGATTTTAAGGCATAATCATGCTAAATTCAACATCCAGTGCAGTAATATAGCAGCAAACATCTATTTGCTATGTAAGATGTAATAAAGATATAGTGGAGTAATGTCTGCCTGAGCAGAGAATGAAGTTGCTCTCCCTCTGTGCTCTCATATGGTGTTTACAGCTGAGAACGCCGTCCCGACCAACGACGTTGTTGCAGAAGTGAAGCATCCACCCTCCAGTTCCTCCCCAGGTTAACACTGTTCTCTCTGTCAGCACCTTTACCTGTTTACCTGCACTGTTAGCTCTGTTATCGCCATTAGCTACGAGCCGCTGGTTCCCCGTCACCATGTTGGGAACCATTGAGAGATAATAGAAATGCTTCCAATCCCATACTTAGCGCTTTTGGTAATTTCCTCAACAAACTGACAATTCAGTCTGGTTATCAAGCTAAAAATAAAAGCCTATTACACTTAAACCTGCAGTAGACAGCATATTTTTGGCATCATTGGCCAAAAATTCAATAATAACCTTTTCAGAAACATCTTGTAGTTACTGTTTGGCTGTAAAATGAGAAAGTTTGTGACCCGGTTGAGATAAACTGAAGAGAGAACAAGCACCGCCCACCAGCCGGAGCAAACTTTTTATTTTTATAGCGAAACAGTAACTACAAGATGTTATTGAAAACATTTGAGGTGAGAAATAGTCATTACAGTAACAAAATATTGATTCATATTTGATCAGCACTGCAAAGTTTGACTGTTCAGAGTTTGTGAGTGATTGACAGCTGCTCAGAGACTACAGCTCAGCTCTGATTGGTTGTTTTCCTCCAGTTTGCGAAATCCTGCGATGCCATTAGGAGCACCAGAGGACACAGAGGAACTGATTTTTTTTTTTTTTTTTTTTTTCAGATTACTTGCGTCAAGAACTACTGCCAGGATATAGTGACCCGATCAATACTTTATTTTGAGGTCGTAGGTCAGGTCAGAGACCCTGGTGGTTTGCCAGAGTGCAGCCCTGCACTAGATCATGTCGCAACGTAAGGATGACATTAATAGGAGAGTTTAGATAAACTGTTTTCTCTCCAGAAATAGAGATGATTACACTAACTGCGCTATGGTCAGAGGAACCAAATGAGTATGGGAATTAGGCCAGAGAAGTGATGGATGAAATGACAAATCTGCTGTGGCTAGAAATGCTTTGAAGAGAGCTTATAATGTGACCGACCCTGGCACTGGACCATGGACCACGTGGTCTCTGGATTGACGGCGAAGAGGTCAGGTTTTAAGGATGGAGCTGAATGAAAGATGGATGTAAATAAATAGTGATGAACACAATAAGAAGAAATAAGGTCCTTTGGGTAGTACGGTAATACCTTTCCATCACACAGGAGTGTGTTACATGTCTTGCGGCAGATGTTGTGTGTGTGTGCGAGTGTGTTTGTGTAGGAGGGGATCAGTGCGCGATTTGTCTACACTCTGCCTGGCTGTTCCTTTTTTGACTTGACAGATATGTGCAGGTCATCTTGACCGAGGTCATCTCTTCCCAATATGATAATACAGTGAACTGAAAGAGACGTCCACAAAACAGATGGGCAAGGAGGAGGACAGGGAAGGAGAGGAGGAAGGAGAGGAAAGGGAGGAGGAAAAAGAAAGTAGGAAGTGAAGATGAAGGGGAAGGAGGGAGTATCAGACCCATCTGGTCGTGTGACTAGTCAAGAGGAGGAATGCAGGGCTGAGGGGAAAAAAGGGTGAAAAACAAGCAGAAAAACCCACAAGGGGAGACAGAAAGGAGCAAAATGCTGTGTACAGGTCAAAGGAATGGGGCTATCAGGATTTGGGATCTTGTTTTGAACTCTGGGACATGATCCCAAGGTTCACAGTATGATTGAGTGTGGCCTCCAAACATCAGCTGGACACATCAAACATGTCAACTGTGTCTCCTAGAGACTGAGAGACGGTGCATGTTGTCACTGAAGGGAGTGTATATACTTGTATGTGAACGCTGGGTGTTGACTGCTCTATCTGATGTGTCACCAGCCTTCAGGCAACAACGTTATTTACAAGTGCTTTAGAAGAACTCATAGCATTCCTGAATTGTAGATACAAAAACAGTCATTACTTTTGAACAAGGGAACGCATGCCTGACCTGTACACAATCCATCTCCTCATTATTGCAATTCTATGTGAGTCAGTGTATTGTGAGGGAAAACTACTCACATCCTGAAAACCTTCTACTCAACCAATGTATTAACATTAACAACAACAAACAAGAGGAAAACATGTTGAAAGGCAGATTAATAAACAAACCCAATGTGGCATCCATAGGCCATAACTGTGTAAAAACAAGATGTACAAGTAACATAAATGTTCCAAAACAAAGTAAACATAGATAAAATTAAGTCAGGAGCTGGACATTTCTGAGATATACAAGGGTCACGCAGTACGTCATTTTCCTCGAGAGGACATGGTCGAGAGTGGTTTAATGAAGCGAGTTGCCAACCCCCCCCCCCCATGGATAAACTATGGCTGGAGGAATGCTAACAGTCAAGTGTTCTTGCTGTGGAAGTCATCCAGTGTGGTGTTTGGGTTTTTCACTTGCTGCTGTGTTTTCCTCAGACATAGGGACATTTACTCTGGTGACACATTCAAATGGACAAAGAAATATCATGTTAGACCGCAGAGGGCAGAATAACAACAGACGTCAATGACACCTGCTCGTCTTCTGATAAACCCACCCCTCGCTAGATAATGAATGCCGGAGGAACTGTCCATGCGGATTAGAGAGTCACAACAAAATGTAAAACCTCAGCTCTAACAAAGGGCCACTGTGCAAAGGTTGTGTGGCATTTAGATAAACTTTACCTACACGGGCCAAATGACACCATCCGTGTGCGGTCTAATCCAAAAGATATTTTGCAAATCAGTTCCACCTTCCTTCTATCTGAAATATTATCTATCAAATACTGCTCTAAGTGCTTCAGTTTAAGCAAAACGTCCAAGCAGGGTCAAGCTGAGAGTAATGAGAGTAAAGAAATGAGAAAGTAAAACAACTAAACAGAGAATGTGGGTCAATCGCATATACTGTTCAGTGTCAACATATGGCCATGAATTAAACTAAACACTGTACGTCTCCATCCAGCAGATTCTGGGAGCAGATGGGTGCAGTGCGAGGGGAGCTTCCCACATCCCTCGATCCGGACACTTTAGGGCCATGGGGACAGAACCACTGCAGCATGCCAAAGTCTGGCCAAGGATACCAAACAGGGAACTGACCAATGTCTGACTCTTAAACTAACAGTCATTAATGTGAAGTGCCAGCATGTTTGGCATCAGCAGTAAAACAACATGTATTTCTTATGAATACTTGCCCATTATAGCAGGGGTAAGCAGTTTATTTTTCATGTCATTGGGCAAAAAAAATCCGTAATACCCTTTCAGCATGTTGTAATTCAACTGATCAGAGAGAAAAGTAGACTTCTGCATGTCCTCATGGCTTTAAAATCTAGCCCTCGACAGCAGACTTTGGCTAATCACAGGTGATTTCAAAGAGAGAGCTTTCTCATTTGCTGTTCTACAAATTCAGATGTGCGTATAGTCCCTTCAGATAGTGAAAACCTGATTCAACTGTGGAAAAGTTGCTATTCCAGCATTGGCTACAAGAGCCGACATTGCAAAGCGACCCAAAAAAATGATGGACTTATCAAAAGGGAAATGATGATATCGGCGAAGCATTTCAGAGATGCTATGGTTAGCAGAAGGCTACACTATCCTACTATTAGTAGGATACTAGGATAATACTAGCCACATTTTCTCTCCATCTCTGAAAAGCTTTGCGGATATGATAACTCACTAGAGCCTTGAACCTCGCTTTACAGGCCCACAAGTTTGCAAAGAAAACAGGACGGCTTCAGGACCACAATCAGGATCTGGATGATGTTTGAAATGAATGACCAGTGCTCATATTAGACAGGTTTCAAAGAACTATACAAAGAATCGATATATCCAGTATCTCTATCAAAAAGGTTGTGGAATGAAAACTAAAGTGTGATTATTATAGTGTATGAAATGTTTGGAACTTTGTTCTTGTCTTGTTTTTGTATAGGCTAAATACTGTATAGCAGTTGCCTGTTGCTTTGCTATGTAAAAAAGGTAAGTATATAGGGTACATGTACATACATAGAACATGCTTTTTCATTTAATTTAATGCATTATTTTTATTTATTTGTTTTTATATGTATTCCTTATGGAAAACTGTTAATGACAGAAATGAATTATTACTACCTCTACTGTATGAGGCACATGCATATGTGCCTGGAGGAGCTTAGGACAGAGAAGGGAAAGCTGCAATTCTGGCATTATTATGCCTAATTATCTAAGATTATTATGGACTTTTTGCTCAGTGAAACAAAAAATAAACTGCTGACCCCAGCTTTAATTGAAAAATATGCACTACCTATTAAATTGTGTGGATACTTCAACACTGTCACCTCTGACTCAAATGAAAAATATCAAAAGTTAATTTATCTACAAATAAATTGATATTGAAAAGTCTTGCAGAACATAAAACATATGCAGGTAATCAAAGGGCAAATACCTCCTCTGCTGCTGCTTGTGAGACTAGTTCAAGATTAATGTCAACATGCAGTTAAGTGGGTCAGTGCAGGAAATACCGTTTTGAATGAGTTAATCATTTGAGTCATAGTTCAAACTCAGAAAATGTAGTTTCCTCGTGGCATTTACAGTGGAACAATTGCACTGCAGGACCATCAAACCACTTCTAAATATTAGGAGATTTTATACATACAAGTCTAATTATAAGTAACACAATAAAGTTTACAACGGTGAGGGTGAAAAATTCTTCTTACAGGCAGCAGGTTCAACAATATCCAACTGATTTCTTAAGCCGTGAAAAAAACTGTAGTCAAAGATATACAGCCATGTTCAATTACTCTCACATTCTTTTCAATGATTTTTGAAGTTTTTTTCTGGTCGGTCTCAAGGACACGTTGATCATTTACTGTACGAAGTATGAACACAGCTACTGTAATGTATAAGCAACGACTGAGAGACCACGCGAGCAGCCGCGAGGTCGTTATATAAGTTTCATGTTAGGATACAGATGGATGGCTGGTGAGGGGCCTCTGAAAGACGAGATGGTTACGTATGCTGTAGTGTTGTGGTACATATCGTTCTTTGCAAAACCCCGGCATCTCATTCATGTTCCCGAACTTGTAAGGCTGCATTTTGCAATACTCAAATTAGGATCATGTCTGCCTTCACACCCATGATGACAGCTGCTGGGATGCTCCATTACCAAGCTTTGTTTTTCTCACATTTTCACTGCGTGATCTTTGTGCCACTAGACTAAAGAGATTACAGAATCATTTTGGCAGATTCCCCACTGACCTCACTTTACTTTTCACCCTTTGGGTGAGTCAGAGCTCAAGCTTGTCATCAGTTCCAATCATCTGTAAATAATAAGGAAAAATCGGCTGCATCCTCAAAATATTCGTCTCTCTAATTACCCGTCAACGCCTCACAAGAAAATAATTTATAATCGTCTTGCTAAAATAGCTGGAACTCAATCAATTGCATCAGAACTGTGACCAACAATGAATGGATATTCATCTGAGACAGAAATTGCTTTGTTGGTATTTTCTTCGTACATGGTTAAACAAACACGCAATAAGCAAAGACACAATGACATCTTTGATGAATATTAAACACTGGTGGCCCTACAGAGAAAGAAGAAAAACAACATAAGGCTTATCTGAGAGAGTTGGATCAGCCTGTGGCATGTGAACTAGATGAGTCATGTGGTGGGAGAGAGATCGGGCCAGGTCCCAGGCCCATCAGGGTAAGGCACTGGTACCCAGCAAAAAGCCAATGCGGACAGTTGTGTCTGTCCCCATAGCAACGAGCAAGCTGTGGGGACATAGCTGCGGTGAATAATACAGCTTCTCTGTGTTGATAATGTGGTTTGGAAACCAAAGGCCATGGCCTGTCCTCTACATTTTAACATGCTGCTCTGTGCATGTGCATGCTCAGAGATCATGTGTGTTTAAGATGAACCTATATTAATCCCCGGAGGGAAATTCAATTTTTTCACTCTGTTGTTAACTTATACACAGTACATACAGACCTGAAATACATACATGCACAAACAGGACCTATATACCTGCATTAATGGAGAGATGTCAGAGTGAGGGGGCTGCTCCTGACAAGCGCCCCGAGCAGTTGGGGGTTTGGTGCCTTGCTCAGGGGCACCTCGGCAGTGCCCAAGAGGTAAGCTGGCACCTCTCCAGCTACCAGTTCACACTCAGTTCTTGGTCATGTCGGGACTTGAACCGGTGACCCTCCCGATTCCCAAGCCAACTCCCTACAGACTGAGCTACTGCCGCCCCGTTTATGTGAACACATAACACATAAGGATCCATTATATTTGTTCTTTTTAAAATAATTGGGAGCATGATGACTTTTTTATGGACACACTGTTTCTAAATTACCTCAAACATCTTTTGTGCTGACATTTCTTGCAACATTTTAGCCACAGCGTATCCTGATACCGTCCACAATAAGCTGATATTGGCTGATGTAACGACCAGCCACTTTATCTGTCTAGATTTTGTGACATCACAATGTACAGCACATCACAGCGTAGATGTATTATCAGAAATGCTGTTAACATTTCTTCTGCTGTTTCTACTGAAACTGTTTCACTTTGGACATGTAAATGAAGGTGGACATGTTTAAAGGCTGAGTGAGTTCACTTTGAACGGTAGCTGGATTCTCGCAATATCACAAGACCACGCAAGGATCACAGTATCAGTCGTCACATGAAAACCCATCCTGTCAGGTTTAAAGTGATGTTTCCAGCTCGCCAGACAACAGACCATTCAGATCCTGAGGAGGTTAGCGTAGATGCTGCAATAGCATTAGTTGTATCAGACCTGGAGAGTATTTTTTCATTTAAAAAAGAGCAAAGAGCGTCACTGAAGGCTGTTTTAGGCATTGAGTTAGTTTCACGTTTGTTAATTTGATTGACAGATGGTTCGTCCAATCACCTGCAAGGCACTTTTTGAAAGTGCCTGCCCTTTTCCAGTTTCCAATGAAGGCGTCTCAGCTGTCCTTCTGGTCTTTGAACAAACCATCTGAGAGCATCAGGTTCAGAGTCAGTGAGAATTAAAAAAAATTGTATTTGTGTAAAAATTGTATAGGCTGTCAATTGTATAATACCTCTCAATCATCACAGGCCCTCTTTCTTTCTTTCTTTCTTTCTTTCCTATTTTGCTGTGTTTGGAATGTTTCTGGGCGTCAAACACTTTAAAAAGTTAGTGATGGTGGTGACCATCTTGCCAGATATAGGGCACACATTCAAGAGGAAGCTATACACACACACACACACACACACACACACACACACACACACACACACACACACACACACACACACACACACACACACACACACACACACACACACACACAGAGAGAGAGAGTCGAAAACACCATGTGGACAAAGCTAGTTCCAAAACGAGAGAATCTGGGGTTGGCTTTACATGCTGGCGAGCGCCCTAGCCCTAAACGAAGTGTGCTTCTGGTGTCGTTGAGTCAGGGTGGAGGCGCCACCTTTGAGTTGAGTTTACAAAGCGCAGCCAATAAATCCTTCTTATTCTGCCTTTAAAGCCTCCGTAGCTGCTTTATGTCTAAAAACGTCATGTTACATTTTTCAATCTTAGTTTGTCAAAAATTCCTCAAATTTGAGAGGTGACAGCAGATGAAACTGGGTGCATGGCTATAAACCAATGGTGGCAAATGAGAAATATTTATATGGTATATAGATCGAGCAGTGGTTTGTGTGCGTAATGATGAAAATATGAGAAACAGAAGCATTAAAGTGAACTCGCATACATCCTTGTTTTCAGTTCATTTGCTTACCCTGTAAAAGGCTGTGGACAGGGGCAGCAGCGCGGCAGCCACGGTGTACTCCTCTGAGCTGGAGCAGTCCTGTGGATCAGACAACAGGGGAGAAGTGAGAGCAGAGCAGCACAGCAGGAGACGTGTTACTCAGCTCTACCGACACCTTTTTTTCACCAGAGCCCCAAATCAAGCAACACAAGTTTCCAACAGAGAGGTCACACAGTCCGGGGCCAGAGGGGAAACAACTTTGGTAATCTAAAGGCGAACCACTTCGTTAATGCAACACTGGATCTATTTCGAAATGGTTTACATATTGATATTAACATATTACACAAAACCTTACATCACATGACTGACTGTAAACCTGAGATGCAGATGTGACCTGCGAGAACACTGGGGGGTAAAGAATCTATTTTCAGCAGACATAACTTCCTGTTACATAAAGACACTCCTGTCCTCTTGTATGTCAGAGCAATGCAGAAAAAAAAGTGGGTCTGCCCAAACCGCAAACTGCTCTGCTCCAACATTAGGACATATGCTTTCAATAGCTTTATATAATCCCTACCATGACACAATTCTCAGAGCGCTCCGGCCTCCGATTTAAAGACAATTTTATGTTTTAAATTCTTGAACTAGATTATCATACAAGTCTCACTGTATAAATTCAGTCATTTTTGCCATAACATGCTGCCCATTTATGAAGAAGCCATAACTAGCCAGAATGAAAATTTGATTCTTGTTTTTATTTTGTTCTTTTAAACCAGGAAATAGTTGAAAATATTCCCACTTTGACATTTACTCACCATGCCAAAGTGTCTAAGTATGTGGGATTGCTTCAGGTCAAAGAGGCTGAGCTTAGTGCTGCTTTCAGGAGAATAGTATTAAGATGAATAGTACATTAAGAGGCTTAGAGAGGGGGACTTAGGGGCCCAAACAAAACTTTTCTTGTAGAGATCGCGGAGAACGGGAGAATAAGAGAAAAGGATGCGAGTTGGACTCAAAAGTACTTCATTGACAGGAAATTGGTGCTTATCTCTGGTGAGCTTTGTTGGGATTTATTTGTTGAAGTCTATAGATGAGAACAGCCAGAGGAAACCTGATTTAAGACCATGTACAAACAACAGCACCTCATAAAACTCAGTGCCTCAAGCCCAGAAAATGTTTAAATAAATAACACACATTTCATTTTATATCACGTGAACACGCAAAGATACATGCAGAGTTTTCTAAAGCTATCCGACACGCTATCAGAGTCTTATCAGAGTGGTAATTTTGGCGGGAGAGATTGGGAAGAAGAATGCTGCACTTCCTGATAGCGGTCTGTGATGTGGGCCTCTGTTACCGCTATTCCCCCAGAACCCCCCCACCCACACCCACACACACACCCACACCCACACACACACAAGAATGTACAGAGGGGAGAAAATGCAAAACACAAGTTCCACAGCGACACATGAAAGCCTGGCCCCCCGTCGACCGAGCAACATAGTTTCTGTTTTATTATTCTTGTCGCTTGTGTTTCTCTTTGCAGTCATTTGGGCTGCGGTGAAATGTTCCAGCTTGGAGCGGCACCAAAACATTGTTTACCAGCATCCTTCAACAATGCTGCAGGTCACAGGAGTTCATGGACCCCAGTCAAAATAGAACAACAAGTGGAAACGCACAGGCAGAAAAGTGTGAATAATTAAAAAAAAAACGGCATTATTCCAGCGATGCATGTCATCGGTTCGTTGGTAGAGAAACTTGTGACGACGGCGCTGAAAAGGCGGCGGCAGTCAGATGAAAAAAGGCTTTTTCCAGAGGCTGCATCAACACGTCATATCTTGTATAAAGTAGACAATATCAGGTTCACTTACAGTAAACCACACTTAATCTCCTGTTAGCAGACAGAGAGGCTAAGTGACAGCTCAAAAGATTTGGAGGTCAACTAACAACAGATAAGCAGTGAAGTCTACAGCAGGTCCGAGATTAGACTGAATGAAAAGCGAAACATGAGACATTAAGCCGAGCTGTTTCTTGTCTATCAGCATCACATGAGGAATTTGACAAAAGGTAAATGTATTCTTGTATTTTGGGACTCAGTCATTGTCATAGAGCCCCATGGTGCAGGGTGGGGAAATGATGTTTAACGCTTTATTTGTGATTTCAAGAATAGATGGTGAGGAGGGCGTTGTGTGTCCCCACATTTCTGCACCCTGCTGTCCTCCTTTCCTCCTATTATTTACTGTAAGTCTCACCATTTTTCCCCTCATTCTTGAAGCGGCAGGAGCAATGCTGACGATGATGACTAACGCAGCTACTCAGGCACGCATACAGCGAGCAAAAACAAGAAGCATGAGCACGTGACAGAAACACTGGAGGATATGAACAAACAGCAGCTTCCTGTGTGTTCCAGAGACGTTAGCACTTTCCAGGAAAGCTGTGAAACGAACGGACACTTGCAGCATGTTGTTGTGAGACTTTTGTTGGGATGGACATACAAAATCAGTCTCATTTCGGAGGCTATTAATGTTAATTGCGACTTGAATAACTAATAGGAAGAAGAATAAGCTCCATAGTTGACTGCTGTGTTGTCCAGATGAGCGTAAAACAGAGAGCCAAAGCATGAAATTACAAGAAATATATTGTCCACAGTGTAGAACTTTGCCTTTGGTTTCACCATAAGACATGCCATAAAACATACAAAGAGAAAAACATGCATTCACCATAAAAACATACATACGACTAGGGCTGTCCCACATACCGTTTTTTAGGTTTACAAGATTCGGTGAGAAATATTCAAAGGTTTTCAAAGCTTCGGGGCGCAGAGCAACACAGCAGGCTGACATGTTGTCTGTCAGTTTATCTCCATAATTCATGTTGAAGACGAATAATGAATAATATTGTGGGATTATTCCTTATTTCACGGGTTATTCTGGGACTCATACTTTATTATTACATGCTTGTTTTAAAAAAATCATTAAAAAATGAAGCATTTGATTTGGAGGTCAATTATCACAGCAATGTTTGAAGCTTCAAAGCATTAGGGTCAGCTCTACATAAGACAATAGGCCTACATCAAATGTAAACAAGAGGAAATACAAAATACAAAAAAGAGACAGCAGTACACATTTATAAAAAAAGTCTCAAAACACAAGCCTACAATATACACAACATACAAGTGTTCAGGAAATTAATCTACTGTGCAAAGCACTGCAGTAAAGTCTCTGCCCTGTATAATAACAGAAGTCTTAGGTGTTTCATTTATTACCTTAGCAGCAGTTGGAACAAATAATGCTTTGTATATATTTCTATTTGCCACTGGTAATCTATAAAGTCTCCCTGAGGTTAAGAGTTCAAACTCATTGTGCAGTGGGTAAGAAGGGTCATTATGAGGGCTGTCAAAGTTAACATTAACTAGTTTCTTTAGTGCATGAACACAATTGGTATTTTCGGGGGTTTTCAATTTTAAAGCTAGAGTGAAAATACTGGCATCACCTGAAACTAGGAAATCTAAGGAATCCATCGGTACCAAGCATGTCATACTAGTTTGTCACGTAGAAGGTTAAATAACACTCCAAACATAAGCTGAATTTTGGTGAAGAAAAACTGTCATGGCCATTTTCAAAGGGGTCCCTTGACCTCTGACCTCTAGATATGTGAACGTAAATAGGTCCTGTGGGTACCCACGAGTCTCCCCTTTACAGACATGACCACTTTATGATAATCACATGCAGTTTGGATCAAGTCATAGTCAAGTCAACACACTGACAGATAAGATAAGATAAGATAAGATGAACCTTTATTAATCCCTGGAGGGAAATTCTGGACAGCTGACAGCTGTTGTTACCTGCTGGGCTGCAGTTTGACATGTTATGATTTGAGCATATTTTTTAAAAAAAATACGCAATTAATAATGGACATTACAGGATATTGTGCAATTAATTGTGGTTAAATATTCTAATTGATTGACAGGCCTAGTCATTAATAAATATATTTGCCTTACTTCATTAGAGTTCTTCATACATGCTACTTAACTGCCTTTGTGGCTTCCCTATGATTATGGAGGCCAAATGTGATCAACGCAGATGTTTACCTGGTCATACTGGTGGACGTACTAGAGAAACAGCTATCCGAACATGGGAATGATACCCAGTTCAGATTCCCAGTGGCCGTCTTACGTAAAACAGTCCATCAAGGCCACTAAGGCAGACAGAGGCCATGTTCTCACAGCACGAGACAAATTTATGATCTAAACAATGTAAAAATGTAATGAAGTCATCTATTCGCTCTTAAAGGAGATGTTCAAAGGGATTAAAGCGCAGGCACAGAGGGCACAGATTTAAGTTCATCAGCTCACACTTCTGCAATTCAGACATGTCAGTCAGATAAAGTGCTTCGGACATCTGTGCGTAACATGCGTTCTTGCACCTCAGACGGTCAAACTCATGCGGAACTCATGGACTCCATTACCGTTGCGGCCGCTTCCCATGGACCTCCCGCCCTAATCCCCTCTCACAGTAAACTGCCAGTCAGAGTGTGTTTTTGAGCATCATGAGGCCCTCGGCCATGAGAGAGCAGAGCGCAGAGGGCTCATAATCCTATCTGACAGGAAATGGTTGGGATGCCAGGATACATCCACAGCAGGACTCATTCCCCCACATGGCTTGTGCAACATTTACTTCAAGAAGCTGGAGCACTGGCTAGTATACACACACACACACACAGCTTAGATATATGTGCAATTAACTCAAACACCTTAATGAGGCTTGTTACTGAGCATGATTCATGGCAGAGAAACAGCACAGATAAGGATTACAACAGATGTTTAAATGTGTCACTGTAAATAGTTGCCCAAAAACTCATTCCAGAGGATGTATCAACATTTTTTATGTATTACAAAACAACTTAAAAAAAAGAACGAACAAGTACTGACAAGTACTGACAAGGTACAGTACCCTCTGATTCAAGTGTCCGAAACTTTGACCCACTGTATGCTTTTGCATTACATACCACTTCCTGCATCTGTGCTCCCCTGCGAACACTGATTGCAACCAGACGAGACAACAGAACTGCCACTCAGCCCGAAGTTGACAGTTACAGGATAAATGTTGTAATTGGCCTCATAATGATGAAGTCATTGAAAATCAATGTGTCACATCGACACAGACGCCAGAAATCCTAATGAGGCGTCATGCTGTCATCGTACAAAGAGCAAGCAACATTTTTTACAGAGTAGGTCACTTTGGCTTTTGTTAGGAACCGAAGGATCTCTTACACAAACACACACCCTCTGTAGTATAACTTTGGGGCTCTTACGTGGCTGGGCATTGAAAGAAAGGGCAGCACACAGAATATGAAAGTAATTACTGGCCCAGCAATTTACTATTTATATTCCTTTCACAGCTCATCTGACACAAATCTCTCACAACCGAACTGAGACCGAGCAATGAAAGTCAAGAACAAATTCCTTGCTTCCATCTTGAAGTACGAGAAGAAATGATAAACAATACACAATAAAATCTAAAAAAAAACAAACAAACAAAAAGCCATCAGAAAAAAGGCTGACTATATCTTATCCCCTAGTGCGGTTAACAAAAGTGCACTCCACATCAAATCTCTTCTCCATGTGCTAAATTATTACTCTTTCCCCATGTGTTGCTGTGGATCATTGGCTTTTCAGCAGCATGCCAGAGGATATCAAGGGACTCAAATTGGTCTTTAAAACTCACTTGGAGACTTTTATTCGTAAATATTGCTATATGGTGAGGACATGTAGATTTTATGTGCCTCCCAATGTGGGTTCACCAGCTTTTTTTTTTTTTTTTTTTTTTCCCAGATGTGCATGAGGATTACCTATTTTACAGAATCTGTCCTTGACAAAGTAAGACGTAGAACTACAACTATGCTGGATATATACGTATCTCCTTGTGGTGTTCTTCAGGGAGGTTTGCTGCATTGTTCATCATTTCGTGTTGAAGCTCATTTCATGTCCAGCTTTCAAACTATTTTAATTCAAAAAATGTATCACTCATCTGTTCCAACAAAAGCTAACACATCAGCACCTCATTGTAACACACAAAAAGACACACTGGCTCCTGGTCGATGAGCTGTGTCCTCAAGAATGGGACAACAAAACAACATGCAGCTCTGGATTCATTCACAGAGACTTCAAATATAATCCAAGTCTAGACTAAAGAGGCCATGCCAAATATATGGTGGTTTTATAGAGACATCTTGCCACTTTTTGGCTTTCCAATAAATTCACATCACGGACAAACCGAGCAGCACACGTCTACTCCTGGAAATGAAGACGTTACGCGGCATAAAAGGGATGATGAAACAAACTTTGCTTGTCTTCCTGTGTGCGTGGAAAGAGATAAATAATTACATTTGCAAATCAATAGCCTTGCCAGGTAGACATTATAGTTGTGGAGCAAATGACACGTCAAGTGACCTTGCATGTCTGCAGCCCGGGCAGATGGTGGGATTCATTGGCTTTCCATCATTTTGGAGGGAAAAAAAGAATGACTGGAATCTAAAGTCACTCCATAAAAGCTGCACTCGGTGAGGACTGCTTAAAATTATTAAAATCCTTGGAAAGGGCTGATTCAAGGCAGTAAAACATGAGGAACTACCAATAAAGACCTGGCTGCTCTGGTTGAGTGAAGCCTCGCTGACTCTTTATGAGCTGCACAAAAACACATTACTTACTCACTTTGACAAGTAGCCGACACGTGAGGACACCAGAAAGAGACAAACATGCTATCTGATGGACAACGAGCAGCATTGTTGGGGCTCAGTTTGACGTCACGCTGTCAGATTGTCAAAATAAATGAAGAAAAAAGAAGCTGAAGAGGATGAGCGGGTCTGCTCTGGACATGTGCATCTGTACACATTGCTTTTGTTTAACTAGAACCATTTACAACTCATAAAATATGGCATCTGCTGATAATCTGCAGCACATTCAACCAGATATGTACAGTATGTGCAACCTTTCAGTGACCTTTGGCATCAGTTTTAGATAATGCATTGGTCAAAATCTGGTTTGGTCAAAAGATTTTAATCAACTTTTCCACAGAGAAATCCAAAGAGAAATACATCTGCCAACCTTTACAGTGGTCTGCTGGCTAAGAAATGTTATTGAATTAATCTTTCAACAATACTCTTTGTATGATTTAATAACACAAGAATAACACAATAAGTATGAAATGATATTGACATTTTTGGTAGCCACACTGGGCCACAACAGTTCAGGTCAAATTCCTGTTTTAAAAAGTTTAAATTACATACAAAGTTTTTATTATTTTTATTATTTATTTTATTTTGAAAACAACGGAATGAAACCCATATCATTCAACAGTAAAGATTCTGATGCCTACCGTATATCACAGTTGCTCATGTTACATATGATCATACATCAGTGATGTATGATGCAATTTCACTGAATGTTGTATTATATTTGGGCTTAGTAACTTGCTTTTTTTTTTTTTTTTAAATCAATTGAATGTTCAGTCTATCAGATGTTAGAAATTAACGTGACCATTTTCTAGAGTCTCAGGCCACAACTTCAAATTGACTGTTAACAGTCCAAAACCCAAAGCAATGATATAAAACACAGAAGAGCAGCAAATACGCACATGGAAGAAGCTGGAAACAATTAATGTCTGGTAATGTGTTGCTTGATAAATGACACATTTTGTTTATCAGAATTATTGTCAATCTATTTTCAAACAGTCCAGACTAAAAATAATAGCAACACACCTGAATGGCTGCATGGAGTACTGTGCATGTCTCATGTTCGCGTTGCAGTAGAAAGAGTCTGACCTTGTGTTGGCATGACTTTCTGTTGCTTGACTCACCTGGAGGGCACAGTTCATCATACGAATGATGTAATCAAACTGTTGGTGGTCTAGTATGGCGCGGTTCTGCTGAACGTGAAGACTCAGTTCCTCAGTCAGACACTGGCGAGCTGTCTTGCCTTTCAGTGCGCGCAGTGCAGCCGGCAGCGTCTGTCAGGAGACAGGTGGACAAAGAGGGTTTAGAAAAGAAACACCTCAAATGAAGTGACTGACCTGACAAGAGAAACTGAACAGAGATAGAGAGAAGACAATCGGCAATTAGTGATTGTTCAAACAACTGTGATTCGTCAGATTTGGCAGGCCCTTGTTTTATCAAATATTGATTACAGAGGAGCAATCTGATTTCTCTATCAATTGAGCAACACTATGAACAAATGCAGTACGGTTAGTTTGGTTAATGACCGTTTGGCAGCGAAGGATTTACAGGCTCACGAGGGGTTCAAATGATACATGCTATGCATTCTTACATTAGCACAGAGATGCAGGCCTGTATTATATAACTCCTTCATGAAGCCAGAGGGGTTCATAAAGCAACTGGCAACAATTCCATTTATTACATATTGGATGCATATTGGGTAGAATCACAAACATGGGGCCACAACGAAGGACATCTTTGTGTGGTGCAGATGCTGTTAGAGGCGAAACACAATTGACAGGAAATGTATAACATCTGTGTTAAAAGACTAACTATTGCTTAGCAATGTTAGCAAGCTATCAGCATGGAGTGTTTTATTGCAGGCCCCATCTATTATTATGTCTGTGTGGCAGCTGGGGGATATGAGGATGATGAAGGTGAGAAGAGATCTATGGCTCCATAAGGGTCTGCTGGGTGGGTGGAACACAAAAATGCCTCCGGCTAATGAGCTTGTTTAATGGTTGATGAGCTCCCCTGATGAAAGTCATTGTGCAGCATCACCTTTTCAGTCTCCAGGGTCTTGTTGTCAAAGATGAAGGAAATGCAGCTCCGCACCACTTCCAGCCTTCGAGCGCTGTTAAACACGGAGCCACTCTTACCCATAATGGACACTGTAAAACACAAGGACAGTATAGGAGAAGAACCAGGTCAAAACTACAGCTGCTGCAAACATCAGAGCTTTTTCACAAGTCAAAGACATATTTTGCAGATATCCGTTATGTTAAAGCCATCACTGAGAGGGAGATGCAACATAAACGCTGCCGGTATGTAAAGCCTCATCACAACAGTATGCATTGTACAATACATACCGACAGGTGGTCCGGCAGGTACAACACACTTTCTCTCAGGTCGTGTAGAAGGAGGTGTGCTGCTGTGTTTAGCCACACCCTCCTGCACCATCTTCTCCACCTTTTCGTCATCCAGTAGGGGGAAAGGTACCTGGTGCACCCGCAGGTGGGATCCCTCCGACGGCCGAGGCACTTTTTGGAATGCCATGTGGGGGTTTGGGTTCTCCTATAGTACATCCGCAGGGGAATAGCAGGGACATTAACAGGATACACAGCTGTATGTACAGTGGATATGCAGCAAAACACATACAGAGCATGCTAAAATTAGGAAATCTGTCCTATACGGCAAGGATTCTTAATCCTTTTTCAGCCAAGGGCCCCTTACAGGATAAAGCATATACCAAGGAACCCCTCCTGTGGAATAATTTGACAAAGGCTATTTTTTTACACTTCTACTGTATGTGAAAAAACAACACAAGAGAACTATTACACCAACCCAGGCATCAGAAAAAAATGTTGGCACTGTACATTTCTGCAAACCCATTGTGTGATTTGTTGAATATTGACACTTCTGAACCAAAAATACCTTTGATATGTTTCATATCAGTGTCGTGTCATGCTTGCAGAAACAACATTATGCACATTACCGTAACTTAAATGTTAATTTTGGTTTCACACAGGACACCAACAGCGGTCTGATACATTGACTCTCACCCGGGAGACTGCTGCTCGTGTCTCGTGTGAAACGAAAAGTAAAATCTGACTAGAAGTGCATAACATTTTTGCAAGCGTGATACAAGGCCGATGTGAAACGTATTTAGAAAATGTGTTTTTGGTTCAGAAGCGTCAACATTCAGCGTATCATGTAGCAGATTTGCAGTAATGTCCAATGCTAACATTGTTTTCTCGTGACTGGGTCGGTATAACTGCTGATACGTTGAATGTCGAAGCTTCTGAACCAAAGATACGTTTGATGAATATGTTTCAAGATAAGATAAGATGAACCTTTATTAATCCCCGGAGGGAAATTCGGGAATTCATATCATCCATCAGCGTTATACATTAAGTCAAATGTTTACTTTCTGTTTCTCAGGGGACACAGTCCTGTGTTTGTCTGACCCATCCACCACCCTCAGACCACTTTCATGCTTCTTACAGTATAATTGTTATTATAACATGTTACCTTCATACCACATAACTTTCAATAACAGTTTCTTGATATACCATGTCACTTGCTCTGACCAAATGCGAAAAAATGTCCACATTCAACCTATCTGTGGTTTGCATAAATGTACAATGCCAAAATGCTTTCCTGACGACTGGAATGATTATATTGCAGATTTAAAAATTTAAATATTATTTGATGAATAAACAAATATTGAAGTGTGTTAACATGTTAATAAAATAAATCAGATTCCTGAGTGAAGTTTATAAAGACTGAAGAACACAAACATCAGTCAGTATCAGTCCTTCCACCTGTCCTCTGTCCTCCTGTCCGTAGCCACCCCCTAACATATATATACACGTGTGTGTGTGTCATGATAATTTAAATGAATGAAACTTTTCACAGACCCCACTTTAAGAAATATTGCTATGCGGTAAAACACCATTACAAAAGAGGAGATGTAGATATTTATGAGCATGAAGTCTTACATTTCTGTATAGCTGCTCAGAGAATGTCCTGATGTGCTTCTGCAGCTTGGCAGGGCTGACCTCTTCTTCCTTAAAGCTGTCAGTGTCTAAGGCCACCAGCTACAAAACACACAATAAAACAGTACCATACACTGTTAAAGGGATAAATCATCGAGTCAAATACAAACAAAAGTATCACAGCGTTCTTGCAGCATAACTAGGTCACTACCATAACTGATAGTGTCGTACATACTGTTCTCTACATCACCAGCCCACATTAAAAACGTTTTCATAGTCACTGTAGTGTTAAAAAAAAATGTTTGTGTATGAACTTCTCCATTTACAGCTAAAACGTAAAGGGTAATAAAGTTCAGCTTTAAGTGGAGCATCATGGTACGGTACCTCATCAAAGAGATCGCAGGCGCGGTAAGGCGGACCTCTCTCTGAGACGAAGCCAGCGAACGCCATGCCATCCAAAACCTTGGTCAGAAAATCATTCTCAATGAGGCCTCGCTGGCCCAGGAAGGCAGTCTGGATAATGTCAGAATTAGATCAGTTACAATCCCACACAGATGGGAGCAATGTAGTCTTGTTCATATGGATACGCTGCAGACTGAAAAACAAGCGCAGTGTTGATCACAGCCATTTTTAGAATAAGATTACAGAAATATCTCTGCAAGGGGGCCTGAGACCGGCATCTTTTATTGTTGAAATCATGGATAAGTTCTTCAGTATGTACAAAAGGGAAATAAATCTAGTTATAAATTACTACATGCAAATGAATTTAATTTACTTTATGCATAATTATTTGTGCATGTGGGCAGAAGAGATAAAACACAGCTCAGTCCAGCCTTCCCCCACTCAGCGATTCCAGGCGAATAAGCTGAGCGTTTGTTTATAATGTGATCCATGTGGGGTACTTTGAGGATGATGTGCTGAGGGGTTACCACGGAGACACCACAGACACGAACAAACAAAAGCTTCGGCACAAAACAAAAATGTAAACCTAATACGTTTCATATGGCTCATTGCCGGGCTTTGCCCAAGGTTACGGGACTGCGTCCGAAGCTTGCATAAACAAAAGGATAGCATCACGGAAGAAACAACAACATGCATGCTAACACACAGACACACACTTTATACACCCCTGACAGGCTTATCTGTCAGGACTTTGCATGTAATTCCAGCCTCACTTCTGGACTCCGGCTAAAACGTTCTTGGCATACAAAAAGAACAATGTGTTTTCTGCTGAGCAATTGCTGGAGGAGTTTAATCGAAGGTCACATACTGGAAAATAAGGTTTTTTGCAAAATTTTAATTTCAACACTGGGAATTCCTTTATGTCGTTATCGTACCTTGTGAAAGTGAATAACAGGTTCAGAATGGATGCGGATGAGCTGCAAGCAAGACCTGTAGCCCTGGAAGAGTTGTGCAAACAACCTGAGAAAGACAGCCCTCACCTCCTTGTCCTGAAACACACACAGACACACACACACACACACACACACACACACACACACACACACACACACACACACACACACACACACACACACACACACACACACACACACACACACACACACACACACACACACACACACACACACACGCGCGCGACTCATCAAACAACTATGCCACAAATGCAGCCTGAAGTTAATTATGCAACAGACATGTTATTTATCTTGAGGGTAATGGTTACCGTCAGTTAGTGCCCTCACTCTGACGCTAACCTTTTGGCGATAAGAGACTTTTTCCGACCCCGGAGGATCACTAATGAAAGGTGTGATAGCGATGCTGACTTACCAACAACTTGAGGTTGGAGGGCGCAGTACGAGGCGGAGGAAATGCATTGTCTGCTATCTCCAGATCAGGGTGCAAAACCTATGAAGAATAAATGTATCTCCAGATGATTTACTTGTCTTCATTAAGACACACTTTTATGAGCAACTTGCAATAGCTGCAGCAAGGACACACGTGAGCATTCCTCGAGCACAATGAGCAACCAGATAATACGGCACACCATAAAAAGTGTCACATCAAGAAAGGAAATTAAGAACATCAATTTAACCAGCAGTCACTGAGCATGTTTGAGTATGAGAATAGCTCGGTAAGCATTAAATGACATGTATACAGGCGCTAAACAAGGACTGATGCAGATTGAAACCTCCCTCGTCTAACAAGGGTGGAGGAGAAATATGGTGGCCGATAAGAAAATGCAAATGGCCTCATCTAGAGCCAGTTGTTAGCGTTAGTCATTTGGAGCAGAGTCGGTGCGTAAAAGAGAGAGAGCGGCAGTTAATGTGTGTGAGCAAATAAGTGAGCTAGTGCAGTGGTTCTCAACCAGGGGTCCGAGGACCACCAGTAAAAGAAAATGTGGATATAATTCACTTTCAACATTTAATTGACAATAGTCATAACGGCGTGTTCACACCGCCTGTGTGAGCAGCACCTGCCGGCTGCTGGGAACTATCGTTTTTTTATGTTGGCGTCCATGTTAACAGGTTAGAGCAGCCATACAGCCCGCCATACGCTTTCAATGTTTGTATCTGTTGAATACATTACGGACACGAAAAAAAGTAAAGATTTATTTTTAAATCAACACTTCCTACTTAATTTTCAAAATAAAAGCGCTGACGCATTTTTTTTCTCTGGACAGAACTCCATTTAAAACTGCTTTTATTTTGAAACGTGCAGGAGAGCATTGTAGAACAACACTTGCATGGCTCCATGAATGAATAAAGAAGGGGTTTCAATTGTGGATTATTACCATTATTTACAATTACCACATTTCTTAACCTTTTTCTATCTACAATAAATATAAATGACATTTATAACACAATGAAATAACCATTATCAAAGGCGCAGTCTATGTGGAAAGAAAAGGCTGATGGCAGCAGCAGCAGAAACGCAGCTGGTGGGAACAATCAACGCGTGAGTCATGCAGCAGTTCAGCGAGGCAGCCGCCACGTGCTGCTCACGCAGGCAATGTGTCCAGACCATGAGAGTGACTATTCTGATCACAGGTTTCACTTTATCCACAGTTATCTCTTACCTGTAGATGACAACTACAATTCTGGCCTTATTCATAGCTATCAACCAAAATATTTTCAGATGGAGGTCCCTGAAGCAAAATCTTATCAAATGAGGGTCCGTGATCTAATGTATATCAATTTAGGGGTCGTTGACATGAAAGGAAGTTGCAGTTTGTGCAGAAATAAATGCTGCAGCTCCTCAAGACCAACATAAGTTTCCCTTGTCTTGTTTCCTGGCGGTTAAGTGGAGTGACGATGGAGGTTAACTCGAGAGAGGGTAATGTTACTGACTCCAAGCAGGAGAAGTTAATGAAGTGGTTTGTCCAATCTGGACTAAACATGGCGGCCAGCTCTGTGAATAGAGGACCTGCTCCCTATGTATATATAAATGGCTCATTATAAGGTAACAAAACAAAAACACAAAGACTCTTATTAACTTATTATTGTCTTATTATTGGATGATTTCCCTTCGGGGATTAATAAAAGTTCATCTATCTATTATTATCTTATTATTATTAAACATACTTAGTAATATTATATTCAATTTCTGCCAATAAATCCCCGGAAATGCTGCACACTGTTCTTTAAATAATATGGCGGCAGCTGTATGTATGTATGTGTGTGTGTGTGTGTGCGTGTGTGTGTGTGTGTGTGTGTGGGTGTGTTTGTGTGTGAGTGTGTGTTTGTGTTTACCAGGGACAGAGAAGTCTGTGTTTGGTGTAACAGAGGTTCAGGTAGCAGGGACAAGTGGATGCACTCAGGAATCTTGATTGTGCCTCCATCCAGGTCAGCAATAATAACATCCAGCTGGTTTAATACACATAAAACACAGGTCAGGTGGTTTGATTGCAGCTGGAGGGAGTGCTGTGAGGAATGACACGTAGGCCTGACGAGGTTCAGCCGAAACCAGCTGAATAAACATCTTGTTCAAGTGCAAATTACTTCATTTTTTTGTGTAAAACTTCCTGGAACCAGAGGGCTGTTTTAGAAAAAAACTCCCCCTGGTTAGCAGAAAGTCCTAAAATACCACAATGCATCCTCACCTTTACGATATATAAACAAACTCTAAAAGACTCCAGTATCTGTCAGTGATTCACATGTTTGACAGCATCAAACTATTTATGATGTTCCAGCTCTACATGCAAGTGAGAGAGATCGCTGGATGCTTGTGATACATCTGTACTCACCAGATCCTGGATTTCAGTCTGAAACATGGAGTGTACTCCGATGATGAAGGGGGTGGGCGAGCTCAACACCTCCAGCAGCCGTGAAGGCAGAATAGGGATGTATGGGTAGCTGAACACAGGAGAGGACATAACAGTGAATACACGTAGTATGTACAATAAGACGAGGAAGACAAATGAGGAAGAACTGAAAAATGAGTGTAAAATACACTTCCTCGCGTTTGATTGTAAGTTATCATGAAACTGAAGTGACTAAAGTTACATTAAAAGATAAGACAACAGTAAAGATAAAGACGGCATGTGGCACTAACATGACGTTCATGTAGTTTGCAATGACATCACTTACAAGCTGTGGAAATTTTACATCATCATCAGCTACCAGGGACTACTACGGCTGCACAACATGGACAAAATCACAGTGACTTCTATTGACTACTGCTGATTTCACAGGATATGCACACATCACAAAATATTCAAAAAAAGAAAGCCAATAATGAAGGAATGATAACTAAACTGGTAGAAGGACTCATCTTTTATTTCGCTATAACATTCAGATAATCTCATATTCAAAATTTAAAGCAGCCTTTTAAAACAACAAAAACTAATTTAAGCTACTGTGTTTCTCAATTTGATGGTAAACAAAATCACAGATGATATGTAGTAACCAGTATTATGTATCAGTCACATGTTACTACTGAATGGCACAAGCCATTTTGCAATCTTTTGTTATATAATATATATTTTGGCAATACAGGCAAATTTATCAATAGGGATATTCACCAACCATTATAAGTATTTTATTCTATGTTGTTTGTTATTATGTTTGCTTGTGCCGTCACAGGACAGCAGAAGAAGAAACAAGTGACCCTGTCGTAGGGTGGATTGTCTATTAAAGGGCAACTTTGGTATTTTTAAACCTGGACCCTATTTCCCCATGTTTTTGTGTCTGACTGACTAATGGGTACAACAGGTTTCGAAACTGGTCCAGTCTTGAGGGAGTACGCTGCAGACAGCAGCCTCTAAACAGTCTGTAATGTAATAGCACGGGCCAAGTCCTCACCGTCAAATTTACGTCTGCTAAAAGTGGTTGTTTTTGCTGTCGGAGAGGCTCAAGTGTCTGACAGCATTACGATTCGGTGTTGTCACAGTTTGTAGTGTTGGAGAACAGAAAGCTTAGCTTAGTGTTGTCATGTCATGACTGAATATTTAGATGATTTCGACATTGTGGATGCAACGAAAGATTTCAGAACGACACTTCTACAAGCAGGATACACGATAACAAACAGACCGGATCAAGCGAAAGGTCAAAAAAAGGTTTTATTTCTCCCTTTCTGTAATGTTGTCAGACACCTATAATAACAATCTGAGCCTGCATTGCAGCTTGTTTAGCGGCTGGCGGCTGCAGCGCTCTCCCTAAACACTGGACCAGTTTCAAAACTGGTTCACCCTATTAGTCACTATGGGAAAATAGTGTCTAGATTGAAAAATACAGAAGTTACCCATCTCCTTAACTTCCCTCCCTGAGTTTCAAAAATGTGTTTCACAAGATAGTAATGAGTGCATTTTTTTCCAAAAAGGGAAGGAAGTGAATCACTGCACAAGTGAAAGGCACTTCTAGTAAAAGTGAAATCTGAAAAGCGAGTGGAAAAATCTCTTGACACTACATGATATGCGGGTTAAACAAGATAAAATTTTATGATCTTAAAAAGGTAATCTTATCCAGTAGTATCCAGTGATGAACAAAGTTAATCATCTGTTGAATCACTAGCCATGGAAGTCATGACACTAGCCCAGTTGTTGATGGAAAGTTATATACATGCTTACCTGTATTTAAGGGGAAACATGAGGGCTTCCAGGGCGCGACAGGCCTCTCCGAGCCTCTGGTAACTGGTGGAGTGGAACAAAACCTTGTGTTCTGTCAGAACCGCACAAAACAGACTGAGAACATTTTGGATCCCTGAAACGAAGACGGAAACAGAGAACGAAAATAATGAGGAATTTGTTGGAATGTGACGGCCACGTTCTTCCAGATCATTCATCAAACATTCCTGGCTATTTGTGGAGAATTTCAAACTTCAAACAGATTAAATCACATAGTATTCATTTGGGAATTGTGTTTGTATCCATAACAGCTTCAAGAATCAAGACTGATTACTGCAATTCAAAACATACAATATTCTATGGCAGTGCTTTGCAGACCAACCATACCAATCTCGATACTGTATAAAAGGCTGCATTGCTACTTAGGGGTTGGATGGCATTGTTTGTGTACTAATCTCATCTTGAAAACAGGTCTGCCAGAGCTGGAGAGGGTGCTGTAAGACTCTAAAACTGGTGGAGTTGATATGAAAAATACATGCAGACAGGAATACTGAACAGTTCAAGTAAATTCCTACAAAATTACTTCTGCTCGTGCAACAAAGATTTCTTAATTTGCATCAAAATGTTTGTCTATTCCTCCATCGATCACAACAACTGCAATAATAAAAGTTAGAATTGCTGCACATAATTGGTAATTTGTTCATGGCTTTTTAAGTGAAACCTGCTGGCTCACGATGACAAAAACAATGACTTTCTATGAGCAAATGGGTCAGTTTATGTTAAATACCGACTATAAACCTAAAGGAAAACCCATCTCTGAAACCAAAGGAAATTACACACTCTCATACAGTATAAATAATATTTCAAATACCAAGGTGACAACCTGGAAGAATTCTAAGTTTACAGTTCCTGTTATTGTTTCCTATCCAGCAACTGACAGACCAATTCATCACACATTGGAGTGATAAAGAAAGAGGAACACTGGCAGACATATCAGCGCCACTGGGGGCGCTGGGTCTGGATGGCTGCCTGCTTGAGTGAATCACTTCAGTGATAAACAGGAAACTGAACATGAGCCTCAACAACATCTGAGTTTTTAAAATGAACAGGCTTGTCAAACCCAATGAGTTGTTTAATCATTTCTAGCGTGCCTCGCTCATTTCACTGCTGAGGCTTCTGTTTCATAATCGCACCTCAGGTTCAGGTGTTTACTTATCTTATGGAAACAGCAATGCACTTCCGAGCCACAAATAAAAAATGACAGCAACATCCCCGAACAACAGAAGAGACAAAGGCAACAAACAACAAACAACAACATTGTTGATGGCCGGTTTTATCTCACCCCGGGGGGGATGTACTTCCTGTGACATGCTTAACACACATTCCTCTCTGGTGACTTGGGTGACCTGTGCACACAGAATAATGTGCCGACCTGACGACCTGCACAACTACTATCCAATCCTTATATGGGCACAAGAATGACCTAATAAGTGGAACCGACACTTGCTCTCTCCGCTTACATGAAGCTGATCAGCTGACTTATGGTGTTTACCTTCCTGTCAGCATGTAGAGAATTCAGTTTTAAGGGCGGAGGAATGATTAACGGCCAGCGTCACTTTCACTCAGTATGCCATGACGACTTGACTCTCAATCAGATTCCTACATACATTTGTCCTGCTACACAGTCCAAAACAGGTACTGCATTAATCGCTACTTAAAGTGAGATTAAGGACAAAGCCAACAACACATTACAGCAGTTTGTTACTTGTTGCTACAATAGCAGGAGGACTGACAACAGACAGACAGCTGCACACTTTGTTCCTGGTATGATCAGAAGATAGACTGAGTCATTCAATGTCCTACATTAATACTTAAGCATATATAAATACGGTTATTAGCTTGCCAAGAGTTGGATGAAATAAAGGATACCGTGTTTGCATACTTAAAGTTTCAGTCGGCAGAAATCTTTTGGCATTATTGGGAAAAAAAATCCATAATAACCTTTCAGCATATTGTAATTTAAGGGTTCAGAGAGATGAGGCGGCTTTAATATGAGGCTTACAGCCAGGAGACGGTTAGCATAGCTTAGTCTGGCTCTGTCCAAAGGAAAAAACATCTGCCAACCATTAATTGCGTTGTTACATCTTGTTTGTTTAATACATACACAATTGTAAAAAAGGAAAAGTTGTGGTATTAAGGTTAGAAGGAACAAAATCTCTGGCACTCACAGATTAAGTATCTTCTTTATTGTACTGGGAAAACAAACAAACACGTTTCAGCAATAAGCCTTCGTCAGGGTCGACGCTGAGGAAGCCTTATTGATGAAACACGTTTGTTTGTTTGCCCAGAAGACACTTTATCTGTGAGTGCTGAAGATTTTGCTCCTCCTATTCTTGCTGCTGCTTGGCACCTGATAATTCTCAATATTTGGAGACGTGCTTGTTGTTATTTTCTGTTTTGTGGTTTTAAGGTTAGCCATTTCCACTGCATTGTTTTAATGTCACATATTATGCACCATTCCAACACACATTAAAGAAAAAAACATTTTACTTTCCCTTTAAGTGTGTTATACTGTATAGTTTTTTGTGCATGTAAAAGGTCTGCAAGGTCCATGCCAAAGGGAGTTATTCTCCCACAGACACACTGTTCCTGAACTACCTGAAAGGCCTTGATTGAAGTTGATTGAAGCTAGTTAGAACAGAGCTGAAACAGAGTCTGAAGAATTTGGTTTGGATGACCAATCACAGCAGAGAGGGCCAGCTGATCAATCAGATCAGACTGGGCTCTGTCTGGCGTTTCAGCATGTAAACATGTTCTAGTAGAAACCAAAAATACAAGTCATATGCACCTGATGAGCATGATACCTTAGCTCCTCTTTAACTGTGGCCCTGTAGCTGCTTCGAGGACTAACAGAGCTTCATGGACTGATTCATGGAAGCAGGGTTATGAGGACTGACAGGGCATGGCTGGGGTTTGTGTCAAGATTGCTTTGCTTTGTGTATCCAGATTGGCTAAAAAAATGCATTACTTCAACATAACCCTGATCGCATGTGTAACGTGCAAGTACCCCCCATGTGCATGTTCACTACTTTATCCAAACAGAGGATGGTGTTAATACACTTAGGAAATAAAATCCACTCTGTTTTGAATCACATTCTTCTAATCAAATGAAGATAAATATGGAGCCAACTTTCCATTACAAATCAAATTTCAGGTGAATTATATTTCATTTCACTCTCGGCTATAACAGCTGTACGCCCAGAGATGCAAAAAGTAAAACTTTAAATATAACGTTCAATAGCTCAGTTCATGATTTATGCCAAAACGTCATTTGCAAAAGCTGAGGACAGTGATTGGCACACTCTCCGAACACCATGAGTCATGGTCGATCGGGCGTGTTACATCTTAATAAAGCACATATTGCCTGTGCAAATCGGTCAGTCTTAACATATTGAGCAAACACGGCAACGTGAAACCAGTAAACTGAATCAAATCTTCATCATGTGCTCGTTCTAGCTCAGAAAAAAAAATTACACTGATGGGACAAAGTGAAAAAAAAAACACATAATCTTGCCTCAGACACATTTAGTGCAGAATTAATCCAAGTTCTTAAGTTTCTTAATGGCTCATTGCTAAAGTCTCCTGACTGTAGAAGTCCTACAGTGCTGCTGTTTACCACCATGTGATAAGCAAAGTAGAACAGAGCCTCTAAAAATCTGAAAGGATCAAGACTGAATGAATGTGAAATATGTTATACACACTAAGCTCCTTAATTAAATCAACTAAGACGACGATGCCACTAATATGATTAAGATTAACGTTCTTTGAGTGTGAAAACTGTCACATTATGACAACCAATAACACATAAATGGGATTTTATGGAGACGTGACAACCTGCAGTGAAGCAATAAATTCAACAGACGTTCATATCAGAGCGGAGATACAGTTATACACTCACTAACAAGTCATAGTCTGACTCAATAAGTCTCTTCCTGTCTCATGATTACTGGTTAGTAGTTATCAAAGTGCCTGGACCCACCCAGTTGCTGGAAGAGCAGAGCAACGCTTTTGCATGTGACGGGCAACGTGTCGTTCAGAGGCGTTTGGATGAGCTGCCGGTCTCCTGCTCCCAGGCTAAACAGCTTCTGTATAGAAAAACAAAACAGACAAAGGTCAGAAAACAGTCATGGAAAAAATTTTACGGCCATCTCGTCTACAGGGCAGAGCAGTACTAAAACCGACAGTCATCCATTGAGGTTTATAGCTGAGTGTACTGTAGCTATCGAATAAAGAAGACACACACGCTGCAGCTGCAGGACTGAATTAGCCATTTGAATGAGTTTGCTTGTCATTGAGCAAAGAAAACCTCAATTACATGTTCACCAAAATATAACTGGTGCAGTGCACAGCTGCAGCAATATCACAGAATCCTTTGCATCCCTTCTTGCATTAAAGAAAAAAAAGTGTTTTAATGTCTACACACTAAACTTTGTTTTTACAGTATCTGCTGCTGTAATGTGCATTCACTAGGGCTGTCAAAGTTAACGCGATAACAACGCATAAACACAAATTCATTTTACCGCCACTAATGTCTTTAAAGCACTAATGCAACTCGTGATATTTAACTGACCTCTTAAAAATCAAATCCACCTTTCGGAGAAAGTAACAGGTTCAGTTTTAAAGTTAGAGTGAGTCACATGAAATTAGAAAACCTTAAGTCATAAATAACATAAACAACACTCCAAATTTGCACTAACTTTTAGTGAGGATAAACTGTCATGGCCATTTTCAAAGGGGTCCTGACCTCAAGATATGTGAATGTAAATGGGTTCTCTGGGTACCCACCAGTCTCCCCTTTACAGACATGCCCACTTTATGATAATCACATGCAGTTTGGGGCAAGTCATAGTCAAGTCAGCACACTGACACACTGACAGCTGTTGTTTGGCATGTTATGATTTGAGCATATTTTTATGCACTTGAAAAATGGGTGGGTTCAGACAAAAGGTGCTATCTTTTTTTAACAAATCTAGACGTAAATACCTAGAAACAGAAGCTGAAATGCTGATCTCTTGTCTCAAATTCATCTTTTGATGTCAAACCCAAATGTTTCCAGTGTACAGCGAAAATAAAAGGTTTGGCCTTGCTGTTCCAATAGCTTTAGAGGGGACTGTAGATGTTTAACTAGGTGTTGTTTTGACAAATGAGTCTGTTCCACTGCTGAGGTTCTGCCTGAAGGCAGACTCGAGGACTTGGAGTTTTTAAGTGGCGTCTTGCTGGGGAACAGGCCAAATTCTTCGCTTGTACAGCACATTAGCCAAGTCTGATTTTTACCTGAGTGATGAGGATTTCTCTCCTGTTGCAGTTGTAAACGTACAGTACATGTTGGCTCCAGGGTGTTTTTCAAAAGTGTAAGTAATCTATTGTGCAGTTCACTGCATTTATAGCCTCGTCTTCTGACACCATCAAACCGCAACAAACAAAATATTGTTTTTTAAAAACCTATGTAATGACCTTTAAATATCTTTATACCTCTGAACTGTTATAAACATTTTAAGAGCTCTGCTGTCTGCTGCCCTACACTAGGCTGAGGTATTTTGTTCCATGTAACATAATGGAAAAAATGATGAATATGTATCAGAAAATTACTGCCTGTGGCTGGTCATTAATCTCTGGCACCATCTGAACACGGCATTCTTGATTGGCTGTGCAGAAAACATAAATCATTTCAGTAGCTGCTCCACTGAACCTCAGCCATCACCTCCATAAACAACCACTGCCTCTCAGTCTAACAGGACTGATGTTGTTAACCTTTTCTAGCCCCTCCAGTCTGGTTTAGATCTGTGGCCCCGTGTGAGGAAGAGGCCAGCAACAGTGAGACGTCTCACAGGCCCTGTTCAGACTTGGTATTAACATACGTCCCGAGGGATCGGAACACAAGTGGACAGCTCTTAGTGTAGGTGTGAACACACTCAGGACACATTGAGATTTGATCACTCAGACCACATTCAGAGTTGGCTACAGTCTGGAACTGGCCCTGCTAGAATCACAGCACTTCTCATGACAATAGACAGGTAGGTAGATGTGAGCGTTTGTCTGCCTCGCAGCATGGAAACAGTCTCCGTGCTCTCCTGTATTATATCAGTACAACTGCATTTTATTAAAATATATCTTATTTATAGGCTACATATATACAGACTATCAAACTATGTGCGGTAAGTGCAGTATCATCATCATACTGTCTGAGATGTGTCTGTTTTGTTTCCGTGATCTGCACAGAGCTCGTTTTCTCTCTCAGCTCTCTGAAGCTCTGTACCCTGCTGTTGCCTGGCAAAGGCAGCAGAGTCAGTGGCACAGAGGTCCCTGGGGCCCGCCGATACAAAAGCGTTCATTGTATGTTATTAAAATGTACCTGAATTCATAAATATGTAAGATATTAGTACTGATATTCAAATAATATTATGTCACAACATCTGCTGTATTAGCCGTGTGTATACGTGTTTATTCGCATATAGAGCGGGAAGTGAGTTTGCATGTGGAGAGGTGTGAACAGATGTAATTCAAGCTGTCCACTTGTGATCCGATCACCCTTGACAAATGTTAATGTCAGGTATGAACAGGGCCACAGATTGTGGTAAAGACTTACCTGGGATCCACCAGCAACAGGAACCTGGAATGTGAAAAGGTTGGCCACCAGACCCTCTAAAGGGAAACTCAGGCTATCGATGTGCACTGTGTAGATCAGACCCAAACACCCCTGGAAGGACAACAAGGGTATTACACACAGACACATACTGAGGATAACTACTCTATGTAGTCATCTATATTACAGCTCATGGTTGAACATTGCCTGCGACATATAAGTTAAGTTTGGTAGCAGCTTATTCTAATAGCACCTCCACGCATGTAGGAACCGAAGGACCTATTAACATGAGTAGCAAGGCCGACTGTGTGTCTGCAAAACCTGCGATCAATTCAGTCTGTGATGAAAAGATCAGAGGTGCTTATGTCTCATTTACTTTGCAGAATTGCGTGCTTATGCTTAATCAAACTCTGGCCTATTTTGTAGACAGTACAAAGCACACATGCGTCATCTCAGAGCTGCGAGATGAAAGACCTGATTTTACAAAAATTCTGAGTATTTCTTCTGAACAAGACAGAAAAATATTTTTTGATCAAGATACAATCGTATGGTGTCTTATTACCCGGAATATTTCAGGATAATCCAGCCTGGACACGAGAATGAGACTTTTTGGTGCAAACACTTGAGCTGGCTGGATCAGGCCATCCTCCTCTTCCTCCTCATCTTCATCTCCATCAGCCTCAATACTCTTTGATCCCTGAAACATTAAAAAAGGAGCTATATCAGAGTTCAACATGGTGCCATCGACTTAAGACCATGAAATGTACTGTAGAGCAGAACAGCACTGCCGAGCTCCTCGTTGAGCTTGTGAATACGTCATGTGCCTTAAACTCTAGTTGTCCAATACACATCCGGCATGTAACATACTGTATAGTACATTACATGTGTTATTTGTTCTCTGAGGAAAAATAACTGATGTGCCCAAACATAGAGTATTCAGTGATAACACTGAGTCATGTACGCTGAAAATGAGTTGTGTACAAGTTTATGGATCTCCATTTTCTGCTTTCACCTGAGGGGTGAGTCATGAAATAGGCTTGACAGTATTTCTAGTGGAAATAATTATATTCCTCAAACAAAACAAAAATAGCCTGAACAAAACTCTCTATTGCATCAGACAAAGTCATAGCATCAACCCTCAAAAATCTTAAAAATACAGCTTTGTCTCCAGAGAGGAAACACATTCATGAAAGCTTGGACTATTAATTATCTCCTTTCCCAATCTGTCCCCATTCAGCACAGCTGCTCATCCCACTGGAGCCGTCAACAGACACAACTGTTTCAAAATTATGACGAGGTTAATAAAAGATCTCACCTACAAAGTGATAAAATCAGGAGTGGATTTCCTTAGAGAAGAGCCAAAATTAATTTAGGAGATTAATGTTGCCTCCCTCCCAGTCACATACTAACACAGCAAATGCAAAACATCAGAGACGTAAGTGACAATGCCAAAGATGGTAACAAACGCACAATGTTTAGTCATTGTGATGATTAGCAATAGGGATGCACCGATCCGACTTTTTCAGTCCCGATACGATACGTGGGCTTTGTGCATCGTCCGATACCAGTGTCTAATTAGGAAGCTGTATGCCTCACTGTGTGAGGGATCATTCTGTAATGTGTAAGGCAACATCAGGTTGGACTTAAACATTACTTTCCTCGCTTTGGAACAAATAAAATGCAACACATAAAATACATAAATATATATTTAGTGAATTGTACTAAAATAATAAATCATACACCAGCAACCTGGAATTACAAATAAAGTTTACACATTTTTAAAGCAGTTAGTCAAAACTTAAACCATTCGTGTATCCATCTGCAACCGCTTATCCCATTAGGGGTCACGGGGGGCTGGAGTTGATCCCTGCTGACATTGGGTGAAGGTGGGGTACACCCTGGACAGGTTCTCCAGTCCATCCCAGGGCACATAGAGACAGACAACCACTCACAGCCCCATTGTCCCTGATACCCGATCCATCTATACACCACTTCTACCTACTACTTCTAAGTTGGTAGAAGCGCAGCAGACGCCACAATTTAATAGCAACATCCCAGGTTCAATTCCAACAGCGCTTGTTAAATGGTAATTGGACTCCATTTATGTCGCACATTTCTGGTGTTATGACTGCTCAAAGCGTTTTACACTACTTTCCAACATTCAGGCTGCCATGCAAGGTGCCACCTGATCCTGGCACCATAAGGATCTAATCTTATTCACAATTTGGGGTTCAGTATCTTGCCCAAGGACACTTGTGGACATGTGGACTGGAGGAGCCAAGGATCAAACTGCCCATCTTTCCATTAGTGGACGACCCCCTCTATCTCCTGAGCCACAGCCACCCCAAAGTTGATGCATGTTACCCCTCTCTCTCTCTGTCACTACACTCTGCACTCTCACTCAAAGCTGTAATTATAGGCAATAATGTGACCAGACACAAAGAATGACCACAGGAAAGCAGAACTGTCCTGCTGAAGATATGATATTCACATATGTAGTGACAAAAGTCTGCCATTATGAGAGCACATTTTACTGGAGCACTATCAAGTATCTTCTGCTATGATCAAACACGTTATCTGCCTCTCTCCAAAATCATGAGTAGGGTGAATGAATCAGCTTCAGTCTGGTTTTATTTGTCTCCAACGTGGCTCCATGAGCCCGACATATCAGAGCACTGATGCTCCAACCTCTCTATGCTCATTCCTGACTGAAGCTCTTATCACAATCTGGTATATTTCTCCAGGCAGTGAAAACATGCCACAAGTGCTTCAGTACCTCAGGACCAAGGAGTACGGGATCAAAATATCCCATTCAGATGGAGGTCACATTTCAACATTATTCTTAGGATCTGGTTCAATTATTAGACAAAATACATTCCTCGGCCGCCTGTCTGGACTCTCCCTGGAATCCAGCGGAGTAGATAAGGATGAGAGTAAAGACTGTTAAAACACCCTCACGTTTCAAGAAGATCCTCAGTGCCATACACTGACTCCAGGAAGATGTGCTTATTTTTGCAGCAACATGATGTCTGGATGAGGCCAAATATAGCATAATATTTAACACGAGGCTGACAAAAAAGGTAGTGTATCAAATTCAAAAGTCTTCATAATTCAGTATTAAATATACACAGAGCGCCCACGTGTCTGGGTCAAGTGTGTTTTTGAACACACAAACATCTCATCAGTTAGTGTAAGCTGTAAAGTGCTAAAAAGTGAAAAAGCTATAGAGCGCCTCTATTGAATAGCCTTTTCCTACCTTTTAGTAAGATGTTGTGAATGGGGATATAGAGTGACTTATGTGACTTTTCCCTGTCATGACACAACACAAATGTGTATTTTTGATTTTTCTCTAGATGTATTCATGTCAGTATTAATTTTTAATACTTAGTATTAAGAAATGGCAATTTCTCACTTTATAAACCAGTTATATATCACCTTTCTGAATGGGAAACTCGCAGGACAGTATAGTCAGATCCATTTATCAATGCTTCACTAACAAGCAATAAATGACCATGTGTCAAACAAAAAGTATTTTGCACGACTTCCTGCTTCTGCCGTACTGTGCCTGACTGACTTGACTCTAAATGGGACCATGATTTACTAAATGAACATCATGCCGTATTGAAGAAGACTTGAAACTAGTGATTGAGACCAAAACTCATGTTTACACTGTTAACTGAGGTAATAAATCAAGTGAGAAGTAGGCTCATTTTCTCATAGACTTCTATACAATCAGTCTTGCAACCAGAGGAGTCGCCCCCTGCTGGCTGTTTGAAAGATGCAGGTTTAAGACACTTCCTCATTGGCTTCACTTCTCAGAATCGGGGGTTGCCGCCTGTTCCACTGCTGATTGTGTCCTAAAAACCTAACATAAACATAAAACATGGAGTCTGAGTGCAAAACAAATTTTGTAAACCTCACTAATAGCCTTGCAAGTCCCCAGATAACAGTAAACAAAGACACCATAACAAAAACATGAGGCCACATAATCAAGTATAAATCTGTTGTTAATGACAACTCATACTGTCTCCACTCAGCCAGTGTGTGAGGACAGAAAACAGACCAAGGAGCATTAAGGTTTCAATACAGCCGTGGGGCCATCCAGTGTTGGGCAAAGTCTGTTAAAAGGCTCTTAAAGAAACCCATAACAGTAAACAACTGGGCTATTTTTGGTTATTTTCTCTCTTTGATGTGACAATTTGTCCTAAATCCTTCCTCCTCTGATGCTTTCTTCAAAAATGTGCCCAGTTGTGCAAACAGAGGAATGTTAGTATAATTACGGTCTGATTCACACAAGCTGAGATGGTAATGAGGAAAGCATGTAATACTACGGTGCTGATTCTGAACGTTCCATCGAAGTGACTCTCCCTCTTTCTGAGAGCTGACACATTTCTCGTACATGGCTACATTTCGATCTAACTGGAGTGTGACAGACGATTGCCTTCCACATCCCAAAGGAAGTGAACTCACAGCGGGCAGAGGGACAGGAGTCATTTAAGGCCGCTGACAAAGGAAAACACAGTGAAACAATTAGCCTGGCATCCCGTGGGCTTTTGGCAGGGACAGACATTAACGAGATCATTCATAAGTATAAAAATGATCCGGTCTAAACAAATCTGTTGTAATCAATAATTTATGGGGATTTTGAACATTTGTGCTGTGTGACCACTAATGTGCAATCAAAAATAATCTTGTATGCGTCAGTAAATCAAGTGCAAAGCACTGGCAGGGATCGCAGGCCCATCCTGTCTTTTATAACATCCCTCAGCCAGCTCACAATTTATTAGCAGGCTTTTGTTTTCTACTAATGCCTCAAATTCTGGAAGACATCACACACACGACAGACATTCCTACAAGTTACAAAAGGTTCCAAGGTCTGTAAAAAATCCCCAAAATAAACCTAAAATGAAAAACAGAAAATAAGAGCATCTCGTTGTCCAACCGAGATATCCCACTGGCTTCCAAGAGTCACGAGATGCACAAAGATGAACCTCAGGCTCATCACGAGTCCATGAAATTCAGGATTATCATTGTGATGATCTTATGAGGAGCCTCAGTTAGGAGGCCGAGAAGCCTGCTGCTCACAGTGATGTGATACACAGCTGTTTAATAGTTGTGCTAATAGATTTCACAGCATCAGGATTATTGAGTCTAGCATGGTGGCCCAGTGGTTAGCACTGCTCCCTCACAGGTCTCTGTTCTCTCTATAGTTCACGTTATTAGTATGTTCTTATGTGTTTTCACATAGTGTTGCTGTACTCCAACAGCCCTAAAACTGCTGTACAGTAAGGGGGCTAGAGACTCTGAGGCCCTGGTCAGACCTGGTATTAACATTCGTCCTGAGTGATCAGATCACAATTAGACAGCTTAAGGTACAGCTGTTCACACCTGGTATTAGAATGCGTCTTCACATGTTACTGTATATTATGTAGGGAAGTTTGGGGTCCCCTGCTGGAGCTGTTGCCCCCGCGACCCGACCCCGGATAAGCGGTTGAAGATGAAGATGAAGAAGATGAAGATGTAGCCTATAGATAAGATTTATTCTAATAAGAGACCTGCAGATCCAAGCGTGACGTAAGTTGAGTACATGGTCCTTCAATGTGGGGCAGGACACATTCGCGTACACGGTGCTAAAAGAATGTGGCCATATGTGGCCCACACCACCTCTGAATGTGGTCAGAAAGATCTGATCTCAGTGCATCCTCGATGCGTTTTGAATGCATTCACACCTATACTTAAAGCCGGCCACTTGTGATCCGATCACTCCGGAAGTATGATAATGCCAGGTCTGAACAGGATGTATGACGGTGATTGTGTACTATCACTCTGATGGACAGAAGACATTCATCCCAGGGAATTCCTGTATAAACTTCAATCAATCATTAGAAAGAATTGACAATTAATGCATGAATTAAAATGGCACACAATAAATGCTAAAATGAAAGTTAACAATAAAATGTTAAAGGACAGTTCAGAAAGTACTCACCCTCAGCGATTTTGTGTGTGTGTGTGTGTGTGTGTGTGTGTGTGTGTGTGTACCTGCAGATTGACCTCAGCCTCATAAAAAGTGAGGCAGGAGCAGTAGTGTCGGTCTGAATCGATATCCGTCAGCACAACAGTGAAGAAGGTGGGTGCTTTCCTATCCCTGGACAGCCTCCAACCTCCAGGCTGGCAGAACTGAAAAGATATTAAACAACATACCATTAATCACAGAGGGTAATTCACAAAACAGGCTCAGACATACACACAGTAACACTGGGACTTAAGCTCTAATCATGTCAGAAACATTTTCACTGTAATTGTCAAAGATTTGAAATAGTTAAAAGTTCAGTGGTTATGGTAATGGCTCCTGACACTTTCTGCTGCCGGTAACCCATTCAAACCTTAAATGGACAGGCTATCAGGATATTACTGTAGCTAGTCTAATCCTAATGCCCCCATAAAGAGCGCAGACAGGATGTCCTGTTTCAGTGCAGCAGCGCGAGAAGTGGCATGTTCAGTATTTATTTTCCTTGAAAGTCGTCAGCGAAGGTGCCAGGCAGAACTGCCTGAGTTCATTAACTGCCTGATCATAAAAGGAAACATCTTATATAACACAGAGTAAAGGAAAAGTACCCTGAAATTAACCAATATACCAGCTGATTACACTTCAGTAACCTGAGCCCCCGGATGGTTTGTTACACAGAACCATCTGAGGAGCTGTCATTAGGAACTGTTTGGAAAACTCTTGCCGAAGCCAGCCGAGAGAAGAGTGAAAACATCTTTTCCATTGAGAAAAGCCTTCAGTGCCGTTCTTTGCTCTTCTTTCAATGAAGAAATACTCTCCAGTTCTGATAGAACCGATGTTATTGCAGCATCTACGCTAACCTCTACAGCAGCGGCTGCTGTTGTTTAGATGCCTCTCCGTGTCGCCCGTAGCTGCCAGTAGCTCCTAACAGGATGCCGATTGGTTCGTGCAGTGGCTTGCCAGATATAAATGCCACAGCTGAAGCCTGACAAGACTGGTTTTCATGTGATCTTTTGACAATGCAGAAATCCAGCTGCTGTGCAAGGTTACAGCAGATTAAATGAAGGTTAAAACTGATATATGTATATATACTGATACATATCTGTCAGAGCTGAATTTTGAGCCGTCAAAGAATCTGTCTCAAACTTACTGGCTGAGCTTTGGAAACAAGTGAGTAAAGCCGACTTTTACTCTGAAATATTATGACTCTCCATCAGTGACTCAAGTTCTTCCAAGATCTTCTTGGAATAACCGATTATTCATATTTCCGAACTCTGTTTGTTGAGAATTTAAGACGCACACAAATCAACAATTTTCAATGCATGACAAGACAGAGCCACTTTTAGCAAGTCCTGGGCACTTAAACTCAGAAAGACTGTTACCATAGTAAAAATCATGTCAAACAGGTTTAAGGCCTCACAGGACCAGTGTGAGTCATATCCAATTCTCACAAAACATCTGCAAAATGTGGGAAAAACAAAAAGTTTTTCCTGATTTAGTGTTCTGTTAGACATATACAGTTTATCAGTAAACTGATTTTATAGACAGATATGTCCTCATGCACAAACAGAACAAAAATGTTGCTTTCACATAAACATGTGACTCTATGACTCAATAATAAAACCATCCATTTTAAGATGGTTCATTACACAGAATGAAAAACTACTCAAAACAAGACAATTTTAGGTGTTAATGATGGGCGCGGAGAAATGCATAAAATTATTTGAGAGACGCATAAGAGAGCAGAGGGCCAAAATATGGGAGGCATATGTTTGTGTCTCGTCTCGTTTTGTTTTTGCTGGAGGCCCAACTGGCCCAAGCCCTAAAAACAGTGTTTAGACTTCTCCTCAGGGGTTACATGGGGGATCACTGGGCATGGAGGACTGGATGAAGGAGGGGCGGGTGTGGGCAGGAACAGATGGACTGATGGATAGATGGATCTGTGTACAGACAAAGACAAATATACTGGTGAGGTTGTGTCTCTTGTACAGAAAGAGGAATAGAGAGAAGGACAAGAACAGAAGAAGAAGAAGAAGAAGAACAGAAGAAGAAGAAGAAGAAGAAGAAGAAGAAGAACAGGAATGCCGCCAGATGGAATGTGTCGGGCAAAGTCAAACTGCCCTCAAATGCATTGCCGTAAATGCTAAACAATGAACAGGTCACAAATTCAAACAGTCTTGTGACTGGTTTGCTCATTCTGCATGAAAGCGTTTGTCTGAGAGATGCAGCCCTTTACGTGCTAATCCCTCCAGTGTTACCGCTTTAAACGTTATTCGGTTTAGGAAATTGGTGGAAGCGATTTCGCTGAATATCGATCCCTCCTCCCTTTCACACATGACCCCATGCAGGAAATGTTCCTGAACATGTCAGGGATAGACTGCATGTAGACTGCAGACTGCAGGAAAAGGGGGGAGAGAAGGGGGGATCTGGCTTGTTCAACCTGGAGGTTAAGACCAGGATGCCACCATCTTCCAGCAGATACAATAGCTCACAGGAAATCTGTTAAACCTGCTTTGTGGTGAGGTGTGTGTGTGTGTGTGTGTGTGTGTGTGTGTGTGTGTGTGTGTGTGTGTGTGTGTGTGTGTGTGTGTGTGTGAGGCCAGACAGGACTCAAGGACAAGTGCAGATAACTGTGATCCTGTTCTAAACTATTCCAACTATGCCATTCATTGTTGTCAAGAAAGAGATAACTCCTTTGGGACTGCATAGCTCTGAAGATCACAGGTATAACATCCTGTGTGTGTGTGTGTGTGTGTGTGTGTGTTTGTGTGTGTGTGTGTGGGCGTGTGTGTTGTATTTCTATTGGTGTGTATGCATGTGTGTGAGAGAGACGGACTGCAAGGGAGAGTGGCATGCAAAGAGTACGAGGAGGCGCGATTAATTGACTTCCCTGATATTAAATCAGTGTTTCCTTTCAGCCGTTATCTCGCCTGTAGGTCTGCGGAAAAACACTTGAGGGTTGGCTCAGGTTCAGAGACACTTCAGGGAGTTTAGCGTTTAGTAAACTTCACTTCAGTTAGGGACCGTTACATCCAGACAGACTACTGACATCATTTTACATACAGCTTATGGCTGTCTAACTAAAAGATGAATGATTGTCTCGCTTAACCTAAACATAGTAGCTGGATGCAATGCAGACTTAACGAAGGAGGCGGTTCAATGAAATTAATAAGAAAAACAAATCATGCAACATTATCTGCTTATAACTATTTCAGAATCTGCCCTGCTTTTCTGCAACTTTTCCAAACACGTGAAAACATCTGGAGCAAAAGCTGTTTATCATTTTAAATTCAAATGTGAGCAACCGTGTGTAAACAGTGAAAATATCCTTATGTTATTTGTTTTAACAGCTGACTTGAAACATGATGTCATTTGCAATTTTGTCAAACACAGAAGGCAGTGTGGCTATAAATGCGTAGCTGGTCCTAGAAGGCAGATTGGAGAAAGATGTGATGTTTGAAGGTTGTAAATTTAATATCCAGAGCATTAATATAGCATCAAACAACTATTTGCTATGTAAAGATACAGTATACTAGAGGAGTAATGTCTATCTGAGCGGAGAATGAAGTCTCTCTCCCTCTGGATGTGTTATAATCAGAGTTTCTTCATGCTTTGTTGACAAAGCCAGGCTGGCTGCTAGTGCTGTTAGCTAGCTCACAGCCGCTGCTCTGCGCTGACCTCATACAGGAGTTAGAGCTGATAACGCTGTCCAGAATGACAGCATCGTCGCGGAAGTGTAACACCCTCCCTCCGGTTCCCCCTCAGGTAAACAGAGTTCTGTCACCATTGTTAGCACTGATAATGCTGTTAGCTGTGAGCCGCCAGCTCGCCGTACGCCATGCTGAGAGCTGTTGAGAGGCAACAGAAATGCTCCCAGTCTCGTACTGAGCTCTTTTAAGATTAAAAAGAATGATACAGAGGGGAAACAAAAAGCAGTTCTATCAAAAATCGTCAACGGTGATGGATAACTTGGGGCCTTTCTTCTTTCTGGAAGTGCATTTATGTCCTGCTGTGATACTGAATGACACTGGCGAGATTGCAGGAAGCAGCAGAGCTGAGGGAAGAACAAGTGAAACCACTGACTGACACAAGCTCTGTTGTTCACTCAGCTATAGCATGACAGAAATCCACTGCAGTACAACAGGTGCAAAGGTCAGCACGTAGGGAACATCGCCTTTATACAGCAGAGAGGAAGGACATCTCCCATTCTCAAATTAGACCATAGTCAAGTGACAAAGGAACACACTTGCTGTATTAATGTCAAAGCTGAGTAAACTGCTGCCCTCCAGCTAAACCCTTTGCATCACATCACATCATGTGCTGCAGCCTGGTATGACTGACTCCCACCCAACCGCACTATTATTCACCTACTCAGCCACTGACACTGGATCTGCAGTCTGACCTGCTAAACATCGTCACAGCTGAGCAGAGTGCTGGAAGAGTGGCACCAATAAAAAAAAAAAAAAAATCAACACAGTGGCTGGTCAGGACATGACTGCATTCTTGTACTGTGACGAGACATTAATGCCAGGTCAGGCCGGCGCAGGCCAGATATACTGTAACTGGGGCAGGAGCCACAACTAAAGATGACTCAGGACAAAGACACAGACAGTACGGTATCTCCCTTCAAAGTCAGCATTGTTTTTTCTCTGGCATGATTCAGCTAAAACACGGCTGGAAACAGGATAACTGTTTTCATTATGACCCCAACATTTGAAAATCCCGTACTTAGGAAATACAAACAGACTTCGAAGGGTCATAAAACCTTTAAAGAGTTCCCGTTACCACAAATGTGCTCAATCCCGCAAATCCTTTCGTAAGGGACTTATTTCATGATTTGGTTGATTCGCACACCCAAAAGAAATCAGGCATCAAAGCTGCTCCATGTTTTCTCTCCACAGCAATAAAATATGTGTAGACTGAGCCGTCTTCACGGATCTGCTCATCCGCAAGAACGACTTAAACTGAAGGAGGGAAAAAAAGAAAACGCTTCCCACACAATGCATGTGTACACAATGTACATGACTGTTAGATGGAACGAAGAAGACTTCCAGGAAATGTAGGACAGTCAGGAAATAAATAACACACTGAATAAGTAAACCTGGCTGCCAGACAATCTAAAATCATAAAGCAGGTATTACTGAAAAGATGTGAAATAGAAAAAAATATATCTAAATCCACCCATAATCATCCAAACCTCCAGACAATACCAGTGAATTATAGACAGAGCCTGCACATAAAGTTACTGCCAAGATAATGCGGTAAGGAAAACGTAGCAACAGATGTGCACTACGCAGTGCACTTCAATCATCCTCTTCCTTGTTCTCTCCCCATTCATGTGGAAGAGTCGCATGCCAGGAAGACAACACAATGACGGAAAGTGAAGAGCAAGGTGTCAGGGAAGAGAGCGGGACTGGCCGGGGTTGAGAAGGTCAATGGCGTGCAGCCTGCCCAGAACTATCAGGTCTGCAGGATGAGCAGCGGACAAAACAAGCAGAGACGGCTGCTCCGGTCGAGCGGTTTGGCGCACAAACACCCTCCCCTCCCATCTCTTTAGCTCAAGGTCAGCATGATGAATACAAGAAACAAAACTGTCAACAAAATGACCACAATAGCACTTTCATCCAAATAAAATTGAGCGGTGACAGGGAGTTAATTTACAGCGTCGAAGCGTGGCTCCATCACGGAGCGCTCCGCTGAGATGGCATCTCCTCAGCCACTTCCATCCCTCAACTCTGCTTCCCCACTGTCACCAGCGCTTCTGGTTTCCCTTTGCTCATATGTTACGCAATACCCGGCGCATATGGTTCATTTTAAAGACAGATATTTTTAGATGACTATGATGGACCACAGTAATTCAGAAAAAATGTCTAGTCAAGCGGGACAGGAAGAGTCATCTAGCAAATATTGCACACTATACTGCACACAAAATTTCAAGCCTAATAAATGCCACATGTGGAGGAAATGTAACACCTGAAAAAGACTACAAGATGTATTTTTAGCTCAAATGTAAAGTTTTTTTTTTTTTAGTCACGCACAGTCCAGGAACAAGCTCAGAAGGACAAATCTGCCGAACCCCCAGCATCCCTTGGGAAGATTTGTTCACTTCAGGGTGAATACTTGGGTTTATTTCAAAACACAGCATAAATTAAAAACATACGACCAGTTCACCACATGAAACTTGAAAACAGAAATGCATAAAGAGGCAAATAAAAAGGACCCTTTAGAGAATCAGACATTCCTTTGCTTAAATCAATCCGCTGTCAGATTAAATCCCTCAAACTTACTCCTTAAACTAAACCTGAAGAGCCTGTGGGATGTTCACGGCTGGCATGAAGGTACAAAACATTAAATGGACTTTATTATGTCTCAGGTTTGTCAAAAGTAGGTTAACAAACACCAAATCTTCCAAGCTTAAATGAGTTGAATCATAGTTCAGGGACGAATCTGCAGTGAAATATAGTCAGAAATTCCCTCTCACAATCCAACGAAAAGAAGGTGGATTTTCCCGGCACTGTTTAATAACAAGCTCTCGTGGTAAAACTGATATTAAAACCACTTGAATATTTTAAAAACAAGCATAATCCAATAAATTCTCTCATTGCTGTGAGAGGAATCTGCCAAAACTTAGGGGAGTAGAGCGGTAAGATCAACTGCGCTTGCTGCATTATGACTAAAACAATCAATGAATTCTGCCTCAGAGGGACCTGGCCTGTCATATATGAGCATACCTCCTTATATAACTGTGTTAATCACAGCCCGAGAGTTTGTCAGCACACTGCACCTTTTCTTAAGGTTATGTCAAAGCCATGTAATAACTACAGAGTTTCACAATTCTTGAAAGATGTCTTATATTAAACAGAAATCTGGCAAGACAGTGCGGTTGGCTTTGCACAGTAAGCCATTATGAATTTAGCTAAAGTATTGCTAGATAAATGACAATGACTGCAGAGTACAACACATGTCGTGCATGCACGTGGATAATCAGACTTGGTAAGATCCAACACTGGTACACAAGTAAAATAATAAATTCAAGGCAGTGGCCAGCGAGCTGTAAAACAATTACAGACCATGTATGATTTCTGTCCCACATCACAACGGACACTAACAGACCATAACAACCCTTTCTGGTTCTGGCATTTGTGCCAACCGTGGTGAAAATCACAACCAGAACTGTCCTACTTGGGTTGTACCTGGCCTTAACCTCCAACATTTAAAAGACGTGGAAATGAAGAATGGAGACTTTCAGCAGAACCGGTAGTTCTACTGAATATTTACGACAACAGTTTATAACAGATTGCCCGACATAAATATTTGTGAAACAAATGATGAGAGCTTTATCAGAAGTGGTGATGTCAAGAAAGAGTACTGAGCCATATTTTACCAGAAAATATGCCTAAATAACTGACTTACACGATTACATGACTCATTATGTGAGTACTACGTAACAGTATACAGTCATTTTTACAGAACATACAAAAAGCAGGTGAGAGGGGAAGATCTTTCCATCAGTGCAACTTTAAAAATCAAATAATTATCCTACCATAGGTCATCTTTGTCTGTGCTCGTGAACTAAGAGCTTACACTTTGACAGGGAGATGAGCTCTGTCTGATTTAAGCTTGCCCTTTCGCCCTACAAAACACCATGATGCCTCCCCGGGACCTGCTGCAGGGTCACATCTGGCTTCCAATCCTAGACAGCCTGCAGCTGTGCATTTGGCCTTCGAGCATTTCACCTGCTTCTGCATGTCTGCGACCAGGCGCTGGATCTGTACTTATGTAGTATAGAGCACAAAGAGAGGCACCACAAGCTCTGTTTAGACTCAATTAGCAGTATTTCTGTCTGACACAGTGTCTTTTTAGACACAGTGGCTTTAAAGGAACAGTGTGTAACATTTCGGGGGATCTAAACTCTAAGTGGGTCCTCTTCACAGAGTCCACTATGGTGCTCCGTCATGTTTCTACAGTAGCCCAGAAAGACAAACCAAACAGTGGTTCTAGAGTGGAGAGTTTTTAGTTTTTTTACATTACCTGAAGGCTACTCCGGCATGATTGAGACGCTGCAGTAAGGTGAGCCACAGAGTGCAAAACTCTGATACCGTGATATCGCCAACCGTCTTCCAACCTCCATTGCTCATAATGTAGTGTTATTATGGTCAGGATGGCCTCTGAGCGAGGAAAATGATGTTACCACAGTTTTTTGAGTTTTGCGCTCTGCGGCTCACATTACTGTAGTCTACCATACTCGTAGGCTACTCAGTTGGTGGCAATCTGCAACCACACCACTAGATGCCGTCAAATCCTTCACACTGTACCTTTAAACCTGCAGTAGGTAGAATGTTTTGTCATCATTGGGCAACAGTTCGATAATAACCTTTCAGCATATTGTAATTCAAGTGTTCTGAGAGAAAACTAGACTTCTGATCCTCCTCGTGGCTGTTTTCAGGCTTTAAAAAAATCTGGATACTTTGGCCAATCACAGGTCATTTCAGAGAGAGAATATTACTATTGAGTTTTCCTATTGGCTATTCATTCAACGGAAGCAGCTGTCGATAACTCGCAGACTCAGATCAAACAGTCAAACAAGGCAGCGCTGATCAAATATGAATCAATGAGAAAATGTGCTGTGGCTGGTAGGCAGCTTTCTCAACTTTCTCATTTTACAGCTTACAGATGTTTCTGAAAACATTTGAGATGAGAAATTGTCACTACGGTAACAGAATATTGATTCATATTTGATCAGCGCTGCCTTGTTTGACCGCTTGATCGGATTTCACGAGTGATTGACAGCTGCTCAGAGACGGGAGGCTCCAGTTTGGCTCTGATTGGTTGTTTATCTCCGGACAGTGAAATCTTGCAGATGCCATTAGGAGCACCGGAGCACACCGGAAGCACATGATTTTTGCACTACTGTCACGATATAGTGCCAGTTTTTACTTTTTAAAATCATATTTGCTCCATTTCTACCCACTGCTGTAGTACAGCTGTAGTTTATTCTGTATTTTGGTTATTTGTCCTCTATTATTTTTCTTTATCAGTTCTGATCAGTACCAGACTACTACAGCCATTTTTATCCTTTGTCAGCTCATGGTAGGTAAACAAGTTTTTTTTAAATTTCATATGTAAAAAGTAAACATGAAAAATCAAAACATATTTCTGAGCACATGGAGTGATGACTGAAAGAGCAGGGTAAACAGCTGTGTCCTGAGGTTGTAGATCAGTACAATGGCTGTCCTGCGTCAGACCTTTAGAGTACAGTCAGATAATGGCTGATAATGAGCTGCCTGTGGAGCAGGTGCTTCCTCCACTGCCTTGTGGGGGCCGTCATCACTTACAGTATTCAGCACAGTAGGCCTCAGTCTCACTACCACCCTAAATAAACTCAGTTCAAACCACAACAAGTTTTCTTCCTCTCCTTAATATACACTATTGCAGTGGGGGGAGTAAATGTGAATCTGAGTGTGTATGACCACAGAAGAATATGTTATCCAGCAAACACCCTTACTCACATAAAGCTTCACACACAAATCTCTTTTAAAATGCTTTATGTAAAGTACTACTTGTTAATATAGTATTTCCTGCTCAGGAAACCACAAAATAAGCTACTGGATGGTGACACGTCTAAATCTGTAACTTTATGACAACCATGTCTTTGAAGCTTTACAGCTGACCTTTAAAAACCACCAAAGTGAATAATTTATCTCCCAAAAAATCTGAAAACTGGACTGAAGTGGACAAGAGGAGCTGGCCATCTGAGTGGGCCACGTTGAGCCGCTACATTTCTCTTAGTTTCTGGTGATTTAGTGGTAACACTGATGTCAAAGTGATTCCAGGCAGCCCTAGACAAGAGCTCCAAACTACCTTTTGCACTGATACGCCTAACATTTTCATTTAGGTGCACTAGCACATAATTTAGGTGCACCCAATATTTTTCACCATGCCTTTTGGCACCACAACAACACATTTTAAGCGTTTTGTTAGTTCCCATAGGCCTACACTGGGGATACCAGAAATTTAGTAGTTGATATCAATACCAGTGAATAACCAAGATTCTCGATACTGCGTTACAAAACAAAAGTGAAATAATAAACTTAATGCACTTCAACACCCAAGCCTTTATTACAGTTTACATGATCTTTTTTTCTTAGAAAGTTAAACAGGTCATAATTCCCTCTCTATTATCTATTTCATATTACTGTGAAAACACCTCCTTCAAACTAGATTTATTCAAGTTTCTAGCCAAAAACCCCATTTTACAAGATGACATTTGAACACATCATGGTAACGTTAGAGTTTACCTTTGCCCAGTACTCATCTTAGAGCCTGAATTAGTCACAGCTTTAAATCAATGGCACCTCCTGTTAAGCTCTCGTCCTGCCAATTTCAGCACTGATTTGTTGTTCACTATGCAGCATTATCAGGGAGAAACAGGCTGGATCACCTGGATGCATTGATAGTGAGTTTAACAGTCTACCTACAGTACCTTAAGTAGCTTAGCTACGGTACATGAGTAGCTTAATGTAATGTGTGCATGCAGCGAGCGAGTGGTCCAGTGACAGTGAGATTCGCTACGATCATCAGAGCGAGAAACATTCACACACACAGTAACACAATAGGTCACACATTCACACACTCACTCTTTCTGCTCTCCCCTACTGTGAAATGAATCCGGTGCCATGTTCAGATTTAGGCATCTTACGGGGATCAGGTAGATAGGTGGAGGAGCAGTGCTCCGCTGGTAATGGCGGTCTGGGCTGGGCCGTTCTGGGTCGGGCACAGGTGTAACGGGCACTGCACATAATCACTGGTTCTACTCATTTTAAACTACTGTCTGAGGAGTAGGCTACAGGTTGCACTTTCACACACAGAGACAGACCTGTCAGGCCCACCAGTGCAGCCAATGAAAATACTTAGTCACTCCACAGATTTTTGGTCACATGTGAGACTGAAATGGTCGCCCAAGCCCTAGTAAATATAGTGTGACTCTAAAAACCATGCAACCAGGCTCCACAGGCCATGCTGCTCCACACACCCAAAAAGACTTACAGGGTTTCAAAAGTAGCACAGCCATCCTAACAGCTCCACATTCTTAGTATGCCTAAAAAATATCAATGAATAACAGCAATGTAATGTATTACCACATCATGTGATTATACAGTGGCCAAGACTGCTCCAAAGGAGCTGACTTTTTTTTCACTCATATTTCTTGTCAGGTGAAGCTTAGCAGGCTCAGTATACAGGAGTTTGGACCATATTTTATGTCTACAATGCCAACACAAAAGGAAACCATTACAACTGAAAGGTTTTCAGCAAGTCCTGTTGAAGAAGCTCAACACTGAGGAGAACGCCTGACACGGCATGTACTAGGGCTGTCTGCTGATACGATATGTATCATGATACAGGGGTAATGTAAGCCAAGAGAAATATTAAAATCTTTAAAATCGAATTTTAGGAAAACTGTATAAAGTATAAAGCACACCAGAAACACCCTTTTAGAATAGGCAAAAATTTCAGACAGATTTTTACAGCATGCAAATGGTTTTTGCCCCAAAATGCTTGAGATTAGCATAAAGTCGGCATGTCTGTAAAGGGGAGACTTGTATCTTGAGGTCAGAGGTCAATGGATCCCTGTGAAAATGGCTGTGTTAGTTTGTCCTCCCAAAATTTAGCACATCTTTGGAGCATTATTTTGCGTCCTTTGCGACAAGCTATGACATAACTGGCACCAATGGATTCCCGAGCAGTCTTTAAAAGTCCACCACAAACTTATTAATTAGTTAATTAAGTTAATTAAAAATCGATGTAGTGCTTTGGAGAATCGATATAGTATCACAAAACATATCGCAATACTCAATTATGTCAATATTTTTACATCCTTGCATGTACGCCTGCAGAGTCTTTTTGACAGACACTTAATATATGGAAACAATGTGTGGATCTTGACATAAAATTATGTAGGTGTAAGAGTCAGCAGCAGTCAGTATTTTTTTTTTTTTTTTTACCAGAAACAGTGGCATTCATCAGTAGCAGCGAGTGGGATGTCTGGAGCCAGCCAGGTCTTTAGATGGGAGGAAGGACAGGTACAGGATAGCCCGGGACATCCCAAAACTTTGCTCTTGGACCTGTTCACCCAACTGCTGGCACCAGTTCACAACTACATGTTTTTGTCCAGCTCCTGGCTGGCCACAGAGTTGTCATCGTCCCTTTTGTGTTTTTGTTTGTGTGGACTCTCAGACTTGGGTCTGTCCGGAAATAACAACATTTCAGTAAGCGTATATGACACAATAACAAGGGAAGAAACACTTGATTCCCAAAACAACATATATCAACAATAAACCATTAAGACGGAGAGCTTCAACTGTATTTCATCTAAAGTTTTGAGTATGTTTGCTTTCCAGCATGCTGTGGCTTCATTTCATCCTGTGTATTCCCATTTCCTGGTGAGCTCACAGTGCTTTTCAGCATGGAAAATCCTGCTTGCTTGACGGCTCCAGCTTTGTTTCCTGATGTGTTTAGCTTCGCTGGAACACAGAGCATTGATTACTCATGTGTGGATCTTCCTGACAAACACATGATCCCCCCCCCCACTACCCGGGCTGGAACGGCATCCTGCTATCTGGAATGCACTGTTTAGCTTTTCTCTCATAGTTTTACAAACATCATAAGAACGACGTGCAGCGCGACATGTCGAGTTACGGTCACTTGAGTCAATCCATCAAGTAATACAATTAGGCCACATTCTTTCATCAGTCTGTGGTTTGGCACAGAGCCTGAAGCTGACTAACCAAGGCTGCTGATTATGAACAATGCAGTTAAGCTTTGTCATGATTTGCTTATCCAACCTGCTCAGAGAACAAGGCCAGATGAATGACTCCTCGCAGCAATACGGAGGAGTCTTTTATCAAGTGAACTGAACCTGATCTAAGACCAGCGGCTCATACCAGAGTCCTGAAGTATTCATTTAGAGACAATACTAGAAGCATTTGTGCTTCAATTTCCAACAGTCACATCAACTACCCAAACGACACCAGCAGTTTACACATTTTCTGAATAGCTGGAGCATCCTTCCCGGAAGTGTCGAGCTACGTTCCTCATTACAGCAGGGATTTGGAGGAAAATGGAGAAGTTCAAGAAGTCAAAGTTCAAGACAGTTCCAGAAAAATGACCCAAATGTTTACAGTCTGGTCAAGTCAGGTCAAATTCCTTAATCACAGGAAGTTGAGCCTCAAGAGGACATTTTTTAAATTTCATGTCTACACATTTTTGTCAAATACAAACAAGTACGAGTGTAAGCTGGCATTACACATACAGTAGAAGTTGTGATGCAGTGAATCTTTGCAATTGCAGTATATCCAACTGTGCTTATTTACTGAATGTACTGTAAGCAAACAATGCCTACTACAAACTGAGCAATCGCTGCAATGACTCTAAATAATCCTAGCTTGTCTCTGTTATCAACTAGCCTTGGATTAACCTACTGTACACGTCATTTATTTTTAACTAACCACTTTTGTGTTTGACTTAAAGGCTGAGGGACTCTTGCATTGCTGTTCGTAAGCACTGTAAAAAGCAAAGCCTTCACACAGACCTCATACCCATACTGCTGCAATCACCTCGTTACTAACCTCTTCAATGTCTATTGAGGATTAATAGGATAAATCTGCTTAGAAATCATATAAAGAGGTGCTCCTTATACTTATAACTTATAATAGCCCACAGCTAACTGGCTGAATAACAAAGGGAAAACACAATAGGAGTGACAAAATAAATGAAAAGCAGCATTTTGGGAGACTTTTAGTTTGACAGAATTGCTATATCACTCTGACACCTCTCCATTTGATGCATGTATGTGGGTCCTGCATGTACTGTGTATAAGTTACAACAGAGTGTAAAAATTGAATTTCCCCCAGTGGGACTAATAAAGGTTGATCTTCTTCTTCTTCTTCTATATCTGCTTCATTTGAGTTTGTGGAGATAGAAGGAAGTTACCACTTTTAATGTTGTAGTCTAACGTGACGTCATATTAATTCTGTATCCATCACCAAAGCAATCCACAGCCGGTTGCAGCCAGCAGAGAGGAGAAAGTAGAAAACGACAGAGGGTCTGCATGGACCCACGCCCTCCCATTTTATATCCGAAGTGGTAAGCAGTGCACATACTAATGTAATGTATGGAAACAGTTTGGGTTTCATGGAAAAGCACCCATATACTGACATTTATGTAAATACATTCAAAAGGTCCCCATGGAGCTCATCACGGATGTATAAAGAAAACAGAGCTGACAGCAGAGCTAGCGACGGACCTGGCAAAGTTAGTGGAAGTATACACTTGTGACTGCATACGTTTTTCAAAATAAGGTGTTCACAAAGGGAACTGTAGATACAAAATACATATATGGGAAGAAGCTTGATTGGATTATATTCACCAGAAGTATAAAACATTACATGTTCTTTATAAATTAAAAAGAAAATACCACTATTTTGTGAGGGAAATGTTTTTATTCTTTGATTTTGGGGTTGCTGGAATAAATGTAATAAATAATGCCTTATCAATACATTTTTAGACAGTGGAAAGCCAAATGACACTCTTAATTTTAGATTTAAGAGAAGCATAGACGCAGTGCTTGTCTTGTCACCCTTGTTTTGGAAGATTATTTTGAAGACTGGATTTGGGTTAACCACTGACCACCATCTTGGAAGTTCGGGTCAGACGATTTAAATTTGGGTAAAGAGCAGATGAGTCTCAGTGGAGCTTTGGAGGGACGAGAGATCAGAAACCACCACGTCTTAGTGTGACAGACTGACTCTTGTCTATCAAGCAAACACTCAAAAACATCTATATCTACTTTTACAGACCACCAAGACATACACTGTAAACTGAATTTAGCTTTTTAAGACCCCAACGTTTAGTGGAAAATATATTGACTTTTTAATTTAACATGCTGAATGGCTCAGTCCAAAGGAAGACTGAAGAATGCTGTGGCCATTAGTGGAGCTGCATTTTCAAGCACTTCCGTATTGGCTTTAGTTTTTGGCCATTGTGGTGGCTGCTTGTATAAATGTCTTTCCCTCAGTAACAATTATGGCTACCAGTATATATCTGAGTACACAGTGGGACAAAATAGCAAATGACCGGCATGGTATGCGGTCAGAGAAACAACTCTGCTTGCCTACTAGCTGACTGAGTGGAACAGAAAACCCACACCGTATACTGTGTGTTGGACTGGACCAGTACAGGATTACTATTGTTCAGTGCTGCAGCATCTCGCCCACAGCCACAACATGTGAGACTAGAAATAGAGCAGACTGGCTATTAGGCTGAGACTCCCACTGTTTCCACTGCAAACACCTGATGGTAAATGCTACAAGCCGTTAAAAGGTGAGGTCAGGTCGCCTTCACACTTTGAACACGTCAAGGAGGGGCAACATACGGCAAATGGAAAAAAGGTGAGTTGAGAAAAGGTCATGCAAGGATTTTTTTTCAAAAATGTCTGATGTGCATTCACACGTGCAAGTATTTGGTGGCCCAAGGGAAGACGAATTATAGCTGTGAAAAACACAACATAATGACTCAAAATGAAATCACATCAGGATTATTTTCATTACTGATAGTCTGCCAATATTTTTCTTTGAACCAATCAATCATTTAGTTTATAAAATGAAAATTACCCATCATAACTTCTCAGAGCTCAAGATGATGCTTTCAATATGCTTGTGATACATTTAAAATGATATAAATTTGCAAGAAAAAAAAAGAAGCAAATCCTAATATTCAAGCTGCAACCAGCAAATACAAACACGGCCTTTATCTCAGCTCAATGCGGTTTGTGGCATTAAAGCAGTTTGCATCTTTAACTTTCTCTATGGATACCGATCCTCTTGCTGTACACTGTACACTTGACATGCACATGACTGTGCTGCAGACCTCAAAAAAATTAAAATTTGATTCTGATTTGAGGCGACATAATCAGAGGAGCCGTTTTGTTACCTGCTGGGGAGCATGACGATAGCTCAGACAGCAGGAATGAGTCCGCTGACAGAGTGCTGACTGCAGGCTGCATGTAATAAACTGACCCTCGTGTTCAACGCTGAACTTTGTGCTTCTTTGGAATGTGTTTGACCTCTCAGGCCTCGGTGTCAAGACATCTCTCTTCACCCAACCGGGGTCTGAAATTAGCATCCGCCACCTGCCAAATGTGGGTAAACTGTTGGCAGTGCCGCGTGAAATCATCAGGCCATCCGCTACTTTTACTTATACTACCTATACTGTACGCCGATCAACATTAACAACATTATGACCACTGACAGGTGAGGAGAATAACATTGATTATATCGTTACAATGGTACCTGGCAGTAAAAGGGATATATTAGGCAGCAAGGAAACATTTTGTCCTTGAAGTTGATGTGTTGGAAGCAGAAAAAAGCAGACAAGTGTAAGGATGTGAGCAACTTTGACAAAGGATAAATTGTGATGGCTAAACGACTGGGTCAGTGCATCTCCAGAACTGCAGCTCTTGTTTGATGTTCCCGGTCCGCAGTGGTCAGGACCTACCAAAAGTGGTCCAAGGAAGGAAAACTGGTGAACTGAACCAACAGAAGAGCTACTGTAGCTCAAACTGCTAAAAAAATTGAATGCTGGTTCTGATAGAAAGGTGTCAGGGACAGTTTGTTGCGTATGGGGTTGCGTAGCCGCCCAGTCAGGGTGCCCATGCTGACCTCATGTTGTGGCTGTCGGTGTATATACTGTACATACAGACTGAAGGCCACGCCAAGCATAAACATAAACAGCTATCCATTTCAACGTCAACATTTTCAATGTATGGTGACTGAAGTTTCTTCTTAAGGATTACATTAGAATATGTTTTTTAATTAATTTTCACAACCAATTAATACTGTGTTGTCAAGTTATGTGTATAGCATTAGGCTGTGTTTCATTATAGAAAATATTTTCTTTGATTTTGACTCAAAATGTCGACATTGGATCCGAGACTGTTCACATGTATCTTGAAAGGGAAGATCTAACTTTTACATTGAACAATGAGAGACATATCTGAAATTAAAACAGCTTGGCCGAAGGCGAAAACAAACTATATAATAATTTTAAGGCAAAGAATAAAGCGCAATACTCACTTTCACTTAGGGCTGTCGATGTCAATGCAATAATAATGTGTTAACTCAAATTCATTTTAACACCACTAATTTCTTCAACACGTTAACGCAACTTGGGATTTTTAATTAATCTCTTGAAAATCCGACAAGCTGCTGTCTTTTGGAGGATGTAGCTCAGTTTTAAAGCTGAAGAGTAAAGATGCTGCTATCATATGAAACTAGAAAACCTGAGGAATCTATTGGTACCAATCATGTCGTACTAGCTTGTTGCGAAGGAGGTTAAATAGCGCTCCAAACTTGAGCTTCATTTTGTAAAGGAAACACTGGAATGGCCATTTGAAAAGGGGTCCCTTGACCTCTGACCTCAAGATATGTGAATGACAATGGGTTCTGTTTACAGACATGCCCACTTTATGATAATCACATGCAGTTTGGGGCAAGTCAGCACACAAACTCATGTCTGTTGGGCCATGTTATGATTTGAGCATATGTTTATGCTACATGCAGAACCTGTGAGGGTTTCTGGACAATATTTAACAGTTTCGTGTTGTTAACTGATTTCCTGTAATAAATACATTCATACATTTGCACAAAAAGGCATATTTTCCCACTCCCATGTTGATAAGAGTATTAAATACTTGACCAACCTCTCTTTAAGGTACATTTTGAACAGTAGAATAGATAGAAAAGTGCAAATAATTGCAATAATTGCAAGTGATTTATCATGATTAAATGTCTATTGACAGCCCTACTTTAAGTGTCACAGTTTTTTTATGACCAATAATGAGGTAAAGAATAAATTCAGCTAAATATAACTTCATACATAAAAAAAGAAAGAAAAATTGCCAAATAATTCATTTCTGACATTAAAATTGCGACATGTCAACATCTGTGCAGTTAATGGGTGTTTTACATAGTTTCTGACGGGATAAAACCAGTTTTAAAAGGATCTGTTTTAAAGCACTAACTCAATTTGTTTTATGTACCTCCGTTATTACATGCAACAAACAGCATTAAACAAAAACCTTCCTGCCATAAATTGGACGCATATTGCCTCCACTGTGTTAAAATACAAAGCATGAAGATTTCATTTAGGTGACGTTAGCAGTAATATTTATAACTCTGTTTACTGGCAAGCACTCTGAAAAAGCAGGCTTGCATAGGATTTGCTGTTTGTTACTCGTATAAAACACGTATTAATACTTGGATTCGATATATTTTAAAAAGTTAATGTTCTTCTGGGTGTCTTAACGCAGCCCACTAAACATGAAAGGAAACGTCACCTAAGAGAAACGAGAGCGCACGAAAGAGAAAGGTACAACAGAGTGACAGTCTACAACTCACCAATCTACATTTGATACCAATATGTTGTCTGTAAGCAGCGGATGTTATGAACATTCACATACTCCAAGCATTAAACAAATGGTGCTTGTAATTAAACAAGCCGACTCAGCAGTTAAACAGTGAACGCCAAAGGAACGTGTGGAATGTCTTTGGCGTTTGTGTGGCACATTTCATCTCTCAGTTACAAACTATCTGGAATCTAAATAACAAAATACAGGCTGTCGCTGTCCAACTTTACAAAAACTGAATTATTTTCTTTATTAAACTGAGCATGATGAGTAGGCTTGATGTGGTAGTCAGTGTTACAGTGTTTGGACACACACCAATTAGTTACCGCCACCATTGTCGTTCTTTTAAACTTTCGCTTATCAGCACCGTGTTACCAGCACAGAGTCAGATGATGGACGCTATAAACTGAAGGTGAAAGTGTCTGCTCCGTATGAAGCCTCAGTACAGAGTAGGAGGAGTCCGATTTCACATACGGGATGAAAGAAAGTTGACAGACAGATTGGAGGTCAAAGCAAAAAGCAAAAGTCTATTTGGCAATACTTCGGATTTAAACCCAATGCTATAAGACAACCATAATGTTAACGACGCAAACGTCATGTGAAGGAAAGAGCGACCAACGTTAAAAATCAAAGTAAGCTCTCTACTTATATTCACTGTCATCTAGTAAAATGTCTGGTGTAATCTGTCGCAAGTTTACTAACTGGTGGGAAAACTTCCTCACCGTAACGCCCCTCATGACAACCATGACTAGGGTTACCTGACCTTGAGGTAACTGAAGGCAATGATGTGCTAGTTGCAGTTTGGCTGCTCTGCAAGATGCCCAAACTATAAAACTTGTACTGTACAGCAAAGCAGACGGACACATCTGTCCTTGAAAGTTGAAAACTTAGTAGGACTCTCCTTATCACAACAAGGGAGACCACTATATTACCTTTGAGTATAATATGCTGAAATTAATAAGAAAATACAATCATCACCAATTTACTGTTTCTGTAATGATTAGATTAAAGCTCAAGGCAACCATATTGTCGTTGTTATTCATTTTAGCAAACCAGCTTCTTTGGTCTGTCACACAATACACCATTGTTTTTGACTTACATTTAGTTGGTAAAGGCATGATACATTTTGACTTTGAAATTTGATTTAATTTACATCTTTAAAACCTGCTACTTGACAACTCAATTCCCTCTGCCTAATTACAGTATATCATTGGGGCCGTCTTCATAATGGAGAGAGAGGTGATGGAAATGTACTAGGTGAACAACTTACTGAACTCCGTCCACAGACCTGGCTCATCCATAACAGATGAGGATTTGAGCTGGTTCCTATCATCATCACTTGCCAGAAAAGATTAGAAACACATTTTTCCTTGCACAAGTTGTAAACGCTTTTTTTCTTGGTACATTCCTCATCTGTGGTTATTTAGTTTGCTGGGGGCCTGTTGTGACCGCAAAATGCTTTTCGTGCTCAGCTTCATCCACTGTTTTCTACAGATGTGTTTCTTAGTGTTTGTAAATGAGTCATTTTCTTTTTCATGGAGTAGAGAAAATCTGCAAATAATAATGGTTTACATACCAGCCCAAAACAGAGCCAAAATGCAAATTGCCTAGTGGGTCTGTTAAACACTATGGTGTATCTTCATTAAAGCTTCAAAGCTGGAATTTCAGTCATTTGGCTCTCGACCAAAGTTTGTCACACACCACATAGTAGGAAAGCAAATTTCTGGAACAACCCCCTCTTTCCCATCCTTGCTCAGTCCTTGGGGCGCTTCTTCATACAGAAAACTTATTCAGCATGTTATCCAATACTATACTTATACATATAGTTGTATCTCAGAAGAACAGTTACAGCAAATATGCGTGTTATTTGCCAAGAAAGACCTAGCATTGAATGCATCCTCTTGTTTCAGCTCGGGCTTACTGCCTTAGATGAGAAACAGCATCAGTGCTTTCTTTGCACTCTGGGGACTGCAGTATGTCTCAATTTCAGTCTAGGCTGACACATAATGAAGAAGCATCGGGGAGATCACTTCAACGAGACGGAATACAAAAAATTCACACATACACACACACACACACACACACACACACACACACATGGTATGCAGGTCCTCAGTGACATCTGGAAACATTAAGCTAATAGATTTAGCTAAACTTGCGGCTGTGCTTCTATATTTAAACTATGAAACCATGACAGGACACTTGAAGGATGATGCTGAGAGAGAAGAGCCGACCCGGCTCATCCCCCACTGAAAGTCACTGAAAGGTTAAATACCAGCGTCAGGGTTTCCGCCTCATATCAACGAAAAAATTCAGTCTCCAAAACTCTACTTGACACTTTGTCTAGACAAGACATACTTATCTTTTTAATTTTTCATAGCTTCACCAGTCACAAGTACCGTTTGTTGGCTACGAGGAGCACTATGCTGCTTATCTCTAAGCAATAACTCACAACAAAACACTCCTGATGGCCACCAACAGACTCAGTGAGCTACACAGGAAGACGCCTGCATGCCATTCAAACCACCCACTCACAATATGTCTATTTGTGCTGGAAAAACAGCATCACATCTCCTCAATTGCCTAATAAATACCATAAACAGGGGTCATGGTATAATATTTCATGGACTATGTCTGCACAGAGCTATAGCTATAATAGCTAACATTTATAATAGCTAACTATTCACTATTCATCCCAAGCTTAATGTCAAACTTCTAAATCTGCAAATAGTGTATATTTGTTTCTACAAAGAAAGGATCCTGTCATAGCGAAAAAAAAATTACCTCATCTAAACACGAGATGATGAGGAATGTCTGTTGTTTGGATTAGCTCTCTCCATTTATCTTGGCTTAGATATCTGACCCATATTATGCAACTTGTTGGCATCTACACCTGCTGCTGCTCCGCATCTCTTGGCCCCTATGTTACATACCAAGTATGACCTCCGCCAAACACGAAACATACCTTCAGTCGCAAAGTAGACAACATGCAACAAGTTTGGCACCACATTTACAGCTACAGCTATGGATCCTGTAAATCTTCCCTGTGTCTGGATTTCACAAGTATTTCTTAGCAGTGAAGAGAGCAGAAAAAAATTGTAATATTTCAAAAGTATGTGCTGGATAGTACTTTAAAAGAATCAAGTACTGTGTTGGGATCTAGAGTCATTTCGCTGTTTTTTTGTTTTGTGTCGACTGCCAAAGCCATTCTGCTCAGTCATTAAAAGCTTATCTGCAGAAGCCAATATAAATGAACAAAAACAGATATAACACAGGCGCTAATGTCCTACGCAGTATGACACTGCTAATGCTGCCCTGGAGATTGACAGTATTTCCAAGTCCTGATAAGCAAATATTTGTCCATCCATTGCATTATCCATACAAGGATAACAGACCTCCTGGGGTCGACGACTACTCCCTTAATATTCCTGAAGAGGAAGATGGAGACAGACAGCAATGGGAACCAGATAGCAGGCTGGACATAATGTAAAAATTTGTTTCCCAATTAGGGAACATGTAAACATCTGAGTAAACAATCATTATGAATTTATCTGAAACAGGAAATGCCAATATCTACAGCACAAGCTCCAAAGGGCAAATATGTTTTTAAAACATGAAAATTCCCTGGGGTATAATATGTCATTGACAATGCCAGAGACAAACATTTCAAATATTTCCTCTTTTTATGCAGAAACCATTCTCTGCTATCAAATCAGGAAGCTGGTACTGAATGGGTAAGGGGTGTAAAGACAAGGACACTCACTAACTAGAAAAACACTGTACAACCTGTGCACATCACACATTAACTTGTTCCAGAGATGCTGTCAGCTCTCCGGTTATGAACTTTGAAATTGAGACGTTGGACTGCAATGCAGACGCAAAGACATCAAATCATGCAAAGCAAAAAAAGAAGGGAAGTGACATTTTACAATTTTCTCTTTGCCCTGAATGTAGTAGCAGCTGTTCAAGTACAGTACAAGTACCTCAAAAGTGTACTCAAGCACAGTACTTGAGTAGCCTAAATGTGCTTAGTTACATCCCACCACTGCTAGAGCATGAAGATCTTCGTAGATCTAGCCTCTTCTTTTTGCAAAGTGTATCACATCAATGCATTTCATTTATAACGTACAAAATATGACCCTGGACCCCCTCCAGGGTCCGAGGTCCATCCACCACAGTCTCACTAAATCCTGAGAGAAACACTGAGTCATTCTGAATCATAAACCAACAAATACATATCCAACATGTCCGAAAATATATTTTGATCAAATGTATTTTAATCTTTTTAACCCATGTGCATTCCTGTGTTTCACTTTGGATAAGAGTACTTCAAATACCCAGGTGGGAGCATAGCTTTGCTCCGTTTAGATCATTTGAGTTTTTAGGAGGCTGTTATCACTCACCATCTCCACCCCCTGAGGAAATGCTGTTCCCTCCCAATCCTTCTTGGGGAATCGCTGAATGATCTTTCCACATCCCTCCCCAGAACCTGCAGACAAAAAACATGAAAATCTGTCAGTCAGTGGAAAGGACAGAGTATCATATGATGTAGATCTCTGCATGACTTTAAGAAGAGAAACATCACCAGTCTCAAGTTGATGCACTTCTAGCCTAAAATATGCACTGGTAAACTTATATTTAGATTTATTTCAGATTAATCCTGACTTACAGTAAAGTACGGATGAGGAGAAATAAAGCACATTATCATCATCCCACCTGAAACAGATGAACATCTCTGCGGGCCACGGAAACATGTAATTATTGCAGTGGGCCACACTTCGCTGCTGCCTGGTGTGAATTCGCCGTAAGGTAGTGGTAAAGAGATTTGAGAAGTGAAGCTAATTGACATGGCCTGAATCTACTTTAAAAAAAAAAAAAAAAAAAAAAAAAAAAGCTACTAGGAAGCAAGAACGACCCAAGAAAACTACTTTGGTTAATTTTTAGTTGTAAAGAGGAATTATGAAAAGCTTAAACTGAAACAAAGAGACCTAAATATGCTGACAGAGCGAAATGAAATATAACACTGGAATAACCAGCCAGAGAGATTAAAAGAATGAAGCTGAATGCGTCAATGAATGAAGGAGCAGTAACTGCCAATCAATGGATGAATTACTGGGTTGAATTAAATGAGCCCCTCCAGGAATTTGAGCTGCTGTTTTTGGAATATATAATGTAAACGTATCCGACCACTGTATTATTTGTACAAGCTTGCAATTCAGTCTATATCCCACATAGTTTCTGCAAAAAATGGTGAAAACATGAACGGCGCTTCCAGATTCTTCTAATCACGGCAGCTTATTGCTGTAATAATGAAATTCAGGACCACCGGTAAGATGCCTGGTGAAACATCAGCCTCAAGAAACCAACGTCATTACCAATGCCTAATAAACAGAAAGTCGTCCTCTCACACATTTTCTCTCAGACAGCATTAGTTTACCCACTTTAATGGTAAAAGGAGTTGAGTCAAATCAAGTTAACAAGTCACTCGAAAGCCAAAGAGCATGTTGAATGTCCTTTGATTAGTATCTATGCAAATAAAGTTAAGTTAAACAATTTTATTTAGGTTTGTTTTGTCTTGCACTTTGTGCACATTACTGCACTTTAAGAAAAAATAGGCACTGAACACTGAAAAAAAAAATATTGCATTTGCACCATCTGAAACCCACAACAGTAGACCCGTTTTTGTCTTTTTAGGGGGCACAGCGGGTCTTTAGGGGGGAGATAGCAGGTCAGCAGTATATGTCACATATAAGTGGTGTACATCACCTGAAAGCTGGGAACCTGAAGATTAATTTGAGATGCAGCTCAGCACTGAGTCAATCAGTAATAAACATGAATTAATGAATTAATTAAAATAAGCTGTGAAAGTGTATGAGCTTAGAACATGATAACAGAGGTATATGATGACCATTCCATGCTCTATTATGCCTCATAAATTCTTGCAGCAATTTTTTGGGTTGATACTATTTGTTACACAGATTTGGTGCTCAATTTAACCATTTTTTTACCACTCGAGAACTGATATATATGATCAGTAATCCCTCCGAAATACCACATGTCTCAAAGACCTTGAGGATTTGGTGTATTTTTGACATTCTGAGATTTCTGCAAGAACTGCATTTTTCATTGATTAGATGGCAAGAACGTCTGTTTTAGAAACTGCTGAGAAACCCCCTTATTGTTAATCTAGCTAGGAAAGCCATCCATCCTCTGAATGCTCTAGGTCTCTAGTTTGTGGCTGTAAAGTTTCATGAGGCTGTGATTATCCTAGAGATCACCGCAGGTAGTGTTATACACCGAGGTCAAGTTTAAAAAAAATGGTCACTACAACTATTGTGGGGACTAACATCATTGCACATGAACACAACTGGGCTCATTGGATCCACAAGAGTTTCAATTTATGTAGTTCAAGACTGTTTACGGACCCCAGTATGCAGAAATATTCAAATACACCATTTGTATTTGGGCATGTCTGTAAAAGGGAGACTCGTGGGTACCAACAGAACCCATTTTCATTCATATATCTTGAGGTCAGAGGTCAAGGGACCCCTTTGAAAATGGCCATACCAGTTTTTCCTCATCAAAATGTAGCCTTTGGAGCATTATTTAGCCTCTTTCCCACCAAGCAAGGTGACATGGTCATTACCAATGGATTCCTTACGTTATCTAAGTTAAACCAAAAGGCACAAAGGGCAACCATAATAGCCTTAATACAAAGTCTTAAGTGTTGGTCATACATAAATGTCCCGTACATAATGTAACAGTCAGGCGTACACACTTGCAGTATGCAGTTAGTGCAGAGAGAGACAGCTGGATACTGATCTATAGCAGGTGTAGCGAACACAGATTTGCGAGGTTGACCATTGAACGCTTTACCAGTGAAATAACTCCCTCGTGGATTTCCCTCAGGAGCCCATATGGCTGGGTCGTGCAAAAATCTAAATTGGACGTAATAATTCATGTCAACATGAGTGCAAGCACAATGCAATATGTATTTATGAGTTGATGTATGACTGCAGCATTTTTATTTATCAATCTGGAAAGCTAATAGATGAAAATTTGATCTAATTTAGGAAAAAAGTCCCTCATTTCACATGCCAAAAACAGCATTTTAAGATCTATTTCACAATATGCTCTTTGTCACGCTGACCCCATGACTTCATCGCAACGTTATTTTAAACTCTTAGTCACTCTTTGACAGCTAGGACACAATTTCTATTCATCGGCCAAGGGAAAAGGTTCCTATCAAGAGAGTACGAGACAGAAATTGAATACATGTGGCTCATTTCTTGGAATGCATTTAATAATTTGGACAAAACAGATATACAAATTCCCAATTCAAAGCATGCTGGCTGAATACTACCTTTGCTGAAGAGTCACATATGCTACAGACAGGGTCAGCTTTTTACAATCTTGATCATCTGTTTATGTCAAACAGCGCCCTAAAAAATATTTTGGAGTTCACATGGACTTTGCCATCTGCAAAGGAGCTAACCAGTTAGTGCTGAGCTAAACAGCATTTGGGATTTACTCCCATCCAAAAAGTAAAACCCCTAGAATGACACAAGTTTTGACATGAGCTCTGGATAGCCCTAAAACCAATGTCAGAGAAATCAAAACCAACATAGCCGTAAGCTGCATGTGCCTTTTAAACACCACTTGTAACCTAAAACTTTGGCTCAAAACTATAAAATTTTCTCCAATAAAAAAGGCATGCAGAGACACTGCTGGACACTGAAGAATATTCTGATCGCAGCGGACCTCACAGTGTTGCGTTGATATCAATATGCGTTCCCACTGTGCTGGTAGTCAAAGCTAACAAACCACGAGCAGCAACCGCAGCAACAGGGAGGCTAGTGGTCGTTTGACATTTTGTCATTAGTGGCACAGTATGGCTCTCTCATGAGTTTATGTTTCGGTAGCTGTGTTGTAGCTGGGCTAGTGGCCCTCCTATAGTACAAGAGGCTATCTAGGTTTATTAAACAGCATTGTTGAATCAATCACTGCATACGGTCTGTTATTTCTTTATAGCAGACTGTTGTTATGTGTAACAGACCATTGCTATGGATGCAGTTCTGATGTCAGACTCTGGAGGATGATTTTTGAGTCAAATTATTGTATATTATTATATAGCCGTGTAATAAGCACGACAATGTACAGCTAGGCGGTCACCGTTGAGAAAACAGTTGGGATTTATTTCACCACAATGACGGCTCGCTGTATATTAAGTGTGTGTGTGTGTGTGTCTTTGGAAAGAGCCAGTACATAGTTAAGCTAATATTAATGAAACTATATAATATGCCTGTTTAACACAATCAAACACTGTAATAAATTATGATTTGACAATTCTATTACTGGGCTCTTCAAGACATTTAAATGAAAAACATTTTTTAAATAAAAATAATAAAAATAGACCTCCTGCTGTTCACCATAAAGTGCCACATTTCTCTTGTTTAGATGCAAATATTTTTTTATCGGTTAAAAATTTCAAAATAAGGGCGTGTCGATGATGATATGTATCAATATGTCCACTTTGCATTGATATATTGGATCATTATGTATCGGTCCAGCTTGATCTTTACACCCTTTGTTAACATTACCAGCCATTTACAGTTCAAATCACTTCCTACCTTGACAACTGTCATTATATTTTAATGTTTTAAAGGTGCTGGTGTTAAAGATCCATTTAACCATTCAGTGCATTTCAGTAGTCCTATTTTAACACAGGCAAATATCATGACTCAGCAAACTAATTGGCAGATGAAGCTCCTGTCACTGTTTGGCCAAGAGGAGATACCATGTACATGGGAGATGAATTGCAGGACAATGAAGTGCTACACATCATCATAATGACATGAGGTCCTCAGTGGTCGGGTGCAGCCCTCCTGCACAAAGTGCCTCAAGCCTGCTGTCAACAACTCCTTGAAACCTAGACCTCTGTCAAAGAGAGAGACAGATTAATCACAACGAGGCTCTTGGGCTTAAGTAGGGATTGGTCATGGTTTGGGGGAGTGTGTTTGTTTGTTTAGACAGAAAGGAGCTGAATGATGGTTATACTTTTTCCTTTGTTCACCTGTAGAGGCGAGCAGAGCGTGTCCAGACATACCGGTGCTTGTAGAACACCAGTCTGTCTGACCGTCGCACGTCTTCAGGTCTTTACAGCTCCTCTAATTGAAATCACATGTTCTGAGTGCTCCAAGTTCAAATTTTCAACCACGGATGAAAATAAATGACAGAATTCCTCACATTCCACGAGGCTGCACTCATATTAAAACAAGCCGCGCTTTCAAATACGACCCCCCTGATAACTATAAAGAGCCCCATCAGTGAGGATAATAGAAGCCAGGCCTGAAAAGAAACATGCTAATTTTAACATCCGCTAGCAAAATAGAAGGAGGGGGGAGTGTAGTCCAAAATCAAGTTTATTTATTTCTTTGTTTTTTGGCAGAAGCTTTTCAAACAACAAAAACCTGTCCAAGCCCACAGCACGCGTGTGCATGGTTAAGAGCGCGGCTCATTTCCAGCTCGATGCAAAACAAGCGTTTTTCAGCTTTCTGATGAAATACGATACACAGTATACTGTCGTTTTTTCCTGAAATTTATTAGGAAAAATAACTATAAGCTAACCAGCCTTTAATAAGTGCTGTTGGAGATTTGCACAGTCCAGAACAAACACTGGACCTCTTTTATGAAACATTTGAATGCACAGGCCTCCTCTTACTTAGCGCACACATCATTTCTTGTGAACTGCTGTGGGATTCATAAATGTTTTCTTGTTACTAAAACAAGTAAAATAAATTTAACAGTGGTCGGGGCAACTCTGAACTGATACCATGATCGCCACAACGTTTTACTGAGGTTTGTGGCCAGTTCTAAGCACGGGACAGCTTATAACTTACAACCGTTGGGAAATATGAGTCAGATATTAAATATTCCAGCTGCAGGTTTTCATCAAGTATTCATACTTGTGAATGCAATATCACAGGAACACCTTGAGGAAATGTCTTCAAATTTGGCAAACAAATCCACTTGGACTCAAGGATGACCTGGTTAGCTTTAGGTGGTCAAAGGTCAATGTGACTTCACAAAACATGTTTTTGACAGTGACTCAACTTCATAAGCTAATTATGCTAATTTCACACAAATGTCTAACAGGACAAAATGACGAAGTGTTGACATTGTGGACAAACATGGATGAAAATTGCATCTTGGCTGGTTGGTGGAGGTACATAACTCTGAAGCTGGCACCAGCTGATTCCACCAAAACACTGACTTATCAGTGTATCTCTACAAAAGCATATTTCATAAGTTAATAATGTAATAAATGTTTTGATATTACATGAAAGTTTTGCAGAGATGTGAGTTGAATCGTCCGATGGCTCAGCAGCCTCACTGGAACTTGAGTCATTAATGCAAGTCAAGTCAGCACACACAGAAATATCTGACTTCAGCTACTTCGAAAAACTGAATGAACCTAATAATTTATGACTGAGTTGTGTGATTTAGCATAGTCTCAACAAAAAGTGAAAAACACAGAGGAAAAGTTGTTAGTCTTTCTTGATTGGAGCAGATGTTTCTCCTCTTTGGAAAAAAACCCTCCATTCATCTTCCTGATTTATCTTCCTGCTGTTTCTGTTGATGAAATCAGCCAAATGCTTATTTTACCGTGTATGGTCAGACCACCAGCGGAGTTGACGTAACAGTCACGTCAGCTCTAACCTGATTTTGGCCCAGTTGTGCACACAGGTGGACCGCTCTGAAAACAAGTAGGGACGCACCGATTGTGAAATTCTGGGCCGATACCGATGTTAAAACCGACAATTTAGCTAATAGCCAATGTTTCTGTTTATTTTCTTTTATTTATTTTTTTTGCTGTTATTAATTCCCTGTTTGTGCCAAAACAAAGATATTATCATTAAAAAAATTAACTGAGCTGATTTAGTGATTCAGCATTACATCAAACTGCCCTTGAAATTTATGAAACAACTTTAAATATAACATTTCACATGAAAATATATACAGTATATATATAAAAATAACTGCTTCAAAAGCATTTTTAGCTGCTATACAACTACCAGCTCAAAAAGAAGAATGTTTGAGTAACTACATAGCTAACAAAAATATTTGTTTTGAGACATAAATTAAATCTACATGTAATGATCAGAAACTTAAGCAGTGTTTGACACACATAAACTTTAGATGGGCGGGCTTCCCATATATTAATGGCTGCCCAAGTATATTTGGCGACCCATTTTAGCATTTTTCATTTTTATTTTGTGTCCGTCCCAGAGAAAGACACTATCCGGAATCAATTAAGTAGAGGACGAGCAGAGGGCGCCCCGACAGCTCAGCTGGTAGAGCGGGCGCCCATATAACAAGGCTAACCGTGGCCTGTGGCCATTTCTGCATGTCGCCCCCCCAGTTTCCCCCTTTATAAGCCACCAACAGTCCTGTCAATAAAGGCTAAAATGCCCAAAAAAAAAGAAAAGAGGAGTGGACGCAGCTCTGCTGGTACAGCCTCAGCTATCCGGGCTGGACGGACCACAACCGAGCAGCAAGATTATGATCCGGCGGCCCCAACACGATGCTGTACTCTGCTCACCTGGACGGGCTAGTCCAGGATAGTCCCACCGAAACGCACTGGGTGCTGCGTCTCCCTTCGTTGGACCTTGTGACTGCAGCGATTGTTTTTATGAAATCTTATAAGCCATTTCTTTACTGCTTAACGACGTTGTTGCCACTGATCTTTCTTTCTGTAATACTCCCACACGGCCGACTTTTTCTTTTCCTTTTATTTGTAAACAAACCACAAGTACGCATAGCACTCTCTGTCATGCCTAAGTCGTGTCCAGCCAGTGGCTTCTTCTCTGAATCAGTAGAGAGACTGTACGCAAATAACCAACACAACATTTAGCCAGCATAAAACTGATGCAACACAACAGATAAACTTCTGCCACTGCCAACAGTGCATGACATCTTTTCTGATACGCTAAAGGCGGTCAACAGGGTGAATATCAGACGGTACCGATGTTCAGCTGATAAATCGGTGCATCCCTTGAATTAAGTTCACAGATATAGCTTAGTCATTTTCCTCAACTATAATACTGAGAGCCGAGATAAAAGGGAAAATACACTCAAAAACAGAATTTCTATGAACCTATTTCAAAAAATGTAAGCGACGGATCTTGGGGTTGACCGATTAATCAGTCGGACGATTAACTGGGCCAATTATTTGACATTTCATTTCATAATCGGCATCGACCGATGCCTGAAGATATTAAGCTGATTATCGAGACCTTAAATGTTGTTAAATGTAAAAATGAAATAAATGTTTACACAAGTTAAGAAATGTTCTGTATCATTTGTTATTATTAAGCTGTTATCTTTTATCAGATGGAGGAAAAAAAAATATCAACATCATATATCGGCCATCAGCTGTCTTGATTCTGTAAACAAAAACAGCATCGGCCATAAAAACCCATAACGGTCGACCTCCAGCTTTCACATCCACTGACACTGAATTAGTGACCGGCTCTTTGTGATCATATACATTTTTGGCATACTGCATCCAAATGAGCTGAGTGTAGAGCTTCCAGCTGTGCTTCAGACAATGTGGCTACATCAGGAACCACGAGCCACCATCACTGGACTGAACTGTAGTGGCTGTTCTGTGTGGGTGATATGCAAAGAAAGGTTTGCATGGCAAAAGGGTATCAGAGATTAGCAAACTAATGATGTCACAAATATCAAATTCAGGAAGCTTTCCAGCCTCCAAAGACAGCTGCAGGGCAGGAAATATGTAAAAAGACAGACACTGTCTTGAGGTCATGTCCTGGTCAAAATGTTAGGAGAAAACAAAAATATCAGCCAGGAGAAAAGCTTCAAAAAACACACATACACATGTTGGCATTCCACAGACTTGGGGTTTTCCATGATCAACTTCAGTATCTTTAAACAAATTGATCAATCATCTTTTCATCACTTGCTCTTTCCCTCGGCTCAAGAAAAATAAAAGCAGTGCCATCATCACTCGGTCGGTGAGTCAGTCAGAGGGTCGAAACCTTCCTTCCCCCGTTACAACTGTGCATATGGTGGCTTACAGCTCATCCACAAAATGCTGCAGTTCAGTATACAGCCTCTGGTTACATCAGTTCGTACACTTGTATGAACTCTCTTCAAGTTCAGAACAATGTCTGTGTTCAACACATAAAGGCCGAGTTCATTTTAGTTTGACTCTTTATCAGCTTTAAAGATATAAATATTGCAGTCATTAAGTCTCAACAGGTTAAAAACATGGTTTCATAGTTGTTTTAAAGTGTTCTCCAGCTATAGTCCACTAAACCGTTCCATCTGTCACATTTAATTTCCTCTTAAAATGTCACACTGCTAAATTGTTTCCTGACATGAACTTAAGCATAATTTGAATAACCACAGAAATCCCAGAGCTCCGATAGTATAACACCTTATCAACAGACGGAGAGTAGTGTAACGGTAGCCAGCGGAGTTTCCCTACATATCAGTTTTAAACTCCACAACAGAGAGGAAGGAACTCCTCCATTGTGGTCAGGATGCCTTTCACCACACAGTCTGAATCCAAACGAAACGATCCAAACAAATGTGGAGTTCAAAAGAAAACAATCAATGGAGGCAGAAAATCAAAGGTGTACGAAACAGCTCCACATCTGCCATCTTACGCTCAGTAACATTAACATGAGAAATTTGTTAACCACAAGCAGCCTGTTGGTGCTGAAATAATACAAGGACTGACATTTGACATCAACGGCTCACTGATAGATGTATGGGAGACGTTTTTTTCCCCGACAAGTCATCTCAGGGTCAAAAGGACGGATGGGAAAGAGTGCAAGTGAATAGCTTTTCAACAGAAAGCCTCTGACTAACTTTATAATCATAACTGATAATCAGCATATTGCAGCTTTGTCAACAGTTACGCTTAAAATCATTTCATTTTTCATGAGCTCTTTGTGACACCAAAAAACATTAATACTGGGGCTGTCAAAGTTAATGCCATTATAATAACTTGCATTTGTTAGCTTGTAGAAGGATCAGTTTAAAAAAACTTTAAGAGTGAAGATACTGGTATCATATGAAACAGGAAACATAATGAATCATACTAAAACTATTAAATAGCTAAATAATGCTCTAAAGTTAGTGAGGAAAAACTGTCCTGGCCATTTTCAAAGGGGTCCCTTGACCTCTGACCTCAAGATCTATGAATGTAAATGGGTTCTGTGGGTACCCACCAGTCTCCCCTTTACAGACACTTTATGGTAATCAAATGCAGTTTGGATCAAGTCATAGTCAAGTCAGCACACTGACACTGACAGCTGTTGTTGCTTGTTGGGCTGCAGTTTGCCGTGTTATGATTTTAGCATATTTTTAAGCTAAATGCAGAACCTGTGAGGGTTTCTGGACAATATCTGTCATTGTTTTGTGTTGTTAATTGATTTCCAAAGATAAATATATATAAATACATTTGCATACAGCAGCATATTTTGCCAACTCCCATGTTGATCAGAGTATTAAATACTTGACAAAGCTTCCTTTAAGGTACATTTTGAACAGCTAGAAAATATGCGATTAAATTGCAATTAATAGTGATTATGGACAATCATGCAATTAATCACGATTAAATATTTTACATGACTGACAGCTCTAATAAATATTTTTTTAATATTTAAATGAATGAATCTGAAAACTTCTCAGGGTCCTCTGAGAGAGAGACTGTAAACAAGCACTGCCAGATTAAATATAGAAGAGATGATAACAACACATATACAATGCTGTGTGAGTTATTGATTGAAAGTAAAGCTATTAATCTTATTCCATAAGCTCTGAGCCACCAACAAACCACCATTTCAACATGTGTTGATGTTACTGCTGATAAAACAAAACAGACTACACAACTTGAATAACTAACGATTTAGAAAACCAACCACAACACATGGCAGCACTTCAAGATCTGGCATCTACACCATGTAGTCAACATCTCCAGCTGTTGGAAAGGACACTCTCTAAAGTCAGAGTATGCAAACAATATTTACTTTATGGCATAATTCAGCCAAAATTAGTACTTACTAAGTTAACAGATGGCATTTAGCCATCGTCTTAGCATAAATACACAGCTGTAAAATATAATCTTGGACTGATTGTCAGGAGTTAATGTTTTGTTGAACCTTGTTTATGCAACATATTTTTAGACAAAGGCTCAAAGAGTAAATACTAAAGTGCAGCCTCTTGATACAGGTCCCAAGCAACTTCCTAAACAACATTCTGATGTTGTGAAAACTTTCTGGCTCATAAATCAAGTTTTATTAATAATAAATGTGTTGTTTTACTAAAACTGAACTAATAAAGAAGCATATTTTGGAATTTCTGGTAAAAAAAAAAAAAAAAAGGAGTAAACAACCCCAGATTTCATTTCATGATGCAACATGCAAATAGTAATGCTGCAAGAAAAAGCACAAAATTTCAAGCAGTCAGTAAAATGCAGCTGTGCAGGCGTTTCCCTGAAATGAGGAGACCATTGTTAGGCCCAATGCCAACAAATGTGTGATTGACTCCTACAGGACTTGAAGCTTATCAAAAGGATCCGAAAAATGAAACTACGAACCCCAACTGGTGCAGACCAACACAAGCTTGAAAACCACTTTACAGCCAAGAATGAAAGGCAAGAAATGGTGTAATGACGGAGTTACGACATGTACCACTTTAGGGAAACGACCATCTAGACAAACCACAGAAACAGAGACTCAAATGCTGGTTTTGTTCTTATATTTTTCTTACTTTTTTTTGTGGGTGTGCCAAGCGAGACAGCATAAAAACAAATACTCTTTGAGAGGTTGTAACAGAAAATCAATTCATGGACAGGGATGGACATTAACCACGGCCCGATAGCCTACGGCCACAAAAACTTACTCTGTGGCCACCAAATAGCCAATGTAGGTAGCCCCCTGTGGCCACCAGGTTATATCAGTTATCTCTGGACAATCAGACTGCATGTCTCAATGAGATTACAGTATTTGTGTCCATAAAATGTATACTCTGCTTGCTGCGCTGTTACAGGTGTTAAATGGTGTTCCGCCCCGACTATCTCTTTTTTTCTTTTTAATAGGAATAAAACCCATTTAGTTTATTTTCATGTATCAGCACCGTATTATCAATACATAGTTGGATGACGGATGCTACAAACTGAAAGTGTCTGCTCCGTATGGTCAGACAGGCCAGACACAGCCATCCACCAATAAAGAGCAAAGTAAGCGCCCTACATACTATATATTGAGCGTCATCTTTTCTAGTAAAATATCCAGTGAAATCGGTAACGCCGGTGTTGTCAAAAGTTTATTAACCAGTGGGAAAATTCCCTCACCATCCCTACTGTACACTGAATGTGACATTAGCAAGCGACAAAATTAGTTTTATTGCATTTTCATGTACTGAGGTGCTCTAACTCACGAGCAAAAATAAAGCTGTGCTTGTCCGTACAGTGGAAACCCATTTTCATTCACATATCTTGAGGTCAGAAGTAAAGGGACCCCTTTGAAAATGGCCATGACAATTTTTCCTCACCAAAATTTAGCATAATTTCATAGTATTATTTAGCCTTACGTTTTTTAGTTTACTATGATGCCAGTATCGTCAATCTAGCTGTAAAACTGAGCCTGCCACAAACTCTGAAAGAGCGCTTGCGTTAATGCGTTAAACAAATTAGTGCTGTTAAAAAGATTTCGTGTTAACACTATAAATGCATTAACATTGCAGCCATAATTTACATACAAATACAATCATATATTTTTTTAATCATGTAAATTGAGTGTTTTTTTAAAAACACTATAGATGACAATAACAAAGTAAGATAACATTTAAAATTTATTGACGGTTTACAGTAACTTTGGGACAGATCAAAAAATTTGGCACACCTCTACTTTGAATCTGCTCAGGAAATATTTACATGTAATACACGCAGAGAGAGCCAGTGTAGAATAATGCACAGACCTCACTTTCTAAAGAAAATGAAATCCCAAGTCTCTCCCTTCTGTGTTAAGTGTAGAAAAGAAGTAGAAACTTCCTGTCATTGTATCTGGAAATGTCCCTTGATAACCAGATACTGGAAAGAACTTAGCTCAATTTTCCACAAAACAGAGGAGACAGAACCAGACTTGTTTCTCCTGAATATACCTATGAGGCGGTTCTCTTTATCCGCTGGACAGCTGACTTTAATGGGTTAACCTCTGCTTCTAGTGAGGTGACGCATTTGGATCGAGGAGATACCTCCCTTACTCACACAATGCTGTAGAAAATTATTGAAGGGTTTTCTTATGCAACACCTCAGTGCTATATTATAGGGAATGACAATCTATTTTAGAATATTTGGCAAGCTTTCCTTGATTATTTTCCTGGTGATCGTGATTGCAGAAAGGATGCCCATGCTTTGTGTTCACAAATAACATAGTCTTTCCTGTCCTCTGACATGGTATTCATGTATACAAAAATGCATATACTGTAATTAATATGTATGTTAACTAATTTGTCTGTTATTTAGGTATATCTGTACAGTCTGGTTCTTTGTTTGGTTGCAGGTTTTGGAGGATAAAATCTAGCATGGAGTCATTCTTGGTACAACTATTACAGTCACGCTTGACGGGCATTTTTTTTTTTCTTATTTTATCTGATGAAGAAATTACTCCACATCTAAAGCTTGCATACTTGCATCTCTACAGATATACACAGCCAAAAGATATCTGCAGATGGAAACATTTGGCTCTCGATCACTTGGAAGTATTGTTTTTGTTATTTTGCATGTGTTACATAAGACCTTCACCAGGTCCAGAGCAGAAAATCCAGACCATAAAGTCACATAAAGTAGAGACTGGGCATTGTGTCTGTGAAACACACTCCAAAAGCAGTTTGATTCAATAAAGATTGATGACATCTACCCAATAAACTGTTTGAGAAAAGCAGCTGGGCAAATTCCTCTTTTTAACTTGGCAAATTACAATTTATGGCAAACACTATGCCAGACCGAATGTAAACGCTTGCCAATGAAGAGAAACAGTGTCCTACTGCGAAAGGAAAAAACAGAACGGAGTGCAGGTTGAACACAGCCTGCATCCATCTAAACCGAGCGAGCGTTTTCACATTCTGACATTATTCATGAAAATAATTTGTTTGTGGCTCATGACACTGGCCCCAGGGAAGCAAACTCTAATGGAGGAATCTGCCTCTCAGGCCACGTTCTCTGTTATCAAACTCTACTGCATATCCATTTTCACATATGTGACACATGAAACTGCGCACTGCGATAGATTTTAAGGTCAACAATAAACTATAGAATCAGAAGTTGCCCTACTTTCGCTTTTCCTTTGTTTGTTCTATGTCACCTCGGTCTGTCAAACCAAGCACAATGATTCGACCATTAGTTATGTGCCTTTCAATAAATGTTTCTATATAGGTCACTAGTCTCACAATGAAATATCACAAGTCTCGTTGCTGGAAACACATACTCTAGATTTTTTATCATTCTCAAGGGGCAAAAGACCAATATAAGAAAGTCAATGAAACTGGGTCGTGCAAGTGCAACGTCATAAACAGACTTTAAAGAGGAACTTTACTACACAGTACTTTATAATGTTTCCTTGCTATACTTTATACCTTTTTGTAATCATCTTTGCTATCCAGTATTGTAACTTCTAACCTACTGGACTGTATCCCTACCTCCACAACACCCTGTGTCATCCAGAGAGAAACTGAATCACCACCAATACTGCACACTGTTACTTCTAGGGATGCACCAATCCAGTCCTGATAGCAGTACCTGGGCTTTGATTATCAGCTGATCCCAAGTACTGATTCCATATAATCAATTATCTGTATGTCTCACTGTGTGGAAGTGACTGGGATCATTCTTTTATGTATAAGGTAACACCAGACTTAACTTAAACATTGCTTTCCTATCTTTGTAAAAAAAAAAAAAAAAAAAAAAAAGTACAAAAAACACATAAGTAGATATACATTCATTTAATTGTTATTATCTTCAAAATTAGGCATCTAGTATATAATGAATACAGTATATAAACAAAGAATTGAATAGATCAACATATGCGATTCAGTATCAGTACCTGTGCATCCCTAGTTACTTCTACACACCAGGTTTGTCCTTCTTTAAAAGCAATGTTTTCTGTTTATTGCAAATGTTATTATTTTTACATTAACAATACTCCTGTGTCAACAATTAAAATAGGAGTTTATTAAAAATGTGTAGCTTCTGAACCTACAGGGACTCATTTACTTTTTACAGTGTAATTCTGATTCACTGCAAATTGGAAAGGAGCCTATTCCTCAACAGATTGCATGCCAAGCGTTATTTTCAGCTGATCCATCCATAGTAATGAGAAGTGGGTCAGGCCAGTGGAGCAAAAGCCAGCTCAGCACAGCAGTCTTGGTGATGACCCAGGTAAGGATCCCTGGTTTGCATTAATGACCAAGGTGGACGGGAAAAATCTGTTGTCTAGACAACCTACTGCACCTTACTATGAGCGGACTGGTTTCTATACTGGCCACAGGCTCTGAATAGGCCTAGTTAGAGAAAGAAACATCGTCTTTTTATTTTGCTCTTTCATTTTCCAATTCTGAGAAAATCACTCAAACCAGGGCATCTCTGCAGGGCTCTAACCCAAACCAGCAATTGATACGCTACATTACACTCAGCAAAACATAATAAAATCAGACAAATACAATTCAATAAGGAGTGGTGTCCTGCAGAGAGGCTTACATGTGGATGAGATGTAAGCCTGCCACAGCACCCTAATCAACCACAATCTGACATGACAGACTTTTATGACTTGCTCTCTCCACAATCAACTTCATCATCATAATCAGCAGCGGCCAGCAGAGAATAAACTCGACTCGGGGGTCCTTGTGTCTTCTTGTGGTGAGACTGACTGAATGTGAATACATTCAGCCTCTTCTGGTGAAGCCAGGAACATTTTGTCCTTGGAGCACAAGAAATTCATTTGTCAGTTGGCACTTGGATGCACAGAGCTGATGAAAGACACTGTTTACCTATTGTGCATAGCAAGCTATGGTGACTAAGAGGATTCAGCTGCTCTGGCCCCTCTTTGACACACATGGTGTTGGACGGACGCCACTGAAAGAGGCTAGGAACTTTAATTTGTTCCCTTATGGCAAACCAAGTGAATATTTTTACTCTGCTTGCTGAGAAATGGTTATTGGATCCTTACAAGTGGATGAATGGCAATAAGTTGCAGAAGTCTGAGGACCCTGAGGTATTTAGAAAATGCCATGTGCCATTTGGGAAAACGTGAGGACTCAACATCTGTGCCAAAAGGTTTTCATCTACTTATCCGTTTTATCCAGTAAGGCTAAGAAATCTGTTTCCTTGGATGACAAGAATGTGAGGCTGGACCTGAGGCATAACATGTGAGAGGAAGCATGGGGAGCTCCCGGTGCAGACCAACAGTGGTGACAGTGAAGGAGGGAAGAGGATCTGGCTGAGCACAGGGACTGCCTTTCCTCGCAGCTGGATAACGTTACGCCCATCATGAAAAAGTTCAGCGCTCTTCCGGCAAAAGCAAATATAACACAACAAATCATTGACAAGTGCGGCTGCAGCAGGTAAAAATAGACCCAAAACAGAGTGTGCAGGACCGAGCAAGCGGCAACAAGACCACCGCCATCAACATTACGACACTAAAATACAAAACGGATGCAAACACTGGCTACTAATACTGACCAAGCCTGTGCCAGATCAACAAATATGCCCAAGGAGTCTCAATAATATGGTTTCCCTACATGATCTTTTCTGATGATTACTGAGCAAGCGTGAGCCATTAGTTGGCAGTGAAACCAGCCCCCAGACCTGACAGGAGCACGATCAACAGGGACAGGATGTGACAGATTTTGAATCCATGAAAACTTTCGATTGATCCAAGTCAAACATCGCGACCTGTGGTGCGTAAACATCCACTGGTGATTCGCCACCAGACGTGGGCTTCATCTATAAACACGTGCCCGCCGGCTGATATTCACTATCTGGCCGGTTTATGGGGGGAAAAAGGACGTGTTTCCAGTCTCGCTTGGTAGCTGTGTGGCTAAGCTAAGCGCAAAGCTATGTAGCATCAACACATCACACACTGACTGACGGCCTGGACACAAAGCTCAGCCCCGCGGTTCAATGAGCGAGCCAAAACTTACCAGCTTTCTCCTGATCGTATCCCACGACAATAAAATAGTCAGCAAATCTAGCCATGTCTGCTGCTTTTCCCGATATATACCAACACAATTCAGCATTTTTCCTGCTTCCAAAGCACAGCCATGTTTGACAGAAGGAGTGTCACTGCGCCTGCGTGAAGGAGCGGGAGACATCCATGGGCGTGGGCCCTGGAGTTTACAAATACAGTACTGTGTCCCAACAGAGCCTCTTTTAGCCTCGTAACTTAGGGGTCCCCGCTTGTTTTTCTATCAGGGGCAGCCACCACACCAGGACAATCCTGTATTTAACTGTATCTGTGGGAAACATATTGATAACTACAGAGGAAAACATGCAATCACTGCCTGGTTAATGCAACAGAAAGGGCATTGCAACATTTCTGGCATTCTTGCAAGGAGACTCCATGTGGGTTAAATCTGGAAAGATCTGCCTCAAAGTATCGTCAAGAATGACTGAAAAGGAGAAATGGTAGATAAATGTAATAAATACATGTATGGAACTCTGAGTAATGAATTTGCATCAGTTTTATATTCAGCAGACTAAAAAGGACTAATGTTTCTTTCCAGTTTCATACATGTATTTTGGGTGTCTACTTGAACATCTTTACATGCTTTAATGTTCAAAAATGCTTTACTTTTCTAATACAGCGCCTCTTTTCAACCTCGGTCTGAAAAAAAGCTGAGTCTGATTGGTCAGCTGAGCCGCTCTGCTGTGACTGGTCAAATGAACTAAACCCTTCAGACTCTGCTCCAGCTCCGCTCTAACTAGCTTTGCTTGAGGGCGTGCCACAATGTCCTTTATGCAAATGTGTTACTTGGGGACATCAATATGTTACAGATGAAAAGGCGGGACTTCAGTCAATCAGGCAGTTCAAAAGCAGTGTTTCTATGGGGGAGGGTAACTTCCTTTGGCCTGGACTTTGGGCTCTGTGACTGTGCAGACCTACATGCACAAAAAACTCACTAAAAACACACTAAAGGAAAGGGAAAAGGCACAAAGGCATAATAGGCCCCCTTTAGATCATAATACACAAGCTAACCTCTTTTTTAGTATGCTAATTTTGATTTATCATAAGGATATAATGCCAGGGGCACTTGAGTATGGGGAATATTTGTCCTCAACTTTAACTGCAACTCATTCAAGTGAACCACCAGTACAAAAATACTACAAAGATGTCTTCATAATATGACAAAGCTGCTCCAATTGCAACATTGAAATGATCAGGGCTTATTCCATGGACTCAATTTTTTTTTTTAACCAATATCATTTGATGCTTCAGTTTGTGTTTTAAAGTTGCTCTATTAAGCTGGACATGGTTGTATTTTGACACACAGTGTGCAGGGCAGGATAAACTCATGTGGTTAGTGAATAAAAATATTGAATATTTACGAAAATAGCAAAAGCTGTCACAGGGAACAGCACATGGAAATCAGTAGTCTAGCTAATGTGTGAGAGGAATGCAAAATCCACCATCACAGTACACAATAGCAGGAACACTGCGAGCAATTTATCTAATTTGTTGTGTTCTTTGTCTCTCTCTGTCTTGTTCTGTCTGTCCATTTATTGTTTTTGTTTGCTGGTAGAAGGAATATGAAGGCAGAGGTAGTTAAATAGCTGAACTAGATTCACACATGAAGAAACACAGATCAGGATTTTGCATATATATATATATATATATATATATATATGACACAATAATCACAGGAAAGTCATGGGACCTTAAACCACACACATTTCCAGGTGACAAACCTGGCTCATTATAATATAGTAATTATGAATCATCTGCCATATTTGTGACCTTTCCTGGCAATAGCTGCTCGGGCTTCCTGCCACACATACCTGCTCGTGCGAATATAAGGTTGTACAAAAACTGTCAGTCATCCCACACCAGCAACTTCATAGAGGACAAGCAAAAGATTTCTATATAAGGAGCCAAAAAGCAACAGCAGAATTTTGTTGTCACGATTGCACAATCTCCTGTCGTAAACTACACTGAGGGGATTACTTATCTGCCGGAGGCAATTATCATTACAAAGTGCTTACCAAACATTTGCTGGTTTACAGCACATGTGTTTGACATTTATGTATTCTTTGAGTTGGGTCGTAGGATATAAATACACTCAGGAAGGTTCTGTGTCAGGGACTAAAAACAATAAGATATGAATTATAGCACGCTGATATGCGAGAGTGGAATGTCAAGTGTGAAGTCTTTCTAAAATTATGTTGAAAGGGCCCAAGGGACCATATTTCCTCCTTCATGAAAACGGAAACAAAAATCAAAACTGAAAGCATTACTTCAAGCGACTCTACAGAACTAATCGACACCATACCTCGTGGAAATTTCTGCAGTGGAATTTCTATGTTGATAAAAACGTTTTTTCTCTGGTATTTACAGCATTTCATACACTGACTGTAAACGCACATGATTTCAATATTTTTGGTATCACACACGTGCAGGTATATGCTCATCTCAGACACAGACCTACACTAGCTGTTAGCCAGATGAGGGCTGTGTGTGTTATTTGTGATGGTACTTCCTGTGTATGTTCCCCCCTTGGGACTTAATATACACATCTGCCTCGTGGACCCCACTGACGGGAGTGTTGTTTTGAGCCTCACAGACTAATCATAAATAAAATCAAAGAAAGAAATATACTTTTTAAACACAACTGAACACAATGTGGCCATGTAAAACGTGTTGCCTGCAGGTTTAGACTGTTCTGACCGTCCCCTAGTCAAATAATGTGAGAGGGTGAGACGCACAGGCAGACTTGCTGGCTCTCCCATTATCGCCTAATATATACTTGTGTATGCATTCCTGAGGCAAAAAGTGAAGTAATATTACTTATAATTTCTAACATCAACAAAAAAAGTCACAGCCAATATTGTTCATACATCATAGATTGTTGTTCAACTTCATTTTCTGCCTCTAGATTTATTTTTAGATAATTTGTAAAATTCCACTTCGCATTTATCCAAATATCAAAATAAATGACATGGTAAGTCCTGAGTCAAATATTTGCCTTGTACAAACAAATACATTGAATATATTGTGTTTACAGTTGGGCATACTTACCATATTTAATCAGTTACTCAATGCCTGTCTTTTTCCAGATCTCACATTCGTCATCCAGCATGCTTTCAGAGCTGACATGGAACTTCACTGTGACGGGGAGTGCCCTGAAAAGCAGACTATGGAAACATTCCTTAAATTTTATTTTACACAATTAGCCGATTGAACTGAAAGGAACGTTAACAAAAACTAGACCTTAATGTTCAGATATAACAAGATGAATGACCTTTTCTTTTGTGATTATTTAGACTTCTAATGCCCCCCTCTGCAGAAAGCAGTCGGCTGAGACGAACACATTGTGCTCTTATTGGAACAGTGAGTGTATTATGGGACTTACATAACCGATGACCATCGCTTTGTTACCACCATGTACACATATTGGAATAAAAACAAACATTTTATAGCAATTGTAAAACTTTGTTGAGGAATAATTTATGCCAAGCTGTAAAAAAGTTTTTGACTTGAAGACAGGATACAATGGCTGCACTGCACTCATTCTAAAGCTATTTCCTTTTATTGTTTAAATTTGTCATTCTTGATCTTTTTACTGTGTTGTGTTGTTGTACTACATGAGCAGCAGCACTGGTGTACTGGATGGGGTGGGGGAAAAGGATGAGAGAGTGTGTGTGTGTCAGTCAATGAGCCCCTCCCACCTCCTGTATAAAGGCTCCCAGTCCTGTGTGGAGGAGCTATTAGCAGAGTGACACAGCTGCCTTACAGAACCAGTGGCAATTTCAAGAAACCTGTGGAGTACTCTTTTACAGCTGACTGAACTTTCTCATCCAACTGAATTAGCAGAGAATTACAGGTATGTGCACTCTCTTTTAACACAGATATTGCTGTGATTTGCTCTGCTACCAGCTGATGGCTCTATCCTTTTTTTTTTTTTTTTTTTTTTGAGGTCAAGGCACAAGTGTAAAGACAAGGACAGGTTATCTGTCTGGTTATATAAGCAGTTCAGCTCTCAATGTGCGTGTCTGTGAGGGAACTGCCTTCAAGGTGTAAAGCATCTGATACAGGCAGTCCATCATATATTGTTTATTAGTTGTGATTGATTTTGCTGTGTTTTAATGAGGTGACAGGGTTGAATATAGTTTTTGTCTGACTGACTTTTGAGCTGAGCCTATTTTGGACCCCTCATTGGTAGATTGTCCTTCGCGTTATTGGCTGGGGGCCCAAAGCATGGTTGTAGGTTTACTTAACCGAGCAAAATCTGACCTTAGCTTAACTTTTTAAATAAATGAATGATAAGTGCAACATATAACTTGGCTTTTGGACTCTTGTGTAAGCAAGCTGTAGGAGGGAGTTTTACATGAATTTGGGGACAATAGGAAAAAGTTGAATATCAATTGATAGGCTAGATAAATAACTAACAAATGTTTCTCTTCTCCCCACAGGAGTCAAAATGCAATTGATCTTCCAGTCCTTCCTCTCTTGCTGCCTGCTGGCCACAGTAGCACACTGTGTGGAACTTGAAATGAATCCGGAGTTGAAAAAAAGGTGAGTTAACTGAGTGATTCATTCAATAATCAATATGTTTCAATCTGATATAAGATGTGGCAGTCTGTCGAGTCTGTGCCGGCTGTCTACTGAATTATCTACCTAAGTCTAATGGACTTTTTCCCCCTCCTCTCTCAGGCTAAGCATATGGCTGGGGAGCAGATTGAGACGGGATCTTGACAGTGTATCAGTAGAGAAGACAGCAGAGTCTGAGAACTTTGTCAGACCAGAGGATATCAGGGATACTTTGCTGCCACATACCAGGTAAGACACTAACCATGCAATCCTGAAAGTTTACAGACTGTCCCCAGTTGGCCATCATATCACTTGTTTTGTCACCTAAATGTATTGTGATTGTCATAGAAAAGAAATATTTGCTCGGGAGTGAACAACATGGATTAATAATCTCTTCTCTCTCCCTCTGTTCTCCAGCACTGACATCAATGTCCGAACCAAGAGGTCTAAAAATTCAGCCAACCAGTCAAGAAGACAAGGTTGTTCGCTGGGCACCTGCACAGTGCACGACCTGGCGCACCGCCTGCACCAGCTCAATAACAAGCTGAAGATCGGGAGCGCCCCTGTTGACAAGATCAGCCCGCAGGGATACGGCCGGAGGCGTCGATCTCTCCCACCGCACAGAGTCACACTGAGGCTAGAGCAGGGCAGGCTGAGGCCCGTGTGGAGCACAAATGACTCACAAGTTCACAAGCTTGAGGCTCTCCTCAGACGGACATGAGCAGGACTTCGCGAGAGAAGTTGGGAACAAAAGCGAGGGAGTTAGCGTCCTCTCTCTCTTCTAAAATTCTCGAAATGCCTTAGACTTCTGCCAAGTATTTTCCGGCACTTTTTTTTTTTCAAGGCATGAGAACTAAGTCAGTGCAAGACTGGCTGCACTGAGCTTCTCTGAAGGCTGAGCCTCGCTGCTCAGCGATGCAGAGCGTGCAAACAACTGCAGCTGGCGTACAGACACTGGATGGCACAGCGTGGAGCGAACTACAGGTGCTGCTCTCTGCTTGGCAAAGGGAAGACTGCTAATACCTGGCACAGTGGACACATCCTCTGGCTTAAAGAGGGAACTCTCTTCTATCATTCTGGGACTTTACACATTTCTTCCTCAAGGCCAGGACTTTGATAAGTGCTATCCTCTAAGGATTATACCACCATGTTCCAAACTGTCAGTACTTGTCTGCACTTTTCCATTTGGACTTAAAACCGAATGAATCATCAGGAAAAGACATCTTCATCACAATGCCAAACAGGAAGATAGGCTACGGAGCTCTGAAGCTCTCAGTTTATATCTAGTTTTGGACACTGTATAAGGGAAAATGCCTTAGATTCTGTGAGATATGTGCCAGTCCACAATGGATTGAAATATACTTGAAATTGTTATTGTTTGTACAAAAACATGTGCAATCTATATTTGTTATTATTGCAGGTATATGTATATATGAGTTCTTTTATTTAAATATTATATAGAGGTTACATTAAAGTACTTATGCAGATAGAACTATTTTTGTACAGGAAGAAATATATATATGGGCATTGTAGCTATTTGTCATTATTCTTTTTGCAAACTGTGGTAATAGGATATGTGTTTTATACGTCTATTATATATTTGTAAATGTGTTCTATTTTATTTGTGTCAAAGCAATAACATTGTTATTCAATAAACATTTTGCATACAAAATCTAGACCTTGTCCAGACCTCCTTTGCTTATAGCTCTTGCAAATTGAAAGTGGCACTCTATTGTCTGGAGTGCACTGCTACAGCAAGACACACAGCACCTGGTCTCTGTTAAGTGATTAGAGGGTCTCATTAGAAGCTCCCCTCCTCTCCCTACATTCCCCTAGTTGTGACGACCCCCCACCCGCCCCTAAAAATAAGGGCAGACAGGGTGCCAGGCACATTCCTGCTTGGTTCAGCTCATATTTGTTGGCTCACCCCACACCACAGAGCAGCCCTAAAGCCACCAGAGGAGGCTGAGGCTTTAGCTCCATCTGTGTTCAATGGTAGATGGTCTGGACACAAGAAGACCGATGCGGGGGGTTCCGGTGTTACATTCCTGCGAGAGCATCACACAAACTGCTCCAGTAAAGCACTGGTCGTGACCTTCATATTCAAGCAGACTCCTGACACCGAACAGCACTGAAAAGCTGCAGATCCCTTTACATGACACATTATCACCCCTCCTTTCACATTGTAGACATACACTGTATATAGCAAATATCACTTTTTGAAGTATTACTTTTCTCTCTTTTTATTCACACCAGTCCCACAATGCAAAGGGCACAACTGACATGTGCACTTGTCACACGGCAAAGAGCAATGGACCATGTGGACCCACTGAGGATCGTCCAGATGTGGCATCGTTTCCTCTAGCTTTGCTCACATATCACATCACCGGATTTATACAAAAGATCAAATCAGGAATTCACTGAATGGTATACAGTTAAACTAACCAGGTCCTTCGAGTAACATATTCATTGGTGCTTATTTGGTGTCCCCTATGCTCATTTCTAGCACGACTATCAGATTTTCCTGTAAGCACTAACTGGTTATTCCCCCTTCCCCCTGTTTTATAAACAATTCTTAGTGAAAACATACAGGAAATGAAAGAAAAACTGACTTTCTTTTTGTAGAGCTCACAGCACTGATTAAAAGTGCAGTCATTAGTAATTAGAAATATGTTAGATGCAGATGGTTTCTGCTTTTGTTTTAATTCACTGGAAAAGCCAATTACAGCTGGTCAAACCTTTGCACCATGATTGTGAGCAGGTTATATAGAAGCAAAATGAGGGTCAAAACTTAATTTTATGTTCTCTATTGCCATCTAGTGAGATTAGATGGGTAAAACTGCTGAAATTGGGTTTTTGGTTGTTCTTGGTATGATCTATTCAATTAGATCGGACATCTGAAGTCAAATGAAGTTATTCTTAATAACAAGCAGGAACAGTAATAGGTGCTAAAATTGTTCAGAGCCTGTTCTTTTGCAATTAGGGATTTATTCTCAGAAAAATAACTTACAATATTACTTCCATAAAATGTGGATTTGAGGGGCTTCAGTGTTTCTTAAATTGTATATTCATCTATTCCTGAAGTATAGCTTATGCCTATATTAAACCAGCACAATGCACAGAAGCTACGACATGTCAATAACACAAGACCTGCCCCTCAAATTACTGAATGGAGTGAGGCCATTAACAAATATTATAAAGAAACTAAAACAAAGCAAATGTGCCATCTAGTGGCTCCTTAAATTATAGGTGTTTCTACATTTTGAATGGGAATTTTAGTTTATACACAAAGGCCTGCTGGTAAAAAATAACATGTTCAGTGTTTCTCACCATAACAAAAGCAATCTAAGAATAGACTGGATGGATCTAGATCTGGCACAGTCTGTGTACGCTCTGACTATGTGATGGTGTCACTGCTCCGGTAAGCCAATCAGCTGGTGACGCCAGTGTTGTGATGATGGCATCAAGAAACTTATCAGTGTAGGTCAGCTGGGACAAAATAATACCCACTTTCCAAGGCTTACTTGTGTGCTATGTTTTTTTTCCACCACTGTGTTCAGACAGTTATTGACAGTATTAGGAAAATAATCATCAGATTAACAAGATCCCCTATTTACACTGTTTGTTGCACTGCTCACTGACACACTATTACATCACTATTGACAAGCGCAGACAATACTGCAGTCAATCAAAATGATACTGGCCCAGGGCAAAGAGTCAATCCTCTACAGCCAACTCTAAAAGTACCCTGATAACCTGAGCTGAGACGATTAGCCTTGTAATCTCAAACACGGTCAGGCTAAATCAGGGTCTGTGTGCCCCTACTGCTTATGGCCACAGCAGTAAATCTAGGCCTTCTTCTAAGACTGTGTGAGGAGTTCACCCATAGTCAATTAAAATCAGTTTACTTTGCTCTGCAAAGGTATCAGAGGATCTATCTGTGAGACTCTACCCAAAGATTTATGTTACTAGTGGTACAAACAGCTTGGAGTTTTAGTTTCTTTGCATTGCACACAGAATACATGCAATAATAGAGACACTTACTTTTGCCATGACGTGCTCTGATGAGGTTGGTCTGGATGAATGTGCTGTAATAGTCTTTACCTCAGGTGAGGGACTGTAGTTAAAGAGACAGAAGCCAGAGCAGGGGTTTAAAGCTTTCAAACCAATTAGTCCTTCAAGTGAAGACTGTTATATTATTTGTACAACTGTTGACATCCTTACATTGCTGTTATTACTAACTAGTCTGCTCATCTCTGCTCTCAGCAAAATGTCCTGCAAAATGGACAGAACATGGACAAGAGGACATGATTAGTCTCTAAGAAAGAGAAAACAGGGAAACATTGGGATTATACGTGTAGCACATTATTCGATTAATACTGCCAGAAAAAGTAGTGAAACAGCACAAATGACCATGTTTCCTGACGTCTGCATTTGCAAAGCTGATGTCCTTGCACTAAGTTGCGGCAATGAAAGAGTTAAGGATGGAGTGATGAGCACTGCAGGGTGGTGGATGTGATATTATATATTCTAGCCACAACAACAGCACAGCAGATGTTTCTCTGTTTATACAAACTTCAGAGACAGCAGAGCCTGAGGAGGTGAGTGCACTTATTTGACATATTAGCAGTCTGAAACCAGTGATGAGCACTGATAATTGACAATGGAGGCAAACATCACTTCGACAGTATCTTTCTGTCTTCAAATCTCCATTCAGATAAAATGTTGGTTTACAGTATATGCAGTTTTGTTATACTGACTGTGAGATTTTGTAACGGTTAACTGGTTTATGTGTATCCATATCAAAACCCATTCATCAGTGCAATAAGATAAGATCATGCATAAGCAATGCATAAGATGCATCTAGACTTACTGGAAATGTATCTGACACATATTAGAGAATAGCTGCAAGGGAGGCTGTTCTGCATTCATGGGTGAGTGCACTTCCTTCGTTTTTATCTTTACTCTTCACCAGGCCCTGGCCACTGAGAAAGATGAGAAAAGGAGACACGCCTCTTTTAAAGCAGCAGTCAAGTCCTTGCCTGGGAAAGAGTGAGCGCCTTTACTTTCCCTCTCCCATCGCTGTCTCTCTGTAATGTAAATGGATTTCTTGTGTGTTGTTGACCTCTCTCTCTCTGATATGACTTTGACAAAGAGCCAGCTTGGGGGCTCAGCCATTAGCAGCAGTGACGTGTCTGAGAAAAGACAAAAAAAGGACAAGATAAAGACAGCGAGCTGGGTCTGAGATAGGGCTGTGAGTGGCTGGGTAACGGCCTCCCATAGGATTTACACAGTTGAGGGGAAATAATGAACAATAATTGCTATTCTCCACGTAACTGTGGAAATGATACAGTATATGGTCAGCTGCACATTTCCACATTTACAGAGCATTTAACCAGATTCAGACACAAGGGCGCACACACCCACATTAGCACAGTCCAGCGTGAGCACCATTAAGATAATTCCCACATTAGTGTCAAGTAATGCTTTCTGCAGAGCTACAGTATAACTCTATTTCTCTGCCATCTGATCTGCTGTTTCCTAAACCAGATATGTTGATGAATAAGAGAAAGGCTACTGTGAATAATAATATATTTTATCTCCTGTGTTGGCCACTTGGGTGCTGTTTTGGGGAGTCCTCAATGTAGACGTAAGGGTATTTTTTTTTATCATTTAGGGATTAATAGAGGGGCGGGAATCAGCAGGCACCTTGATGTTAACAATTAGTTGTTGATGATCATCTGTACATCATGTTGAAAAAAATTGCTCTGCAAACGCTTTTGATTTGATCATTTAAATGCATCTCAGTTGATTCAGGGGAGATATATAGACTATAAACTTTAAAACTTTATAAAATTTGTCACAGCTTGTGATTTTGTCCATCAATCTTTGACTGCTTATCTGGGCCAAGGGCGTGGTGAGATTAGTAGGGACCAATGCACCAATACCAGATCAAATACAGGGCAGATACTGACTCATATAGCTGTATCGGGTATCGTGACAATGGGGCCAGTCTATTAAATTCAACTCTATGTATATATACTATGTATATTATATACTGGAATTTTAATCTCTGTATAAGTTTTGACCGATTTGTTGCTGCTTTTAAAAATACCTGAATTGGAATTACTATTAATTTTGAAGATTTTTTTTGCCAAGTTGTTTTTGTACAATTTATAATTATTTTGTTTTGCAAAGTTAAAAAAAGCAATGTTTAAGTCAAGCCTGATGTTGCCTTACAAATAAAAGAATAATCCCAGTCACTTCCACGCAGTGAGGCATACAGCTTATTAATTAAACACTGGTATCATATCGGTACTCGGTATCGGATGATACCCAAAGCCCAGGTATCGCTATCTGTATTGGGAAGCGGTGCATCCCTAGAGGTTAGGCTAATTATTAATACTATGCTGGTTAAACAGCACCAGAACCATAGAGTGAAGGTTATTTTACCACAGTGACTGCTAGAGGATGTTCTCAGCACTGACATAAAGGATCAGCCGGGTACACTTTGTTATAAATAGCTGGGCAGCATGTATAGACATATAAATAAGATACATTATGCAGCTCTGCATCATATATAGGACATGGGGTCAGCTGTCTTTGCTATCACACAAATCTGAATGGTAATAGGAGAGTGGCTTTGCTAGGACACCCCAGCTGGGTTATGTATTCTCAGATGTACAAAACCAAGGTCAGAGCCCAGATAAAAACAGTGCCAATAAGTGAAAGAGCCAAGATAAATGGGCAAACACTTGGACAGGGGGTACTTAAGAAAACAATCATCTTGTAAGCTTGTGACTTACTGACTGAGAAGGTCGACTGCGATGACTACCTGGTTGTGATGCCTCTTTGCCACAGACGTAGTGAGAAGTCATTGCCTCACTCCCTCTCTATGTGTGTACACAGCGCTATCTCTATAAGAGAGACAGAGCTGTTGTGTGTTTGTGTCTGAGAAAGACAGTAAGAGAGAGAGAGATAAATAGAGCAGAAGGTGTTGAGGCCCTCTCTTTGTTGACAGCCAGTTTTGACATAGTCTCAGGATTAGTAGCTCTGTCAACATGAGGCCACTTGCTCCTTAAAATAGAGAGAGATGGGCAGTCAGGAAAACAAAACTATAACTGTATGCCAGCGTAGACTCAGATTGACTGAATCTCTTAAGGTGCCACTGAATCAGTGCTTCACTTGGGATGACATCACCCCCAGATATGGCTATGAGCGGCACTGAAGGTAAGAAACTGATGACAATCCTACAAATGTAATACAAGATAATAGGAGAAATGGCTTTGAAGTGAAGTTACAGTACAAGCTAATTTCTGCATCACTGCACATCTGCTATTATTCAAGGCACACGGTCAACAGAAAGGCGTCTGAGGCTGTGTGTGTGTGTGTGTGTGTGTGTGTGTGTGTGTGGGTATGAATTTCTGCTGGGTGTTGAGAAACTAATTATTCATGACAGAGTTGGCAAAAACCTAAATTATTGTTTTAAGAAATCATTAATGACTTGCAAATGCAATATATTAATAGATACATAAACAAAATGACATTAAAAATAACAGCGATTTGCCTTGGTGTTTTGCTGCATAACAATAAAGAGTTGAAAATACAAATAAATGCACACTAGAAGTAAACTAACGTTATATATACTGTATACTACAGTTCAACGCAGTTTATCAGCCACATCATGACTGAAGGGAAGTTGTCTTTCTTTTTCTAAATACAGTCTTTGCTCGTCTCTCTTTTACATAACTGTAACCTAATGAAAGCTAAAACAGCTGTCAAAGTTATTAAACTGAACTTACCAGCAGAACCTCAGCAGGACGAGCAGCTAATGTCAGGGTGAAACATGTATGGCGAGAACAGCATGCTAACTGCTACCAGAGGTCAGTAACGAAAAAAAAGAGGTCATTTAGCTAGCGAGAATAAAACTAGCATTTTAGCCTAATGGTAACTTTGCGTTAGTACGTTGGTTTAAATGAACCTAGCCAAGCCTAACTTTCTTTACAGCAAAACCGTTGCAGTTAATGTTAAACCCTTACTGTTGATTGCATGAGCTACTATCAAGGGATAGATAGGCTCATAAATGCTAATGCTAAGGTAAAACGTGTATGATGGGAATTGATGCTAATGCTAATGAAAAAAAAAAAATCAGTAACATTGGCGACAATAAAATTAGCATTTTAACGTAATGTTAAAAACACCAAGCTACAGCTATACTAGCACGTTGTTTTAAAACTAGCCAAACCTAACTTTCCCAGCACCAAAACGCTGCCGTTAACCATTTAGGTTACCATTACTGTAGTGGTGATAGTTAGCTAACAGCTAGCTTACTTGCTACAACTAGCTAACAGTAGAGTGTGGTTTGGGTACCAGGGTTTCATAATCGTCCTTTTCCCCAACAGATTTCAGTTCAATTTGGGAAAGAAACGGAGCCAGTTATTACTTCTTTCCCTGTTTTTTCCCCCATTTATTTTCGTTTATTAGCTTAACTAGTTCCTGTCCAGCTGTCAGATGGGATGAGGCAATATAACCGTCTAATTTGATGTGTGTGTTTGTGTGTGTGCACCTGACTGTGAGAAAAAGAAATGTAAGTTTTTGTTTCATGGAAATTATTTCAGGGGGTATGAGAGGACAATTAATGATTGATAATGGCCATCATCCCCAGATCAATACAGCTTTATGAGCCTATCATTTTTCACAGTGGGCATGTGGTGCCATAAAGCTGCAGTGATGCTCACAGCTGTTGTGAGGATAGTGCTGTGTGTCCGGAATGATAAGCTTCCTGGAAGCACCCTGGCAGAGCGGAAAATTGGCTTATATGGCACCATGATGCAGCATGGCCTCTCTCTGTTGTTGCCTCAGCACTCCAATGACCAGAGCTGTATCCTCTATCACTACGGATATCAGCAAGACACTGTCAGTTCACCCAGGTTATCTGTTTGCAGAAATAGCCAGTTCTCTATCTGACATAGCTGCTGTACTGTATGTGTCTGTGAGCATGGCTGTAAACAGATGGAGCATATCCAGGATTACACACTGTAGTAAAAATGTGTTATTTACAGCTGTTGATAAGGGCGAAAACAGAATTACCGCCATTATTTCTGCTAAGGGGTGAAAGTGACTCCCACCGTAAAGTAACATGTCAAAAATAGCTCAGGAGGCTTTGCATTCCTACAAAGGTCATGAATCTGGAGAATTTAACGAAACAATCTGACACGTTATTTTCAAAATGTCACTGTACCGCTAAACAATTCAAAATGCTTTCAACTTAAGTCTAAGCTAGCTAGTGTTTCCATTACTAGCCAGTGTTTTCCGGTCCAGTATCCCATTTCAGGCATTTGCTGATAATAATAATAATAGTTATAACTCCACCATTCAATACCGTAGTGTTGCTTTATATAGACATCACTTCTTGAAAAGAAAAATGCAAAGAATGAAGTACAACAAATAAATTCAGCAAACAGGAACATAGGATAACGGGAAAAAAGCTAGATAAGTGATAAAGATAATGCATGTTAATAGTGACTGTGGAATGAACTGGAAGCATATGTAAACTGATAGGTGTTAGATAGATAGATAGATAGATAGATACTTTATTGATCCCAAGTTTTACTTCCGGCGCTATGCGGAGCAGCAGCCTGTTACAGTAGCTCCCGTTATATGACTACATTATATTCACGACTTGAAAATCTTGTCTTAAATTTCAACAAACTCTCAACCCTCCACAATGGAGAAAATAATAATCAGTAGTTGAACAAATAGATAAATTCTAATTAAAACAGTAATAATAAAGATGATAATAATAAGAAGAAATAGTAGTAAATAATAAATGTAACTTTAGAAAAGATGGTTAATTAAATGGATATGAAAACAAAGGGACTTGGATTCTTACAATATGACCGACCAATTACTTATTACAATAATCTATTAAAAAAGTATATTCACATGTGCGTATAAAGACTAAGGGCTGCACGGTGGTGTGCAGGTTCGATTCCAGCTTGCGGTGTGGAGTTTGCATGTTCTCCCCATGTAAGCGTGGGTTCTCTCCGGGTACTCCGGCTTCCTCCCACCGTCCAAAGACGGTTAATTGATGACTCTAAATTGCCCGTAGGTGTGGATGTGAGCGTGAATGGTTGTCTGTCTCTATGTTGTCTGTCTCTATGTGCCCTGTGATGGCCTGGCGACCTGTCCAGGGTGAACCCCGCCTTCACCCAATGACAGCTGGGATCGGCTCCCCGCGACCATTACTACCTAATGGGATCAGCGGTTGATAAGCGGTTGACGATGAATGAATGAATATAAAGACTATTTACACCCACATATCTCAGTATACACAAGTAAACATAGACACGGCTGTGCATATATTGTACTAGTAAATGAAAAAACAGGCTAACTGACAGTGTCAGTGTTCCAGCTCAATTATCCAGCATTTAAAGCATCACCTATTCTCAATCCTAATCTTCAGAGTAGAAAGGGTAGTTAATTGAGAGAGAAGAGATTTCCTAAAGTGTTAAAGAAAAATTTATTGTATTTTTATCTGTTTTACAGCAACCTTGAGTGCCGTAAAAGGTGCCTTATAAAATAAATGTATCATTATTATTAAAAGGATAGAGTAAGTGAATTCTATATGTCCCTGTATTTCTGAGGGGATTTTGATTTGATATATCTAAGTTTCTGGGTAGTGTAGTGGTTAGCGCCTCACAGCAAGAGGGACGCAGGTTCGAGTCCAGCTTGCGGCTCTTCTGTGTGGAGTTTGCATGTTCTCCCTGTGTAAGCGTGGGTTCTCTCCGGGTACTCCGGCTTCCTCCCACCGTCCAAAGACATGCTGTTTAGGTTAATTGATGACTCTAAATTGCCCGTGGATGTGAGTGTGAATGGTTTCTGTCTATATGTTGTCTGTCTCTATGTGCCCTGCGATGGACTGGCGACCTGTCCAGGGTGAACCCTGCCTTCGCCCTATGCCAGCTGGGATCGGCTCCAGCCCCCCCGCGACCCCTAACGGGATAAGCGGTTGACGATGGATGGATGGATGTCTAAGTTTCTCTAACAGAAGCAGGGATAGCACTTCCAGTTACAGAGAATAAGTCTTCAGGCTACAGAGATGATTTTTGTGATGCCTTTCATTTGGAGTTTGGAGAAAAAACAGCTTAGTTGAAAATTAAGTGTTAAAAGTAATCCTATAGGGCAGGAACAATTCACACAGAGCTCTCCAGGTGGTGATGCTGTGCAGCAGTTACACAAGTAGAGTCGCTTGTTTACAAAACAGCACCAACTGGTCAGAAGCAAGTAAAGGTCTGATTACATGACACTGTCACCAGTCATTTTACTGTAGCTTCTGCCTTCTTGCAGACATGCCTCGTCAATTCCCGAAAGTAACTCTGAGTGAGGCAGAGGAGGAGACACAGCTGCTAGCAGAGAAAGTATATGCATCAGCGCTAAAGGAAGAAGACAACAAGGATGCCTTATCAATGTTCACCGTGCCTGAGGACTGCCCAATCGGCCTCCAGCAAGCCAAGGAACATGAACTGCTCAAGGAGCTGGCCGAGCAGCAGTCAGAAGAGAGTACCAAGAGGTAAGCCCTGCTATGAGGTATGAGGATGCCGTAGCCAGTCAGATCAGTCTCACAAATGACGTTGACTTATGCTCAATATATTGCTAATTTTGCAGGAGGAAAAGCTTGAAGATGATACGTTCCCAGTCAATGTCCCTGCAGATCCCAGTGAATACAGATTGTACGCGGTCAGTGACAGTCACGCCCTACCTGTCCCCTAGCTCCACCTGCTCATCAGTGCCAGAAAACTGCCCTGATTACCAGAGGGTCACTATTAGTGGTGATTACTGTGCTGGCGTAAGTACTATAAACACAAATGTGTGCATCACCATTGGAAACATTAATGCTTTAGCAGCTTTACATGGTGTATATTTACTGGTCCCATCTAATTATTGTGATGTTCACAGAATGTTGATAAAGATGGTATAACTGTACACTAACCACAGTGGCTTATCAATCTTGAAGATTTTCATTTAAATAAATGTCTGTCAAGTCATTATCTATCCATGAGGGAGGTAACACAATCGTAACAAATTGAGGCTATGGCCTACTGATTATTGCAATATTTATACAGTATATTTGCAATATAATTACCGGTACCTCTATCAAGGCCAAGGAGGTTATGTTTTCACCAGCGTTGGTTTGTTTGTTTGTTTGTTTGTCTATCTGTTAGTAGGATTACTCCAAAGGTTTGCGATGGATTTGAATGAAATTTATTGGAGGGGTGGGGTATGGCACCATAAACTATCCATTACATTTTGGTGGCGATTATGTTCTGGATCCAGGAATTTTTTAAAGGACTCTGATCAGCCATAATATTAAGACCACTGGGTTTAATATCCTGCATGCTCAATGTAACTGATGATGCTTTGATGATGATGATGATGATGATGGTGACCCAGCGTCCTTCCTTTTGTGAGCAGAGAGAGAGAGAGACAGCGGGTGGGGGGACAACTGTAGAGTCGCCATATTTTCACATCAAACTTGATGAAATATAGAGTGGAGTTCGACCAAAACACACTTGGTGATTGTCGGAAAGAGTAACAACGACGGTTACTTGTTTCTGTTCAGTTTGAATGAAGTGTTTTACGATTACGATAAAAAAAAAATACACATGGATGATGGCACAAGCTGAATGGAGGGCAATCATACTTGGGTGACATTCCTGTAAAAGTACAGTTTTCCTCCACAAAAAATACCCACAAAAAATGGAACTATGCCCACAATTGTGAAGACTTGAAGCTCATGTAGGCTACATAGAAATTGATTTTTATATTTCTATGCTCATGCATCCACAAAAAAACATACTCCAGACTGGTGAACTCTGAGCATAGGTCCATTGTTTTCTTTCAATTAGACATTATCAACCAGGACTGAAATACTACGGATTGTCACTTTAAATAAGACACTTAAGATGAATTTATGTGTCATGTCCATCCCCCATTCAGATCACAGTGGAGGACTATGAACAGGCAGCCAAAAGTCTGTTTAAGGCTCTGCTTATTCGCGAGAAATACTCAAAGCTAGCCTATCATAAATTCTGCAGAACCACAGCCCAGTTTCTCCGCACCGCTGAGAACATGAGATGGAGTGAAGAAGATGAGGTTCTACCAGGTTTGAAGTGTATACACATCATGGTTAATTGATACACTCACTGATGGTTTATTCTGGTTTATATGACGGTAACAGAACAATGTTGTGGCCTTCAGATATGTGCCCGTGTCCAGCAGCCGGGGAGGATCCCTACAGCATGGAGGACATCCCTGATAATCTGAACTACGAACTAAAGATGAAGGATGGGATCGTGTACGTGTACGACAGTGCCGAGGCGCTGAGAGAAAACCAGCCCCATGACCTTCCTTACCCAGACTTAGAGACCTTTGCCATAGACCTTAGTCACGTGCTGGCCATGATTGCAGATGGACCCACGTAAGTTGCCAAAACAAAAAGACACTACAGCTATGCCAGCTGAGTAAACAGATCCAGTTGTAAAACTGGTTTTTGCCACCTGCATAACTTACTAAACTGAGGTCTAATTTTCAGGAAGACCTACTGTCACAGACGTCTAAACTTCCTGAGCTCAAAGTTCTACCTCCATGAGATGCTCAATGAGATGGCTGAGCTAAAGGAACTGAAAAGTGTGCCTCACAGAGATTTCTACAATGTTAGGAAGGTTAGACTTCTAGCTACAGAGTCTATAATCCAATATTTTCCCACAGATTGCCTCTGTAAAAACACCTTAAGGTATGATTTCAGTACATGATGTCACTTCTTACTTAAAGGGACATTTCAGGTGTTTTGAAGTGGGGTTGTATGAGGTACTTATCCATAGTCAATGTTACTCACTGTAGATTAGCATGCCTTCAGCATCAAGAAAAAGACAGGAGCACCGACACTGGAGCAAAGCAATACAGTGCTGTGGACAGGGATGGCAGAAAAACTTATTTCAGCCACCTAAAGAAATATTTTATAATAGATTTTCTGCAGATGAACTGAGCTGAAAGTGAAACGTATCTAGGCTGTTGTTGTCATCTGAACATCTGCTGGCCTTGGAGAGAGCATAGATAAGTTTCGGTTTCAGTTCAGCTCCCTGTCAGAAAGACGGAAAGGGCTGTCTGACGGCAAGATAAAGCGGTGAAAATATTGTAAATATAGCATACACTTAAACAGATACAATTTTTTTTTAGGTGAGCCTTTCTTTTAGGTGGCTAATTATGTTTTGCTGCCTTCCTCATCCACAGCACTGTATTGCTTTGCTCCGGTGTCGGTACTCCTGTCTGTTTTTTCAAACTGGGGGCGTACCAACCGTCATCTACTGTAAGTAATACACCTACTGTGGATAAGTACCTCATACAACTCCACTTAAAAACACCCATACTATCCCTTTAAGTTTAACTATTTGAAGAAAAAGCTGTGTGTGTGTGTGTGTGTATGTGTTTTTAAACACTAAATGTGTCCAATAGGCTGAACATGGACATTATTTCTTTCTCTCAGGTGGACACACATATTCATGCAGCTGCCTGCATGTCTCAGAAACACCTGCTGACCTTCATCCAGGAAACATATAAGACTGGTGCTGACCGTGTGGTGTTGGAAAAGGCTGGACAAAAGATGACCCTCCAGCAGGTTTTCCACAATCTCAATATGGACCCCTATGACCTCACCGTGGACTCTCTGGATGTACATGCTGTAAGAAAAGTAGAAAATGCTGCCATGTTTAAGCATTATGGCAGTTCCTTTACGCTCTCTGCTTCTAATTTGTGTCACTTTATTTCCCTGCCACTGCAGGTAAATATCAGTATCAATTGGCGCTTTTTCATGACTGACCATCCTTGGTGCTTTGTAATGTCTAAACTTTACAGGGAAGACATACCTTCCACCGGTTTGACAAGTTCAATTCGAAGTATAATCCAGTTGGAGCCAGTGAACTTCGAGAGATCTTTCTGAAAACAGACAACCTCATGAATGGGGAGTATTTTGCTCGCATCATAAAGGTATCTTATCATGGAATCATACATTTTTAGTCAGAATCTTCACAGAGACAGTTCAGCACACTCTGCTTCTCACCTTTAACAGGAAGTGGCCCATGACCTGGAGGAGAGTAAGTACCAGCACGCAGAGCCACGCCTCTCCATCTATGGACGCTCTCCAGAGGAGTGGGACAGTCTGTCTAAGTGGTTCATTCACCACAAAGTGCACTCTCCAAACATGAGGTGGATCATTCAAGTGCCCAGAATATAGTGAGTGCTACAGTCTTAAGAAAAATTCAATCTAAAAGAATTTCTTAAAATGTGAAATCTCGAAATTTTCTAAAAAAACAAACAAACAAACAAACAAACAAACAAACAAAACAATGTTTTTATGTGTTTCAGTGATATCTTCAAGGCAAAGAAGCTGGTACCTAATTTTGCCAAGATGCTGGAGAACATATTCCTTCCTCTGTTTGAGGCCACTGTTAACCCACAGAAGCACAAACAACTCCATGTTTTCCTCAAATATGTAAGATGGGCCTTCAATTTTTTTAGGGGCCATCACACCAAAACCTACAGAGCCCATCAGGTTCAGAAGGTTTTAATCAACTGTGTGTAGACCTTTAATTCATGCCTTTAAATGAGTAATTTGTGTTTACAAAAATAATTTGCTCTAATTTATACATACTATTTCTATTTCACTCCTATTAATTTATGGGATGTAATACTTTACTTGACACCCCCACACACCTATTTAGCATTTACATGCAGTATATAAACTGTTAAATGGTTTACAGCACACTATAATATAGTTTTAAGATGATACAAGTGTTTAATGTGATTGTGATCATATTTAACTCCTCCTGTTGGCACCCATAAGTGGAAGCTGGTATATAAACACATAATGAATGGCAATATAGTAAAACACAGTTGTGGTAATATATATATGTCTTTATAAGACAAGTTATAATTGTTGACAAGTACTGTACATTAATAAACACTAAAATATTTGCCCACAATATCTTTATAGCATGCTAAATAACATTTTATAGTTTGTGGAAATTAATGTATTAATTTGAGGCTAAGATTAAATAATTTCAGGGCATGAATTATTCATTTGAGGTAACAAATGAAACAATTCATATGCTAGAGCAAACAAATAACTAATATTTGTGACGCAATTATAAAAACAATATACCGTTGATACCTGCCGAGCTTTGTAAAACCGCTCCAGTAGTAAAGGACCATTTTTTGTGCAGGTGTCGGGGTTTGATAGCGTGGACGATGAGTCCAAACACAGCGATCACATGTTCTCCTTCAGGAGCCCAAAGCCAGAACAGTGGACTGCAGATGACAACCCTCCCTACAGCTACTACATCTTCCACATGTATGCAAACATCATGGTCCTCAACAACCTCAGAAAGTAAGCACCAAGGCTTTCTTCCTCTTCAAAACACGCACCTTGCTGTGAGACTGATGAAGGAAAATGTTTTTGCCTTTACAATGCAGAACCTGACTTGGTCCAGTACTCAGTGGATAGTTTACTATGTAGAGCTCTCAGGGATGAAATGATTGATTAATCATAGGAAAGTAAGAACTGCACTAGTGCTGAACTAGTGAACACTCATATCTGATGAGAGTAACTCAGACATCTCTATATGAAGCTGATATCTAGAAATACTCTGTGTGATAAATAAAAGGATGAGCAGACTTAGAGACTGTTCCATCAGTTGCTCACGTATTGATTGTCCTTTTGTGTCCTCTACAGAGAACGTGGACTGAGCACCTTCCAGCTCCGCCCCCATTGTGGAGAAGCTGGGTCAATCACTCACTTGGTCTCTGCCTTTCTCACATCAGACAACATCTCACATGGACTCAACTTGAAGAAGGTACATCAGATTTGTGGGCACTACTCAGGAATTCAAATGCTTTTTGCAGAATTTACACTGATCAAAGATGAAAAATATGACTGTATGATATGATCTATGCTTTTAATTCCTGTTCAAAATACAATATTGTGACCAAAATAACGACAATGTGAAAACACAGAAGATTGTTTGTTTCAGCTCTGAACTTTAGACCAAAAGACAACATAATCAATCCTGAAATGAGCTTTTCTTCTCTGTTGGTTTGAGACCATGGCTGCAGTCAAATAGTCTTTTTTGCTCAGAAAGGTTCCTGAGTAAGATTACCCACAAGCATCTAAGTGACAGCCATGATAAAAGCTCTTACCAAAAGAAAGGAGATAATCCCATCCCATAATTCCTTGCAAAACACCATTTTCCCATCAATAACATCCATTGTCGCTGTTTAATTGTACACTCTTGTGAACATCCTTCTTAGGAGGTGTGATTTGTTTTTGGACAGAAATCCTTATTTGAATTGTACAACAAGTGCAGTAGTTTTCTCTGAGCTGTCGTTTCCTACGTCCTTATGAATTCTCCTTCACATCTTTCCTTGAGTTGATGCTCCATCGAGGTCAAGAAAAAGTGGTCAAGAGAAGACATTAGGATGTAACAGAGGACGACCACAGCCCCATACAGCTTGTGTATTCGAAACGTCATCTCCTATTTCTTCCCATTAGTGCTGTGGTTCATGATGGAACAGCTGAAAATGTGAGAACTGTAGGTGAGAGAGAGGAAACAGGAAGTGTTCAATTCCCTGTGGATGAACATTATGTTCCAGAAGAAATAAAAACGGATGACAATCACTCACTGATACTAAGGATATACAGTATTTATTCATTTTATTCAATAAGGTAGTAAGACTTACTGTGTTGCTGCTTCATCTGTAACTTATTCATAACAATTCCAATAATCAATAATAAGTCTGGATGTGGATAAAGACGTACAGATTCTAATATTAGAGAAGGTTGTGTTCATTATTGGGAACCTGGATGTTTTAGATTTAAGAAAACAGTATTTTGAGTTATTGTACAGCATGTATATTAAACAGTATTTCTTTCCAGCTCTGTGTACTGTATGTGTGTTGTACCATACAGTATGTGTTTGTATGTGTCAGAGCGCCATTTATTTAATTATTCTCTAAATGTCCCTCAGAGCCCTGTGCTGCAGTACCTGTACTACCTGGCCCAAGTGCCAATTGCCATGTCTCCACTCAGCAACAACAGCCTGTTCCTGGAATACTCCAAAAATCCTCTCAGAGAGTTCCTACACAAAGGCCTGTGTGTGTCCCTGTCCACAGATGACCCCATGCAGTTCCACTACACCAAGGTAAACAGAAACAGATACACAGGAAATAGTGTTTCTAGTCCAGTATGCCAGAATCTTTCAGCTTTAGATGGATTTAGTTCTCTGTGTGTCCTGACTCTAGGAGCCGCTGATGGAGGAGTACGCTATCGCAGCTCAGCTGTGGAAGCTCAGCACCTGCGATGTGTGTGAAATAGCCAGAAACAGTGTGCTGCAAAGCGGACTGTCTCACCAGGTAGTCACACTTTCATGCCTCCGTTTTTCCATTTTTTTCTGCCTAATCTTCATCACATTTAAGTTTCTGTCTCCCTGTCTATCTTTGTGTTTTGTTGTTGTTTACAGGATAAGAGCCACTTCTTAGGAGTGAACTATCTGAAAGACGGACCTGAAGGGAACGACATCTGTCGAACCAACGTCGCCCAGATCCGCATGGCCTACAGACACGAGACACTATGCAATGAACTCAGCTTTATAGTGGATGCAGTGAAGTCTGACGCTATGAATTCCCAATATGCATAAAATGGACTTCAACAGAAGTTAAACAGAATCCAAGCATGCTGAGCTCTCAGTAATCACCATTTACCTTTATTTTGAAAAGTGCCAGTGAGTGACTGTGATGATTAAATGAACAATACAATATCCTGCTGACTAAAAAGCAAGTCACAAGTTGATAAGGAGTTTGGTAAAGAGAAGACGCATGCTTAGGAGGACTGATGGCACTTTGGTTCTCAAAAGTTTAGACAAAAGCTGTCAAAGGCCAGACGTGTGAAGTACAGGCACACGCTTGTCATTACACAAACCCACAATGTATAAACAACTGTACCTTACACTCCATTTTGTTAAGGTGGGTATGTCATAGATACTGTTTGAAACTTGACGTTTGTAAGTTACTGTATACACTGTACATCAGACACAAGAACACTAATGGCTGAGAGCATGTTACACAATGTGAGTTGAGGCGACTAATAACAGATGATGTCTGGTACATTTCCTCTGTAACTCTCTTAAATACCTTGTTTTAAAGAGGTTTGGAAAGATAAATATGTTTAAGTTTTAGGAGATACCTAAAAATGCCTTTTTAAAAACGTTGTAGAAATGTTACATTTACATGTACAGCATGTTTATTATCTGAAGCAGCAAGCAGAATAAAAGATCTTCAGTCTTCACAATGATTGTATAGCAAACATGCCATCTAGTGGCTAAACTGCACCTGAAAATACTAACACATGTACAGTACAAGTATTTATAAGATCTACAAAAATAATCTGTTACATTACTTTCACACAAAACAAGGGACACATTTTGTCCTTAAAAAGAATATTAGTCAGTAGTTGTCCATGAAGTGCTTCTTAAAATAATCTCATCAGAAATTTGTTTAACTTGCATCATCACCCACTTCTATCCTCTCATCTTCGTCAGCAGCGTCCTTGGTTTCATTTATAGTCTTCGCACACGTCCACTCTTCTGTCTGGATGTACTCTGGCTGCTGCTTCGTGTCGGAGCTCAGAGCGCGACTCCTCCTTTTCACAGAGAGAAAGAAACAAATCAGACGATGCACCAGTAGATATAATAACAACAACAACCGGACAAACCTGGGATGTTAAATGTGCAAAGTCCACTAAGAACCAAGTCACTCTTAAAGGTACAGTGTGTAGGATTTGGCAGCATCTAGTGGTGTGGTTGAAGATTGCAACCAACTAAATACCCCTCCACTTGCTCCTCTATTTCCAAGTAATGTGAGCTGCTGAGTGCAAACCCATTGAAACGCTGTTCACCTCTCTCGAAGGCCATCCTTACCGTAGTAACACTACTAGTAATGGAAGTCAGACAGCGGCTGGCGGTACCACGGTTTTGCACTCTGCGGCTCACGTTACAGCAGTTTCACAAGCATATCGGAGAACTACGGTGCGCTTCAGGTAATGTAAAAACATTAAAGTCTCTCTGTAGAGCCAGTGTTTGGTTTGTCCGTTCTGGGCTACTGTAGAAACATGGCGGAGCAAGATGGTGGACTCTGTGAAGAGGACCCACTTCCTACAGTAGATATAAACAACTCATTCTCAGCTAATGAAAACACAATGATTGTTAGTTTCAGGTGATGATACATCAACAACGAAAACATAGCTATGAATCTTATATTCCATTTCTGCTTATAAATCCCCCAAAATGTTACACACTGCTCCTTTAACTAACTCACTCACAAAGACTCATTTAACCACAGCAAATCTGTCTGTATCTGTAGACTTCAGTATGATATATGGTATGTTCAAATGAAAAAACCACTCACATTTTTATGTATACAAAGATGATTACTGCAATAAGGAGAAGGGCACAAGTTGAGGTGATGACTATAGCTTTTCCTGCAACAATGAAACGTGACAAGGAAGAGACATTAGTCATACAAAACAAAAAACACATCCAAACACTTCCTCATACACACAAAATCCTCATACCTCCAGCAGAGCTCTGTGCACTGCCGACAAACCGGGCCGGTTCTACCTCTCCTCCGTCTATGGTCTGAGGAGTTGAGGAGGAGGAGGGAAGAGAAAAGGTGGAGGAAGTTGTAGAGTGTGTGGTGCGGGTGGAGCTTGCACCCTTAGAAGGGTTATCAGTTGTTGCATCCTTCAATTGTGTCGCTGCATCTGCGCATGTACATAAAGGCCATGAGAGATTAGATTACCTAAAGTGCATGTCATTTAATAAATATGTGCTTATCAATTGTTTCTGCCTCCCATTTGCAACTGTGAACTGATAGTGATGTACTTGTACAGCAATTTAACATAGTGCAGGAAAACCTAATTGAAAAGGCACTTCTGAGTTTTTTTTGGCAATAATGGCACATATTTAATTTATGTATACACTTTAAAAATCATGTAAAATATACAGAACACAATTGTGGAGGTTTAAACAAAATTTCAGTCTAACAATTTCTCAAGAATTTCAGAGCAAAGCAGTTTTCAGTAAAATACTAGTTATGTTGAAAATACAACAAAAAGTTCATCTAAATCCACGTTAAGTCTACGTCAGGACTAGTCATTGACTCTAATCTGAGTATATAGTTTGTTGAAAGAACAAAAAGCCAGGGCTGTGTTACGGACAGCATGCATGATATCTTCACTCAGCTGCTGCCTCTCAATGTGTAAAGCATTCATATAAAACGTCTTACCGGATTCATTGAAGCAAAACACGTCAAACTTTTGTGTGACAGATGCTCGCCATGTCACCAAGCCTGTCTGGTTTTGGCCACAATAGGAAAGGGCCATGATGCGTGGAATGACTGCAAAATGTTCATCAATCCATCCAAACCTGAATAAGAACAAAACATGACACAACATCAGGGCACTTCTCATTAAACTTCACTGAGATGATTGAGGTGATTGTTTCTTACCTGCACGTCTCTAAGCCTCTACTGAGAGCTTCCTGTACTTGTATTTTTGAGGCAATGTTGACTCCGAGGGCTGAGCAGAGCATCCGAGCTTCAGAGGCATTGAAGGCGTACAGCGGCTGGTTGAGGTTATTTAACCCGCTGACCTGGAATACTCCAGCAACAGTTTGATTTGCTGCTGGGAAAACTGGAAAACAGCATATAAAACATTCGCAGATTTAGGTAGATTTTGGATGAGGAGCTGCCTAGATTTATCTGAAGACATTTTATAAAAAAAGCAGCATAAAAACAGCTGGAATTACTTACCTCTGATGTGGCTTGTGTCAATATTTTGATCAGAGATGACTGGAGTAACTGACAGCAACGATGTGATGCAAAGCCAGATCATATTTATGACTAGTCAGAGCGGAGTTGGATGAATGCAGGGGGATGGCAAGAAATGCACAGTTTATGTGCGTTTGAGCCAAATGACAGGGTTAAATAGAGTTGACTCTGTTGGCTGGGGTGTGTGTGGACTCGGTCATTGCCAGAAAGCGACGGAAAAGGAAGAGGGAAGTACTGCTCACGGGTCAGATCAAGAGCCATCATTATGTTCTAGGAGCAGGGCTCAGGAGACAGAAAGATAAAACTCATATGTCAACAGGAGATAAAGCTGCAGAAATTACATGGAGGGCAAAATGCAGTTAATTCATGTTTCAGGAGTAATTAAATGATGATTCAAGCTAGGTTTCTCTTTGACTTAAACAAGTGTTTTTCAGATATGAACCTAAGAAATATATTTGTTGGATTTTTAAGTGATACGTCTGTATAGAATATGTGATTTGCACTGTTACTGACATCTGACATTGGGCACCCTGTCCAAATGATTTCCTCTCATGGGGAATTACTCAATCATGAACATGCTTATGATCTCTGGTATCCTCTGATGAGCCGTTGGCACACGACTACATCCCACTTCCACAAAAACATCTCCACACGAGCCCCGACGGCAGGAAATGACGCAGAGCTGACGAACACGCAGCAGTGTTTTTGTCAGATGTGAGGTGTCAACGAGGGCATAATAAATGACAAACATGAGCTATGGAAAAGGACGGATATTTAACGTCTTTTAAGGGGTTTACGTGTCTATGGGGTCATTAAGCTACTTCAGTGAGAATATGGTGGAATTTTGATGTGTGGGAGCAAGACAATATGACCGGCAGAGACATTTTTCACAGCAGACAGTTTGACAGCATGAACAATACCAGGACCACTAAACTGAAGCAGCTAATTTAACCATTAATTCATTAATTCAAATCAGTGCTTTTCCTACTGTGACATGTCAAAATGCTTCTGCGAAAAAGGCCACTGATAACATAATTCAGAATACATTTAGCTTTCTTGTCTTGCTACATCGATACCACCATGATGTGGTCGTTTCTAGAGGGTAACCCTTAAATTGCGAAAACTTGCAAAAAACTCTGGCGAGACTCGCTGCCTGGTGACCTATCCAAAACCTTAACCATCTCTCTCTCGAGTGGTATCAAACTTCTCATGTAATGGTGCCTTCGAATGGAGTTGTGTTTACGAGTTGGGTCCATATGAACACCCCCCTCATGTCGTATTCACGACCTTGTAAGTGGAAAGTTTCTGAAAGCTCAGAGTTCACGACTTGTGACATGTTTGTTAACATTGTGAGAAATGGTAGAACCCATGGAAGTTCATTTACCGGTGCATAAATTAATATTTTACAGTATATTGTAATTTTTCTTGGTAATTTTATAATATGTCTGAGGAAAATGTTGATATTCTTAACAACCTCATCTTTCTCCTCTGTCATTATGTCATTGCATTTCCTGCATTGTGTTACCCACTTGCAGCACTAGCACTTGAACGCAACACATGTGTTCATGACTTCCCATCTCATAAACATGGGTTTACGAGTTTCATTTGAAGGCACCGTATGAGATGGGAAGTCGTGAACTTGACATGCGTTGTGTTAAAGTGATTAAGTCGTGAGGAACACTGCTGCTAAGCAACGGCATATTAACGAGGCTAACAATTTAGCAAGCTAGCAAGTGGGTAACACAACGCAGGAAATGCAAGGACACAATGACAGAGGAGAAAGATGAGGTCGTTGAGAATATCAACATTTTCTTCAGACATATTATAAATGATCAAGGAAAACAATATACAACTAAAATTACAATATACAGAGCACGACCCCATTTGAAGGCACCATAATTCTAGGCAAGAAAGCAAATGAGTGTACTTCACAAAATGTCAGATTATTCCTTTAAAGAAAGCAAAAGTGACAAAGCTCAACAGCAGACACACAGATAACAACTAATTAGCAGATGAACATAGTGGAGCATCTAGCAGCTAAAGAGCCAGATATTTCCCTCAGGAGTTGGAGGAGACCAAAACAGAGCTAAAAAAGAGTGACTATTGGACTTACATTCACCAGAAACACAACACCAAATGAATGATAATGATGCCTTGTAACTGCTGGATGTGAATTAAAGTTTGCTAACAAGTTCAGCACATCAGCCTTAAAGATGAAGACATGTCAGTTAATGTTTACATTTGTTTCCACTACCCCAAATGTTAAAAAAAAAAGGATAAACGCACCAACCTGTTTTGGTAGCACATTATATTTTTCAATAGAAATGACTACAATACCTTCTCAGGCACCTTTATTTAAAGGTGAAGTGGCAGAGCATCAAACAAACAACACAGGTAGGTACACATGTGCAAAGAAGATAAAACTAAGTCTCATGCCATCTAATCAGTGCTCTCATACGGGAAGAAAATCTCTCAGTGCTCTGAAGACACAATCCAAAATGGCACAAATGAGAACCATCAACTGCAAAATATTGCACTTAAGGAACTACTTCGGAATGTGCTTATATTTAAAGTATTTAAATACACATTATAGAAATTAAACAAAACGTTCCTATATGTTCTATATCTTCAAATATTAGTTCAAAAACTCTCAGGAGCTTTATTATCTATTGGACCTGAGAGATTATACTTCGACATTAGAGTGTAGATAAATATACACTTTTTCTACTGAGGCATTTAATGGAAAGTGATGATAGTCATCATTAAAAAGTACCCAAACCACAAAATGTTATATGTGCATCTAATATAAATATACACAGTATATACAGTATACTGTATTTCACCACACTATATAATTGGTCCATAAACACAATTTCTCTTTTTTCTTTCTGCAGCAAACAATCTGTCAATTGTTCAATCCAAAACTAAGTTATAACTTAATGCTGTTAACTATGATAAAGGCAACATTATCCATAAAGCCTCCCAAAGCGTCTTTGGCCCTCGAGAGTCAGGGTCGTGGATTCAAGTGAGTCCGAGTGTGGTGATATGGTAAACTGTCAGCGGCCTTGGATAGTCTGTACTGGGCTTCTTTGGTGGTTCTGCTATACTCAGTCCAAACATCGCACAAAGTCCGTCTCTGCTTACGTGTCCTCGCGTCTGTTGTAGTAGCCGCTGAAGAATGTAAAAATACTGATAACCAGACACATCACCACAAACAGCGTCAGGGCGGTCCACAGAAGTCGCCGACTCAGGGGAATCTTGGGACAAATACGACGAAGAAGAACCAGGACCTCCTCCATCCTCCTGTGAAGACAGTATATATCTGACATTTACATTGCTGCCAGCAGTTTCATAAGTGTATTCTACATACAGTACATATCTAAATATTTACTGTGGCAAAAAACCCCAAAACAATCTAGTTTAAAACCATCAAAGAGATCCATGTATTGAATGGTAACATGATGAGTATGATTCATATGTTTGAAAATGGGTAAAATTGATTATAGATTTATTGGAATAATGAACATGGCAGCTCAATTCACAATTTAAATTCACCCTTTTCTTTTTGTTGTATTTTTACTGTTAATGTATGATAATGTTTGTGATTTTGATGTCAGTGCCTGGCAATAGTGTTGTTGTATCAAATATGAAAAAAGGAGTATCTTTAATTGAGGTATACAGAAAATAATATCGCAATATTTGACAATGATATTATTGATGATATTGTAGGATTGACTATTGGTGCTTTCACAAATATTTACACAATGAGATTTTTCATAAGTAATGAAAAAAAAATCAGTAATGTGTATACAACGATGACAGGTAAAGACAAATAATAGAACAGCTACAATAGTCTGGTAAGTTTTTCAAAGCAGCAGACTCAGTTTACCTGCTCGTCCTTCTCTTCTTTCCACTCTCTTCATCCTTATTTTTTGATTCTAGCAATTTCTCTGCAGCGTTCTCCTCTTCCTCCTTCTCCTTCTGGAGCACTTTGCTTTGCTTCAGTCCCTCTTGGTAGCTGCATTTGAAATGTACAAACTTACCAGCAAGATCTAAGGATATACAGTAGTAATACTGAATATATCACCAGGCAGTGCATGTAATGTAGAATTTAAAGTCTCTGTGCTATTTATAATATTGAGCCACTAGATGACAAACTCTTCCTTCCCCTTGTCTTTGCATTCACTTCACATCAAGTGGTTGCCTGGCACTTACCATCAAACGCAGCCAGTTTATTTCCACACTAACCGGCAACAGAGACACCATGTGATACCAACGTCTTTATACTATTGGCTCACAGGCCTTGTTAGAAGTGGGAACCAGCCGTCAGATATCTTCCACAGAGATAAACAAAACATTTATTTTGGACCCACCAGCATTTTTTAAATGATTAATTCACAATCCAAATTTTGAAGTGAAAAGCCCACCATTTATTCACCATCTTTCTAAAAGGTCTGTGGATGTATTATTAGTATTATTATTTTAAATATTTGTCTACATAAAAATGGTATCAATAAGACCTTTAAAATTATATAAACCTGTACAACAGCAACACAATGACTGATGAGTCCCATAAATGTGGTGATTTATGATGATGAGCAATAAGTGTGTATGCGTGTAGCTAAGGATGAGGAGAAAAGGCCTCACCCTTTATTATACGCCTCCTCCTCGATCTTCGCCTTGAGCTCGGCTCTGATCTCCTCTATGTTGACTGGAGGCTTGGAAGGCTCGCTTTCCTGCTCCGACACACTCTTTCCACTGTATTGTTTCAGATGGGAAAGAACAATCAGCCTTGGACACCAGCACTATCGCAGCAGACGTTGTAAAAACTGAGGAGTGTACACTTAGGTTCCATCACAACACCGTGGCCTTGTTCTATAAAGGACAAGCTGCAGCACCGGCTGAGTGGCAGAGTGCTTTACAGACACCCTCACAAGCAAAGGCCAGTAAAGAGAGAAAAAAAATGGAGCTGGCACTTTGCACATTTGTTATTGCTATTCCCGTCTCCTCACAGAATATCTAGACACATAAGAGCTCCACTCAGGCTCTTAATAACCAGGATATGACTGAAGCCCTGCGCCTGGACTTTGTCAAATTCTTTGCACAAATGTTTAGATTACGACCCAGGATAGGATATCCATCAACTGCAGCAGGGTTTGATTATTTTTTACACTGTCAGGGTTATTTTCACCACACTGGGGCTTTCTCTGTGCCGTAAAACACATCCTGAAGGTCACACAAACAAGACAAAGGTCCCACTGCAGCACAAAATGCTTTTGATAAGAAGGATTACAAGTTCAGGCTTGTCTTGGCCCATTGTTTCAAGGACTGTGTTGGGACCTTGGGAATCAGGCAATGGTATGTGTACATACTGTACATGCAGTCATGTGAGTATAGTATGTATGTGTGTGTGCAGGAAAAACACTACGGGTGCATAAAACATACCATTCTGCTGCTGGTTGTGGCGCCGCTTCTGTAGGACTGTTGGCTTTCACATCATTTGCTTCACACTAAAGAGGAAAAGGTTGAATATAATGGAAGAATATTATTGCCTTCTAACAATAACACAAAATTAACAGGCGTGGTAGACATCCTTTACTGAAGTAAAGGATGTCTATTATTCATCCATTTTGAAACTAAACGATTTTGAAACTAAACGAAACACTTAAACAGAAACTGATGCCCTAAAAATGAACTATTTCACAAGTGCATGTCCTAAGATGACCACAAAATATGAACTCTTTGTGCATACTCAGCAGTCAGTCGGAGCGAGTGGGTGTACTAAATGTTTGATATGTAATTTCCCATCATTTCCTGACAGGACAACTCAGAACAGGAACACCTACCAGGACAGGAAGACCAGCACCAGTGGTGGGTCCCGTGCTGGGGCCCACGTTGGGGACAGGGCCGGCTGTGGCTGGGGTCTGACCTGGGATGTTCAGGAGGTTAAACTTAGGCACCACTGCTACGCTCACCCTGCGTCTGGGCAGAGCCTAGTGGGTGAAAAGGACACAGAACATGTGGTAAAAGTGGAAAATGAGATTATTAGAGATTAAGAAATACATTTTTGGGACTTTTACAACTAGAAGAAGAAGAAGAAGAAGAAGATATTCCTTTATTTGTCCCACAATGGGGAAATTCAATTTTTACACTCTGTTGTTTTACTTATACACGGTACATGCAGACCCGAGACACACATGCACAAACAGGACCCATATACATGCATCAATTGGAGAGATGTCAGAGTGAGGGGGCTGCTCCTGACAAGCGCCCCGAGCAGTTGGGGGTTTGGTGCCTTGCTCAGGGGCACCTCGGCAGTGCCCAAGAGGTAAACTGGCACCTCTCCAGCTACCAGTTCACACTCAGTTTTTGGTCCATGTCGGGACTTGAACCGGTGACCCTCCGGTTCCCAAGCCAACTCCCTACAGACTGAGCTACTGCCGCCCCCAACTACAAAGTCATGGTGATCTCACTGAAAGAAGATATAATTTTATAAATTAAACAAGAAACGAAACAAGAAACAAAGACTTTAACATATTTTTAGTGTTTACTGCATGCTAACACGCTAAACAAACCCATACTACCATACTAATTAGTGGTCCAGAGAAAGATTTAGTATGTCCCAATACATATTATGTCAAATACAGTATGCCAAAAATACCAGGATGCCCTACACCCAGTCGCATTTTGCAGTATTCAAGCCAGCATGCCTTTCTGGCTATTTTAACCCACAATCCTCTGCACAGCAGATATATGAGCAAGAGGGTCTAAGTTCAAGACGCAATATTATGATGAAGTAGTATGTTTTTACTTTGAAATGAAACATATGATATACAGAAAACCCTGAAAAGTCCTCACATTTGAGAAGCTGGAATCAGAGAATGCACTTAAAGACAACTAGATGGCCTAATTAAGCAGCATCAAAAATGTTAACATTAGCACAATCTATTCATTTTCAGCACAAAAAATTGAAAAAACTGAGGTGCTTACCTTGCCCAGAGTGAGAGACATCGATCTTGACGGCCGTGAAACTCCGTCATCTTTATAGACATTCAAAGAAACACAGAATACAGGATTACATATAAGCACAGAAACCATTAATTTCATGTTATGTTACTGAAGCTGCAGTAAAGCAGCATTATGATGCTCCAGTTTCAGTGGAAAGTTCCCTGGAGAAAATATTCTCGCATAGCAAAACAGCAGTGATGCTAAAAAAAAAAGTGCATATTTTATCAAACCCTTGCCTGAATAAATAAAGTTTACAAATATTTTCCTTTTACGAGCATGAAACCCTCTGAGGAAGAAGAATGTCTCTGTGTTTTCCTGTGCTTGATCTGAATGTGGTCACCAGTGCCGTCTTTTACCTCCAGTGTCTACGGATCCTCCATAACAGCGATTTGAGTTCTGGTTGGCCAGCTTCTTGAACTCCATCAGCTCTGCATGGTCCTTCTCATACGTCCTCTTCAGATTTTCCACATACTGCATCATGACCTCGGTCGCCTTGTTCATACGTTTCTCCTGTTGCACATTGAAAAGTCAGTCAGTACAAGATTGCATACTATAACACATGAGCACAGAAACATGACCTGAAAACCCAAAACTTGAAAAAGACTTTGAGCAAATGACTCTTTGTGAAAAGAAGCAATGTAAATACAAAAATACACAACCAAACTTATAGTTTTACTCAGGATTTCAATTTCAACATATGCCTGTCCCACATACATTGACTTTTTCCATCAGTCAACAGATTTCTAAGCGTAAATATATATTTTTAAAGCTGACTTATCTGTTTATTTGGCCACTAAGAGGCAGAAAAGCTACAAAACCAGTTAACAGACCCACAGTCCTGACCTATTTAGCTAAGTAACTGCCTACTAACATATCCAGCTGACACAAGGTAATTTATCTTTTTGTTAGCATTGAACTTTTGGCCACCCAGTGAACAGAAGTCTAATATTAACTAGCTTTTCTTGTTTATGAATATGTTTTCATGGTTTAGTCTCCCCAAATAACTCTTTACGTTCAAATTTCCGACCAGTGATTTCGATCTGGATTGATATTTCGATTCAATGATCAGCGATCCAACAAGATCAATGCAAAGGGAAAACATTGATACATATGATCTTCTTTAAGACACACCTTTATTTTGAAATTCCCATGGCATGTCTGTGTCACCATTTCCATCCAAGTGCACCTCCTTCCTATCGAGTCCAGTAATTTAGTAGACAAATCACATTTAAGTTGCTTTTTGTGAGTTGATATAAATGTACCGATTGTGTTAAATGGGCATATGATATCGTCTCATATCGATCACAGTCCAGTGAATTGAATCTAAATCACTTTGTGGCCGACTTTGTGATATCAGCAAATACTGTATTGTTGTCCAAAGAATCAATATAATTTTGCATCGTGATGATTTAGCCCTGGGCTGCACGGTGGAGCAGTGGTTAGCGCTGTCGCCTCACAGCAAGAGGGTCGCACGTTCGACTCCGGCTTGGGACTCTTCTGTGTGGAGTTTGCATGTTCTCTCCGTGTAAGCGTGGGTTCTGTCCGGGTACTCCGGCTTCCTCCCACAGTCCAAAGACATGCTGTTTAGGTTAATTGATGACTCTAAATTGCCCATAGGTGTGGATGTGAGTGTGAATGGTTGTCTGTCTATATGTTGTCTGTCTCTATGTGCCCTGCGATGGACTGGCGACCTGTCCAGGGTGAACCCTGCCTTCGCCCTATGCCAGCTGGGATCGGCTCCAGCCTCCCCGCGACCCCTAACGGGATAAGCGGTTGACGATGGATGGATGGATGGATGATTTAGCCCTACCGTCTGGTGCTGGGCAGATAGCGTACAGTGGGTTTATCAGAGGTTTTTGCTCAAAGCCTCTGATGGCTGCTGGGAGACAGCAGTGAGACTGAACCACACCGTAAAATGTGCCATAAAACCAAAACAGATGTTAAAAAGATGAGAAATATGCACAGTGCTCATGGAGAGAAATACCTTGAGGAAAAGACCTTACAGTAACAATATACCCTACTTCATATATTTGCATTTTCCTTTATATAGTATGTGATTATGACACACCCAAGTTATTATTTTCAGTAATCACAAACTGAGGCAGTTCAACATTTCAAGAATATATACATTATATAAATGTGTCTATCAAGAAAACAAACTGAAAGTCACTCAGACTTCTAGTGATCTGAGCTGGATCCAAGTTAGCTGAGCTCATAGGAGATGATATTACAATCCCAAGTTTAATCGTCTTTCTTGATGTCTTGAGTGGGGGTGGGGTAATCGCTTCATCTGGGTCATCAGGTGGGCACCCTCCTTCATTCGTTGATGGGCCCATGTCTCCTCCAGTCCGGCCTGAGACTAGTGACTAGTGATAATCGCTGGTGGAAAGATGAGCTTCTGATTTAGATCAACATGCATCTTCCAGTCCCGGCAACGTCCAAGAGGGTTGATTCCATTCTTTTTGATGGCTTCACTGGAGGTTGTCCAGCTCTTGCGAAGGGGATGATGTTCGAGAATCCAAGCATTTGGGGAGGGAGGGCATTGGTGGTAGATGTTCCTTCCTTCCAAGGTAATCGCCAATTGTGTTAAAACCTGGCTGTACCTCCAGCTCTAGTGGCCTAGGGGTAGATTGGTTTTGCAGCTGATGAGGATGTGCCTAAACATTGCTGGGGTTTGTCAGACAGGACATGATGGATCTTCTCTAACTCACTGGTATAGGTTCATAGGTGAGGGAAGAACATCGTAAGTGGCTCTGATAATAAAGCTGATTCTGCTTCCTCTGAAGCACTATGTCCATACAAGCCAACGTTGCTGAGGCAACATGGGAGGCATAGCCACTTCTTGATGAATGAACTGCCTGACCTCTCCAGCTTTTTGACTTTGGAGTTGGGGACCCTGTTGACCGTTAAAGGCTGCATCAGACAGGGGATCAATCCGAACTGCAGGCACCGCAGTTTCAGCTTGCCAGGAAGCGAGGTCTTGTCTATATTAGTACGGCCTTTGATGGTTTCTTCCTTTAGTTAGTTACTCTGGTCTGAGTCTGAGACTCACATTATACCACCACCCAAGGCTCCCTGATTGGCAGCTACGACACCACTGATGATGGATATGCTCTTGGATTAGCTGGGTTTAAACTTCAGCCTTGCCCATGTTATGTTGGTATGTAGCTTTGCCAGCAGACGCTTGGTACATGCAATGGTTGAGGTCAGAGTGGCCATGTCATTCATGTCACTGTCCAGACTGCACATAAAATATTATAGGAGCCTTCATTTCGGGGCATTTGATAGAGCCTTATGATTAGATCTCCATTAACAGATGGGCAGCGTTACAAGGAAAAGACAGAAAAACATAGTAATTCATCTGAGTGGTTTGGGATTATAAATAGCTAAAGACCTTTGTACTATAAAACCAGTAAATTTGCTCTAAAACCGATGTTTGCTTTGGCTAGTACGAGGTGAGCCATGACATCAGATACAAATCTTCCCCATAACTTTTTAGCCGCAAGAAATCCTGAAGAAGACAGCATCTTTTAAACAATCAGATGTACTGTATATTCTCTTTATCTGTCATTAACTGTCCTGCATGTATTTGTATAAGTGCACCTGTCGAACTGCTCCGACGATCTCTGATCTGCTGGAGAGCCGCGTGGCCAGTCGGTGCAGCACCGCTACCGTCTCTATGAGGCGCTGGTAGGCCTCGCGCTGCTCCAGGTTCTGCCACTGTGGCGAAGTCATCTGCAAGAAACACGACAACGACATCTTTTTACGACTCTCTCAGGAAAACAAAGTGTCAGCTTCTGTGAACTCTGGGATTGGACTCTGATGAGATAAATATTTACTGTGGGACACTTCCAGGAAACATTAAACAGATAAACGAGACATCAGCTGCTGTTTTCAAGGGCTGACCTTCAGTGCTCCTTTGAACTCTTCAAGTTCTTTCTCGGTGTCTTCCTCCGTCAGGTTCCTCTCCCTCTCCGCCTGTTTGAGCCGCATCTCCAGAGTGTAGTTGTCATTGCGATATGCCAGTGACAGCTGGACAAATGCGTTCTGTTGGGAGGAAGTTACTGCAATATAAAACACTCCGAATGGCACATTAAACAGTGCATTAAATACAGATGAACTGCTGGTGATGGCAACACACCAACTCAGAGGAATAAATCAGAGGAATCCATAGAAAACTCTCTGACAGTGCAGCACACACAGGCTACATGAGAGTCAGTGCGGTTTTTGCGAAATACTAATATGCACTCTCATTGGTTGACCTACGTGTGAGGGAGAATCGAGCAACCCAGAGGCGAGCAAAGGGAACAAGCTGTGATTCTGACATTTGACCTCTTGATGTTTTGCTGTGTTGATCAAAGCCAGTCTGCAGTTTTCTAACATACATGGGCCACAGCGGAGAGGAAATATACGACCTCTGACTGTCCTGATCCAGATGCCTCCCCGAGGGAGCAGCGAGAGGGGCTGCAGACCGAGCCAGACAGCGTCACTAATGTTTGCATTTTTCTCCACAGGAAATCACTCTCGTCTCTTCGGTCTGATCAGGGACAAAAAAACACTTTCCTGTTGACAGAACACCGCCAAACTCAGGCAGCCAATTTTTATGAAGGTGTAATTAACTACTTTGGTAACAAAACATGTTATTATAAACATGGGCCACACGTGGCAAATGCTCAGCACTGAGTGGAACAATAGATCCGACTGCTCTGTTTGAAACAGTGTTTGAACACAATTTACTGCTCAAAGTAAGCAGATTACTGTTGGCAGTCAATTTTATGACCCATTGTTCGATGACTCATGCACACAGTTTATTACTGTGGAGAGTGAAGCCAGAAATGCAAATATAAAATTGAATATATTTTGTTTTGGGAAGCAGAACATGACAAAAGGCAAATTCTAGTTTTATCATTTTTTTTTCTTTTGCTATATAACAGTTTAGATTGTGTTTAAGTAATAAATAAATATATCTGCAAATAAGGTGAGACTGTACTACTACTCAGGCTGCTATAAACCACTAAAGTAACTTTTAAAATGTTCAATTATTAAAGGAATAGTTCAACATTTTAGGAAATACACTTTTTGCTCTCCGAGAGTTAGATGAGAAGATTGATTCTAAAGACTAGAAACAGGAAGAAGCAGTTAGCTTGGCTCAGTCCAAAGCTAATAAAATCCACCTACCAGCACCTCAAAAGCTCATAAATTAACACGTTATATCTCACTTGTTAAATCTGGACAAAAACAAAGACTCCAGGAAGTTGCACATACCCTTATAAAACAGTGTTTCTACACAATGTGTTTTTTGTACGGATTAAACAAACAAGATATAACATCTCTCATCTCGTTCCCATCTCGTCTGGCCTGAGAACGCCTCGGGGTCCCCCAGGAAGAGCTGGAAAACACTGAAGGGAGAGGGAGGTCTAGAATACCCTGCTAAGCCTGCTGCCCCCATGGCCCGGCCCCGGATAAGCGGAAGATAATGGATGGATGGACTGATATAACATATTGATTAGTGAACTTTAAAGATGCCTGTATATGGATTTCATTATTCTTGGACAGAGCCCTGCTAACAGTTTCCCCATTTCCTGTTTTTATGCTAAGCTAAGCAAACTGGCTGCTGTCGATCTCATCTAACTAATAATAAATTTCCCAATTTGTTAAAATGATTTAATTGCAGACATGCACAAGCAAAGCAGCCAACAGAAAAACATAATCAACTGCAGCATACATGGACAACACGCTGTACTTTCAATACTTCGTCATGAAAGAAAATAATTTGACGTTTCTGTGACTTTGTATGTTTATTTTTAGCAGAAATAATGTGTGAAAATCACCCAGAAATCTGTACCAACCTCAACTTCTTTTTCAGTGAGAGGGGGAGCACTGGAATGAAATCAAAGAGGATCTGTTAGTAGGGTGAGTAATGTAAATACATTATTTGCACAAAGTAAAATTAAGATGTAAGGAGGGTTATTTTTTTAGCGATTAGACAGGAAAAATAAGGAAAAAGAGAAAGGATAACTAAAGCAGCAGTTGGTTCGTTACACACCAGCCTGGTAGACCTCGGTGGAGTTTGAGTTTTCTCAGCATCACATCTGAAATGTTCGGCATGGCGTCGGACTTCTCCTTTGCCTCCTCGCTGCTGGCTGACTTTGGAGAAGCTGGAGGACCTGCAGACACATTATTGCACAAATCAGTCCTAAATAAAATGACCTGGTCTTTTTCCAAACATGTTTTGATTCAAGTCTCATGTAACTTCAGACTGGTTTAAAGTCAAGAGTCAAGTGCATTTGTGTGAGTTTACACAAAAACTACACGTCTTTAAAGTTAAATTCTAACTTTTCCCTTAGCCACCATGCTCACAAGAGGCAACTACAGGACAATAATATATATTGAAATATAGTAGAGTAGTAGCACAAGTAAAGAAGAATCATAAAGTCAGTAAACCAAATCAATATAGGCAGGTACTGTTCACATCAACAAGTACAGTATGTAGTTTACTAACATTAACCATCATAAGATACTGGTCATACCAGACCGAGTTCATCTGCAGCAACGAGAAAGGATGCATTTTATTTCTTATAAGCTAAACTTCCCTATGTGAGAAGAATGTGGAGGATTTGGCAGCATCTAGTGGTGGTGTGGTTGCAGATTACAACCGAGTACCCCTCTGCTCACTCCTCCCTTTCCAAAACGGTGGTAATGCCGTTCTTCTCGCTCAGTGGCCATCCTTACCATAATAACACTACTCTAGGAGCAACGGAACTACCACGGTTTTGCACTTTTTTGTGCAATTGTTTTGTACAGAGAACTACGGTGGCCCTCAGGTACTGTAAAAATGCAAAAGTCTCACTCTAGAGTCAGAGTTTGGTTTGCCCATTCTGGGCTACTGCAGAAACATGTCGGAGCAACATGGTGGACTCTATGTAGATATGCTACGCTAACTAAAACACAATGATTCTTAGTTTCTGGTGATTATACACTAATGAAAATATAGTTCCGAATATTATATCTCTCAAAATGTTACCTACTGTTCCTTTAAAATAAAATCTGTACAATTTCCTTTAAAGCCACATTGACAATTGAGATTTGAACATTTTGGTTTTCTCAAATGTCGAGTAAAATCTTAAACCTGTCAAGACTCAACTAAATCAAGTTTCACAATATTCAAGTCCACGTAATGTCCTAATTTTTGTGACTTAAGTGCTGAGTCTACAGCTCTGTCTCTTTCCAAAAGATTCAAAAAACATAAAATCATCTCTTCATTTCATCTTACATAGGTTGTCTTTGGCTCACATACTTTAACAATCATGCCATCTGCTGATGGAAAATGCAAACAGCATTCATTTCTCTGTTATGAGGTTGCCAGTAAATGGGTGGCACAGAGGAAAAACAACAAGAACAGCTCATCATCATCATTTTGTGGGAACAGATTTTCCCTGAGATTCAGGAAGTGCACACCCTTGGCGACAGAGCAGAATGTGCTGCTGAAAGTACGTTCCGTCTTACATGAGCAAGAGGGAAAACAAGGACTGTTACCTTTTTCCTGTTCAGCAGCTTCACTCAAGTCTGGTAACTTGGATCCTACTAAGCTTTGGTTACGCATCAGCTTGTGCTCCTGTATACACACATGTACACACACATATACACACACACACACATAAGAACAAAGCATTTACACAACATTTTACAGAAGAGGCATCTGACCACAAAAAGAGGCAGTGAACTGATGCTTTACCTCTCTGAATTTAGACAGTTTCTGCATGCCCCCCTGCTGGCCGGGGAGGTCCTTGTACCCTGAGGACTTGAAGACAGCATCTGAGAAAGTATCCTCCGGTGTAGGAGGAAAACTCGGGCTTCCATTTCTAGAATTAAGGCCGCCTACAGCATCCCAGGAAACAGCCCTCATAAGTGGAGGGAAGGCCCCAATCGTCTTGATCTCTGCTGTACAGGGGGCCTGTTGAGTAGGGGGTCGGGGGACAGGCTTGGCCACCCCTGTGGCCGGGGCCTGGTTCAGGTTTCGGCCTGAACCAGGTCCCTCATCGGCTTTACCGACAGCTGGAGGACTCTTAGGTACAGCAGGATCACAGTTCTCCTTCTGAACAGCAAAACGGGGCGTTAGAGTCCCAGAGGACACTTTCCTCTTCTCAGAGGGCTTCCAGTCCATCAACAGTCTGTTGCCCTGAGGTTAGCAAGACAATAACTTTTATCAATACATTAAGCATTCATGTTGTGTTAATAAGCCTGTATTATTTGAATTACAATTACTGATGAGGAAACTCCCGATCACACCAGCACCTTCCTCGGGTAACCAGGAGTAAGCAAAATATTGTGCAACTCCATCTTGTAGATGTTGAAATGTTTCTCGAGATAGAGTGTGTGGTAAATTACTGTTCTTTTGCATGACTTCACTCTTTTACAAACCTCTCTATCTGGCATGCATTAGACAAATATAAAGTTAGTCATATTAGTAAGTAAGTCATATCTGTTAATGAAAAGAAACACAGTGAGTGAATCTGACCTCCTGATCCTGGGTCGTTAAGTCAGGCTGATCCCGCACTGAAGGAACTTCCAGATGCTACAGAGGTGTTAATAAATATTACTTGGACAATTTAAAAACACAACAAAGGGAAATAAAGTTAACTCTGCCAGTTTTAATTGGGGAAAATGAGCATGCATCAAAAATATCTGCATTACTACTCATGCTATTGTCAGTAAAATCTGTTTTTCAACAGCAATAACAATAATTTCTTTACCTGCCCAACCGACTGTGAGCTAACATAGCTTTGCTCTGTGGGTCCTCCAGCTGAACGAGCAGAAAATAACCAATAAGTAAGAGGGTAAGTAGAGTAGAAAAGTTATAAAATTATAAATAGTTGTTTTTGATGTTTTGTGCATTACCAGTTTGAGGAGCAACAGTCAGTGAGCTGCTGCTAGAGGAACACGGTGAGGATGACGGAGTTGGAGATGGAGAGAGACCTGTGGGAAAAAAAATATATATAAATGACTGAGTTCAAAGTGACTTTTGACCTCTTAAAGTATAAAACTACATCAATTATAGGTAAATGGGTTTAACAGAAAACTCAGAAACCCTCAATAATATATTAACAAAGTTAAACTCACTAGAAGAACAATCAACTCAAGCTTAAGAAATAATCTGCTATGTACAGTATGTGTGTGTGTTTGTGTATTATTCACTACCTGTGGGGGAGTCGGTGAGTGAGCGGCGGCCGCGGCGTGTCAGGAAACGGTCGCTGACTTTCTTGGCCTGTTGGAGCAGCTCCAGGTTCTTCTGTCGATCCTCCTCAGAGAGCTGCAGCTCTGGCAGCTGATCTTTCACCAGGTCGATCACGTGACCTGTGCTGTCTGAGAAAGACAAAACATACATGTAAAACACACACACACACACACACACACACACACACTGCAATTATAGACAAACAGCGATGTTAAAGGTCCAGCGTGTAGGATCTGGCGGTACCTAGTGGGAAGGTGAGGAGATTGCAACCAACTGAGGCCTCTCCAGTGTGCTTAGTGTGGTGAAAAGCTATGGCAGCTGACGCAAGAACGCAAATGGCTGACGCTAGAGCCGTTTGGAGCCAGAGTAAGTGAGTGGTGAAGCAAGAGAGAGAGGGGCAGCGACGAAAGCATGTAACGTTATTGACTCCGGCCCAAGCAAGAAAAGTTGACAGTGTTTGGTCTGTCCGTTCTGGTGGTGGTACAACATGGCGAACTCTGTGGAGAAGGGACCCGCTCCCTATGTGGAGATGAACGGCTCATTCTAAGGTAATGAAAACACAAAGACTCTTATTTTCAGGTGATTATACACTAAAGAAGACAAACTTATTAATATCATACTCCATTTCTGCCAATAGATCCCCCTAAATGGTCCATTAAACAAACATCAGGACATAAAATATACATTTTGTTCAAGACATTTTTGGGGAAGAAGAAGTTAACAAAGTCTGAGTGCTTTTAAATTTGAAGAATATATTTAAGTATTTTAAGTCTGATGCCAGTAAATAATTTACAGATGGATGTGAGCGAATAAATCAGGTGGTGATGTTCAGCCAAGTCAGGGATTTTTTTTTTTTTAATCTCCTTCTCTCATCAGAAAAGGGCAACAGGCTAAACATCAAACGTAATCAAAGCTGCACAAGCATCCCCGGCATGTGGGAGGACACACTGACAGATTCATCTCTCAGGACGCTGCTGACCAAACTTAGTCGAAATGTGATGCAGCGTCTTGCGTAACTACACAGCATGAGGGCATTATTTTGGTTTTATACACCCTTGGAAACACAGATCTTTCAACAAAGTTACAAATGTCCACACTGTGACTTCAGTTTGGTGCTGGACTAAAGCAGATAGATCTCACAGTGTTGTGGTTATCTTTAGATAATTACCACTGCAGTGTATATTGTGTGTGTGTGTGTGTGTGTGTGTGTGTGTGTGTGTGTGTGTGTGTGTATAGGGTTCACCCACCGATGGTGGTGATGGGTCCTCCCGAGGAGTTTCTGGCCAGGCGAGCTCTGGGACTATGTGGCCTGAGAGAGAAACAGTAATGGTACAGACACATTTTCCCCGTTTACAGCCAAAAAAAGAAGAAAACTATTTCAGTGTTTGAGATGGTGGACGATTACCTGGTATGCTCCAGGGGACGTCCATCCTGTTGGACAATGGCAGCCTGCTGTGGGTAGACGATGGTGGGAGCAGTCATCATAACTGCTCGACTCTTTCCTGGTGTAGACTGCAACAAAACAAAACAACAAAGGTGACAAAGATAAAATAAGGATACTGCAAAACTGGGTGGGAGTAATATATGTGTTTCATTTATTAAAATTTTTAGAAATAAGAATTATATAGAAATATAAAAAAAAAAATAAAAAAAACAAAAGATAGGGCAAAAAAAGGAGAAAAAAAAGTATTTTATATTGTGTTATAGTGTTTAATAAAAAAAAAAAAAAAAAAAAAAAAAAAAAAAAAAAAAAAAAAAAAAATCAAAAAAAAAAAAAAAATAAAAAAAAAAAAATGGAATGGGGGGGGAGGGAAATATAAATATAAAAAAAATAAAAAAATACAATTAAAAAGAGAGGGGGACAGGGGGGAGAAGGGGGGAAAAAGGGGAAAAACGAAGAGGAGAGGACATCATGACTTTTATTCTCTTGCGTTGGTCAATACTAGATCCTCCAGCTCACATAATGCAGGCTGTCTGCCCTGAGCTACACAACACATTATAGACCTACAGTATTTCCACAGGCTACTTTAGACTCCCAGTGATGGGTAAAGTGAACTCGGTGAAGCCACCCTTAAACAATTTCACATTTTCAAACATTTGGAAAACTTAAGTTCCCTTAAGTTAACTCTTAAGTTATAGGTTCAACTCCTGTTTCCCAAATCCTTGTCCAACCATAAAAGGTAAGTAGGCAAGTAAACAGGCTGAGATCAAACAGTAATTCCCTAAGAGCTCCTCTCAGCTTATCTTTGCACTAGGATCCAAATAAAAGGATTCCTTCTGATGGTAACACTGCAGAAAAGGCCACGGCTGTGCTGTAGTAAAGGTGGAGACTTTTATAGTGTTGGCATATGCCCTGAAGATTGGATTACACAGCTTCATTACATTGTGCAGAGATGTCTTATCTAGCCTGTGTGTTTATCAGCAGAAGACGATGTTCTCAGACTGTTTAACACTTTGCTTTCTGCAGGATGTTTTCTGCACTGGAACCCTTCAAGATCATATTCTTTATGTATGCTGAAACAGATCTCTAGAAACAGAGCAAAATCTAGAAAAGTCTCTAATCTTGGGGGTGTTCATGATTCACTGGGACGGTTACCCAAGTAAGAAAAATATTTTAGGCAAAACTTTCCATGATGTCCATGTCTATGATGCATTATAAACATAACTGTGCTATGTGTTATAATCTGTTCATAGTACTGTATAATCAGAGTTATAAGCACTCATAAATATTCAAAATGCTTAATAACAAAAAACATAACATAACATAAAGCATTTATAATGATTTATAAGGTCAAGGGTCATAACTGATGGTCCCTCACTGACTTCATCATGATTCTCATAGTTGTAACATAAAATCAGTCAGTGAGTGACAAGCAATTCTGAAGTGTTATGATAATTTATTATAATTATAATATTATAATAATTTATTATGCGTTATTAATATTATAAATCATTATGAATATTTATGGATTATTATTTAATTAATTATACAGCTCTATAAGCAGATTATAATACATTGTAAGTATGTTTATAATGCATTATAGACAGAAATTATCACAAGATTGAATTTCAGTTTACTCCTCCTGGTATCTGGCCACAATAATAATCATTGTAAAAACTGAAATGTAATTATAGCGAGTAGACAGTGCCCTGTATCTGCTCCAGCTGGAGTTGCTTAAGTTCCTAAATCCTCTGATGAACTCAAAAAATCAAGCTCATCAAGCAATTTTGTTTTTTTTTTTAAATCATGAAGTGAAGTCAAATTGATTTAATCTACATAACCCAAAACAAAACAAATTACAAATTTGCCTCAAAGGGCTTACAGCTAACATGCAGAGAGACACAGTATTCACAAGGCACTTTGGCAGTGGCTCCAGCATGGATGATTCTCAATGAGACAGGCAAGTTGGCCTTCACAGACTCATAACATATCCAGGAATCAGTTGAATTAAAGATCAATTTAACATTAGATAAAACTTACATGAGGAAACCAGAAAAACACAAGCACAGAGTCAAAGAAGTTAAATATATCCCAAGTCAAATGCCAATATGATATGTAGCTGTGATCGTTTGTGGATTCTCTGCACAGCCTCAGCGTCAGCTTGATAACCATGGGGAACATTTGTAACAGAAGCAACCAGAGTACTGACAAGTGTCCTCTCACTTACGAAGGATTAATCAGCTTCTACTGCTAAACTGAGAGCAGCATTTTGAAGGCGAAGAAAGAAGCACTTTTTTTGAGGGCAGACGTTCAGAAGCAACATTGATAGAAATTCCTCACCAGAGCCAAACGGATTAGTCAGCATCACATTTAATGGCCTCACATGCTTTTTCCAAAAACAGAAAGTGACACTCACTGTACTGGGAGAGCTGGAGGAGCTGTCCAGCTCCTCTGGAGAGTCCTCCTCTTCCTCGGGCAGTGTGGGCATGGTGGGGAGCAGTGGAGGACGTGAGCGAGTATGGGGGAACACAAAAGGTCTCTCAGTGGCACAGGAGGCAGCAAAGGACTCCTCAAAGCTATGGTCCCTTTGCTCAAGAGGAGATCCCTGTAGGGAGTGTTCCTCCTCTTCCTGGAGCTGCAAGATCATGCACACATGAAGACACAATCACGTGTATGTTATGCAATATGCATGAGTAGACACATACTGTGTGCATTAGATGTTGACGGTAACTCTTCCTTAACTGCAGGTAGTTATTAAACGTTAGCAGCTGATTTTAAAAAACTGAATCACACATGAATTGCGATATTCTGCAGAAAGTCTTTTCTGGTTAACCACAGCTATAAAAAGATAGGACATCATAAATAAATCTCAAAATAGTTTCATTTTCCGTTGCCTTGGAAAAGCAGTTTTAGCTAATCAAACAGGCTGTTACATCAGAAACAAAACTCTCACAAGAGTACAATCAGTTCCTATGAGAATACTAACATATTAAATACTATAGTGGAAAAATGCCATAAAACATTTAAGCAGCCATGCCACCAATAGTACATTGGGTGACACTTGTTGCATAAATTCAGTAAACTTATGCCACGAAAAATGTGAATGTTCACTGAAAGAGTTTTTGACCACAAGTAACGCTATGGAGCAATGTTTGTGCGAGTGAGTCCTGACTGTGTTTGTGCACAACACGTTCACGTGCACGCATGTCAGATCGTGGGAAACACAATCCACATCCTGCTGTTGATTTCATACTATTCAACTGATTTACAGACGGTGGTAACATACCGAGGAACGAACAACTGGTTTTGCAAAACACTGAAAGTCAATATAATTTTTGTTGTTATGAGAAAACGTCACAGCGCACCTTTAAGTTTGTGAATATATTTACTTAACTGGGAAAATGGAGGGGGAAGACGCCTTAAGGGCAGTGAAACACCGATGAGATTCATCTAGACTCAAGAAGTAACAAGTAGTAATTTTAACATTTTTTTCTGAGCGATGCTCAATGGAGCAACAAAGAAAAACAGCAACACTTACCCAGAGTGCACTGCTTTACAAAAAGTGCCAGCAAATGCCATTCATGCTTGCGCCTCAAGCCGAAGTTAAGTATGTTTTTCTTAAGGCAGTTAACATTTGGACCGGTACCACACTGGGATGACTGGGATGCACTGCGCTGTTATAAACCGCTGCTACATTTAGTGTAACTTGCTCTCACAGGCTGACTGAGGCAATGAGCTCCTGAGGGACCAGATAACACAAACAAATGGGCTGATATGAGAACATGCTGTGTGGAACAAACATGGAAGACTACCGGGAGGAGAAATCATTACTCTAAACTTTATGTTTTTGTTTTATTTATTTATTTTTTTTAATTAAAGCTCATTATAACTTAATTAATTAAAGTACAAGGTGGAGGAGGCTGTTAGTACTGTTATGATAACAGAGATGAGACCAAAGACTGAAGAAAACTGGACAAATATACAAAAAAATAGAGACAGAGGAAACAGACTATTACAGTTATGAAGAGTAAGAATCAATTATTGCAACTGAGGAAAGTGAAAACATGTGTCTTGAGGCTGGGAAGGATCAGGAGTGCTAATTTGAACCAAAACCAGCATAGTGAATACTGCATATATTTTTGACATCAGCTACGTACAACGTACATGTTTGTTCAATCTGAAACCATGATGGTCCATGCAAATGTATGCTGGTATATTGTATTTATCGTAGACATTCTTCTTATGTTCAGACCTCTTCCATACTACAAACAAAGCCTGTGCTATGCTGCATACAGTGTACAGTATATAATAAGTGTGCAACCATGGACTGTATGTAAATAGTGGACTTAGTCACCACTGGTTTGTGGATTATGGTACTGAAGCCTTGAGTTTGGCATTTTGGCCGTCGCCATCTTGGCTTTTGCACCCAGAAAAATTAGGGGCTAAGGCTCACTTGTTGCGTTTGAATCTAACCTTAAAATTCACCTGTGCCTTTCCTCTAGGGTTTTATAATCACTGTGATTTTATAGTGCTTTTAGTTGCTTTGAACTTATGTCAGGAAGTAATTTGTCTCTAATTTTATTTGTCCTATTTTGAGGCTTTTGACTGCATGTTGTAAAATGTATATGTACATGTATAAAATGTCTTAATGTTGTATTGTGTTTGCTTTGCCCTTTGTGGGAAGCACCTTGAGATTTTGCTGTATTTTAAATTGCCATATAAATGTAATTCATTATTATTATTATTATTATTATTATTATTATTATTATTTAATTTCTAAGACAAAGATATGGACAACTCCCAGACTGGACAATGCCATAGCAACAGCCTGTCAATCATAAGGTAGCCCTGCCCTAAAGCATCCCCCACTTTATGGTTTATTTGACTCAATGCGTACAGGCAAGTAACCAGAATTTACTAAATGAACATCATGCTGTATTGAAGAAGACTTAAAACTAGCAATTGAGACCATAAACTCATGTTTACAATGTTTACTGAGGTAATTATAACAATCAAGTTAGATGAAGGCTCAGTTTCTCATAGACTTCTATACAATCAGACTCTCCCCTGCTGGATATTAGAAATAATGCAAGTTTAAGGCACTTCAGCATTGGCTGATTGACAATTATTTTTATTTTCTTGATTTGTATATTCTTTATTAATTAAATAATTTAATTTCTTGATTAATCTTCATTTGGTTGTAAGAAAATAATTTAAAAAAAATCCCTCATTGTCTAGTTTACCGTTGTTCAAATATCAATGACATCTTCAAATGTCTAATTTAAGTTGAGTTTACTGCTAAAAATATATACTCACATTTGAGAAGCTGGAGCCAGTGAATTTTTCTTGGTTTTGCTTTAAAAAAATTGGATTATGCAATAATCTGCTGTAGATTAATCTTTTTGTCATTCCAACGGATGTTTGCTATCAACGCTGCAGCCGTTACGTGGCTGTCTAAAGAGAAACATGACCTAATTTAGTTAAATATTATGTGCGCAACTTGTTTGAACTCTCAGCTCCTCCATTTTTAGTAACAAATTTATGCAAAGTTAAATGCAGAGCAGATTTAACCCCTTTGGGCACAGGGCAGTCAGAGTCTCTGTGAACTATTGTCAGGCGTTAGTGTACTGGATGCTAATGTCCCCCCATTTGTTTGGTCTCACCAAATATAGACAACTTTACATATGCATGACAGCAGCACAGACGAGGCTGTGTTTTTACTGTCAGTGCAGATGATGAACAAGGCGAGTAGGCGAGTGCAAGGTGTGATGAATTATTGGTTATTTCAGAGGTATGGCATGCACGTTACACAAGGACAAATCCCAGAATATGCAGTGTGCTGTTCAGTGTCATCACAAACATGACAAGTATCAGGAATGTACAGGGACAGAGAGGCTGGGAGTCAATGGGGAGGAAATGGGTTGTTGAACTGTCTCCCAGCGAGCTGCGAGGATATTTCCTGACGACAGGGCTACTGTCAGTGTTAAAATCACTACTCTTTCCCAGCCTGCAGCAGCATTTAGTACAGTCATTTTAGCACTATAAAACTCATTCATACCTGAAAGTATGAACTGTCTTCTCAGTCTATTTCTTCTGTGATTAGCTATGAAATCAGAGCACAAAAGGTCAGCTACGAGGTTTGACTGCACTTACATATAAATATGAGAGAGAGTCGCCAAATATTTCTAAAATGACTAATCTTAAACACTTTATTCTTACATCAATATTTTACTTTTCCACAGCTGTATCTGTTCGTTTTATCTCCTAAAAGTATGTCACATATGGAGAATAATTAGACAAAGAACAGCAAAGAAATCAGAGGTGATTCTAATAGTTTGTATTTGTACTGGCATTTCTGTTTTCCCATTTCTAAGAAGAAAAAAAAACTTCTTACTAAGCAACCAAATAAGATGGCAAACGAAGCTCAACAAGTTTAAATGTCTTTTAAGGACAGATTCCTGACTCAGCCCAAACAGACATGCCAACCTGCACTGCAGGAGGCTCAATGGTACAGACTGTTTCCCCAGCAGACCACGAGACTAAGATAAATATTGCACAGTAATTGAATCACTCAGATTGTTTCCTGTGAGGAGAACAGGACAGAACATACAAGTCTGAACACCACAACTCCTCAAGGACAATCGTCATCTTCTAAAATTAAAACGTATGTGTCCTTATATCCATCAGTCACAATTAACCTCTCATCGCTGCCAGGCCTATAGCTGTCTCTTCCCTCGCAGGGAGACGAGGGACCCTCCTCCCCTCCTCTGTTACATAAGCCCACTCCCTCCTGCCAGATTTGTTTAAAATTTGGTTGTGTGAAGCACAGAGTGCAGGGCCAGCAGAGGAAGTGGTTGCCACGGAGCCACAATAAGAGATAACAGGACAGAGGAAGTGTGAGAAAGACAGGGAAAAAAAAATGGATACACATTAAGACGTACAGTCAGGTGAAGGAGCACATGAATTTAAAATGCATGATCACACACAAAGAAGAAGGAAGGATGACACACTTCCAGATAGATTACGTTAACTCACCCCACCAGCCACAAGTCAGACTCTCATAAAGTCCAAAAACACACCATCTTGAACAAGTTTGACGCAGCTACAGAGATGCTATCAGACAGCTGCACATCCTGCGTCAACCTAAAACCATCACCCACTAAGACCCCACAGCTCCACCACGCAGCCGACCATCTGAACCTGTCCACAGAGAGCACGCATGTTACCTGAGTCCACCACCAGCGCCGTAGGGAAACACACTCCCTCCCGGTGATCTGACTTCCCACAGTCAAACTGTCACTCGGCCGTTTCCTCCGAAATCTCCTCTATCCTTGGGGCTTCTCCTTCCTTCTCCCGTCCCCTCTGTTCCCTGTCTTTTTTCAGCAGCAGCCTCTTTTTCGCTCCTGGGAGCTTTGACCATTTAAGGAGAAGGGCTCTGTATGCCTCTTTGGGCTGCTGTGGATGTGTGTGTGTGTGTGTGTGTGTGTGTGTGTGTGTGTGTGTGTGTGTGTGTGTGTGTGTGTGTGTGTGTGTGTGCTCTCAGGCTGCTGCTCCACAAATCATCCCTAAACTAAAACCCGAAGAAAGTTCGAAAAGTATGTTATTTTTTCTGCAGGGTTTGTTTTGTTTCTGTAATCACAGTGTGGGAGCAGTATGAGACCGTTACATGTGTTGTTGTATGTGAGGGCTCGTTTTTGAGAGATAACTAGATACTGTGTTCGTCCGATCTGTGTTTACTCTGCAGCCTAAGAGGAATACATGCTTCCACTTCTGAGCTCTTAAAGTTCATTATTGTTTGGTAAACTGCATTGTCAAACCTTGCACCATTTGTGCTGCTTTTTAGTGGTGAGAGATTTGGGTCTTAAATGCTGTGATCATCCTGAAGTTTGTTGGGGGGGAGCACAGCAGCAGCACACAGAGTCACATTGTTTGGAGCAACACAGCTGACGTTCACGGCGAATTACAGCATCACAGCTTGAATTAACGTGAACTGATAATCTTAAGTGCTACAAAGTGAGAGACACAGTTTATCAAAGGAGCAATTTATGCAAAAAAAGTCAGATGTTATTATTGTGTAGCTGGAGTGAGGATCTTTTTTTAACTTATTTCGGCACAGACTTTGTGTTGTTTTCAGGTTAATGTTTTCAGATTAAAGTAAAAGTAGCAGTACAACAATGTAAAAATACTCTGTTACAAGTAAAAGCCCTGCTTAAAAAACAGATGTATTATGATCGATATATAATATACTATAATAATATCCTTAAAGTATTAAAAGTAAAAGTACTCATGCTGCAGAAAAAATGGCCCTTGTGACATATTATCAGAAGTTTCATTACTAGATTATTATTACTGATGCATCAATGTGTACAGGTAAGTAGAATTTTACTTTTGTACCTGGTTGAGGTCGTTTTATCTACTTTACAGTTAAGTACTTTAGTCCAGTGGTCCACAAGGGGGGGTCACAAGATAAAACTGAGAGTTTGTGAGATGATCAGTGGGAGAGGAAAGTCCTGATACATAAATCTGTACAATCTTTTTTGTACTTTTGTCAAACTTATTACTTATTGTTGAATTTCAGATCATTACACTCTTGAGCCTCGAACTGTCGGCCAGCTGAGAAGTTTAAAAGGGAAATTTCTCTTTCGTGGAACTGCGAACAACTTAACCTGAAAAGGGGCTGAAAGTATTCATTGCTTTTTGGTATGTGGCAAAAAAGGAACCATTGATTACATAATGTATTTTATCTGTAGAGTGGAGCAGGGAAGATATATTTTTGAAGGCCAATGAGAAAGTTAGCATAACTCTGATTCCCACCACAAAAAGTCAATGGGATTTTTTCATTTGATTATGGATTACTGCAGAAAATAAACTCTGGCAAACAAACATTTATGATGCTTACAAGATTCGTTCAGCAAGATGAACAACACTTTTATGATTTTTGAAGCGTGAATACAATTGCCAGAAGTAAAAGGCCGACGCTAGGCTATAAACAAACGACAACACGGTCACACGACTTCACGTCGCCACCACTAAGCTAAAGGTGGTCTAGTGTTTGTCGTGATGTTTGTAGTATCATTTAGCTACTTGTTACCAACTGCCTTTTTTAAGACACATACACGCTTCAAAATTCACAAGAAGATTTACTGACATATTTTATTGTATAAGAAGAAAGAACAAAACTTTAAAATCTCTTCAGCTTGTGTTAACCACAGACTTTACTTCAGGCATCTAACTAAAAACCCATTGATGTCCAGATGAGGAAACCTGATGTGCTAAGTGCTTCAGGACTCATTCCTGAAGCACTCTATTGTATTTTAAAAGTCTATCATATGCTTTTTATGTAAAATCATAATCTGAAAAGGGCAACACTTTGAGCTTCTATTTACCATTTATAAGCAGTATATAAACTTTTAATACCTGGCATATAACACATTATGATGTAGTTGTAAGCATAGAAGTATTTATTTATTATATTATAATATATAATTAATGACAATATCATAAAATATAGATGCGATAATATAAAATGTCTTCATAGGAAAAGTTATAATTGTTGAGAAATACCGACCATTAAAATATCCTTATATCTGCTTACAGTAACGTTATGAACATTGATTATAAATGCTAAATAGGGGGACTATTTAGCATTTGTATTGTATTGTATAAAGTATAATATTCACCTCTGAATTGCAGTGTAGTATAAAGTAGCATTGCAGTGTAGTATAAAGTAGCATAAGATGTAAATTAAGTACAAGCACCTCAAAGTTATATTATTTTCCACTAAGTTAAACTACAATTTATCTTGACATCGGCAAGCTTGAAGAAGTGGTCATCAGTAACCTCTTAAAACATTTTCAATGAGCCAGTTCAAAAAGCATAAAAAGAAAAATACACACAACATATTACACTAGGCATGCAGTCTGCCTCTGCACACAGAAATAATATCTATATCTTACGTTAGTAGAGCAGGAGGGAGTCTTACCTTGCTGCAGCCGCCTTGTCTTGTGCCACCTGTTGAAGCCAGAGCACAGACACACAGTCACAATAGTTGATTTGCATTTAACAGGAAAGCATGTGCAATGCAAATGTCATGAGATGGTTTAAAAAAAGAAAAGTCAGGGAGTGTGTGTGAGAGAAACAGAATGGGGAAGAAACAAATTGAGTTTTCTGTCCTTTGAGGTTGATGCTGGCGTCGTGATAGTCATCTGATTGGTAGAACTACTGTAACTCTCGTTTCAGGAAGTATCCCCTCCCCACCACCGCCGCCACCTCTATAACTAGGGGCAACAATAACCTGGCAACCATTTTGCGTACAGGAGGTGCTTGAGCTGAACTGGTTGAAAGCTCTTGGCCCAAGTAAAGGCTATTGTGTATCGTCTGCTTCAGGCACTCTCAGGAAAAGGTCGATGATATTGTGATACCAAGCAAAGGGCTAAACACCAGTGACTTTATGTCGAGCACCGTCAGAGCTGAGCAGCAATGTGGCAAGGTAATTACATGAACCAGTATTATTAAATATGAGATGATACAGATTAAAAACGACACTTAACTGCTTTTATATTGCTTATTTAATGGTGCCACTTCCAGTAAATTTGACTCTTGAAAAGCACAGACACTGCTTGACTAATGCAGATTTTAGTTCATAAATCATAACCTGCCTTGGTATACTACTTCATTTACTTAAAAACAAAAATTCTGATATATTCATAATGTATTCTACTTTATTTTTATTCTATAAATGGGGGCGGCAGTGGCTCAGTCTGTAGGGAGTTGGCTTGGGAATCGGAGGGTCACCGGTTCAAGTCCCGCCATGGACCAAGAACTGAGTGTGAACTGGTAGCTGGAGAGGTGCCAGTTTACCTCTTGGGCACTGCCGAGGTGCCCCTGAGCAAGGCACCAAACCCCCAACTGCTCGGGGCGCTTGTCAGGAGCAGCCCCCTCACTCTGACATCTCTCCATTGTTGCATGTTTGTGCATGTGTGTGTTCGGGTCTGCATGTACCGTGTATAAGTTAACAACAGAGTGAAAAAATTGAATTTCCCCTCGTGGGACTAATAAAGGACTATCTTCTTCTTCTTCTTCTTCTAAATATTTAACACTAGTATTGATATGTATATTTACTGTGTATCACTGTTCCTGTGCAATGCCTGGACAACCTGCTGCTGTAAACACAATAATTTCCCAATTCCCCAACATCTGAAGATGTACAATAGGACTAGGTTCTTTGAGTGTTTTGGCTGCTGTGTTAACTTGCACACATAATTAACCTCTTTTTTTACTTCAGACACTTTTGTTTTTCTCTCCAGATCACAGTCTTTTTTTCCCGGAAGTGTTCAATCTCACCAAAAATCATTTGCACTCCAGCTACAGTAAATGTAGGTGTTTCCATCTTTCTTTCATTTGTAAACTGCCCATGAAAGAGCACACTGTTTATAGCCACAACACACACATGCACGCACACACACACACACACACACACACACACACACACACACACACACACACACACACACACACACACACACACTCTATTACAGATCCACTTCTTTTCTAAATTATTAACATTCAGTCTCCAATAGGTCTTTATTCATCACACAACCTGTGACGTGTTTAAAACAGCTACATAAAACCTAAAGACAAGTTTTTATCCCCTTGTTATGTTACAGTGCTGTGCCTAAAGTGGATTTAATGTTGCTTATTAATGTTTTATGAGTGTAAGGTTTTATGAGTGTAATGTGGATAAAGAGGGAATATAAAGTATTTTAAAAGCCTTAATGGAGAACTCCATTGTAGTTTAGATGGCATCAAAAATACAAAAGCAACAGTCTGGATACTGCAGCACTGACAGACATTTAAAAGCCCACGTTAGCTAAAACATTAATATGCATTGGCTAATTAGCAACTGCTTGCATGCTAACACATTAAACTGAGACAGTAAAAATGGCACTGTAAACATACTGCCTCACTGTAGCATGTTAGCAATGTCACTGTGAGCATGTTAGCTTACTGACGTTAGCATTTAGCTCATAGCACCAGCACAGTTATTGCAGCACTGACATACCATTTAAAAGCCAACATAGCTAAAAACATCAGCTAATTAGCAACTAAGATGCTAAACATGGCACTGTGAACATGATAACTGCCTAACATCAGTATGTTAGTGATGTAATTGTGATCATGTTAGCTAAATGACATTAGCATTTAGCCATAGCACCAGTGCAGATTCTGCAGCACTGACAGACTATTTAAAAGCCCACATAAGCTAAAACATTAGCTCATTAGCAACTAAGATGGTAAACATGGCACTGTAAACATAACAGCATAACATCAGTATGTTAGCAATGTCAATGTGAGCATGTTAGCTTACTGAAGTTAGCATTTAGCTCATAGCACCTGTGCAGATTCTGCAGCACTGACAGACCATTTAAAAGCCCACATAAAGCTAAAACATTAGCTCATTAGCAACTAAGATGGTAAACATGGCACTGTAAACATAACTGCATAACATCAACACATTAGCGATTTAGCGATAGACCATTTAAAAGCCCACATTAGTTAAAAGATTAAAAACATTAGATAATTTGCAACTAAGATGGCAAATATGGCACTGCTAACATGTTAGCAATGTCATTGTGAGCACGATAATAGCACATACCTCAACGCATCAGCAGTGCCAAAGTGAAGCCTCGCAGAACTGCTAACATGGCTCTTAGCTTTGTTTATGTTTGAGTGTCATGCGTCCTTTATATTTGTTTGTCCTGCTACATTTTTGCAGTCTTTTGTGATGTTTTGTCTTGTCTGTTGTTGTAAATTCAGGATTATCATATTATTCCCCAGTATGGATCTGTTTCATAACAGATTTTATTAGCTTTCTGTTCAATTATGTTATATCCTACAGTAAGTGGTTTGGTGTTGTTTTGCATTTTTTCCATTCACAGGAATTGAAGATGAAACCTTTTGGTTAAATCTTGTACATTTTACGTCACAGATGTTAATATGTCAACATCTGTAGCTTGTTGTGTGGCGAGAGCAACAAATATGATGAAATCCTGCTCACATTAATAACAATGACTGAACTGTATCATGTACCATCCATATCTTGAGGTACAGTACATATCAATTTTTATGGCAGCAATGTCATATAGTCGTAAAATGTCAACCTACTGCAGCTTTCTGTGACGTGGAAGCAGCTTCATTTGGTAAGCAAAGCCCACGCCAACCTGGCACTGGACAATGTAAACTTTAGACATAAAATAAACAAACAAGCAGACATGGGGACAACTACTGTCTGTTCATTTACACTAATAACTTCCCCCTCTGAGGCCACCCAGCAACCTCAACATGCTCCAAACTCTCCTCTACATCACAAGTAAACATTACATATACAACTTGTATTAGTAGCCTGCTAGCATTAGTAGTATTGGAAAATATGTGACGAAATGGCAAAATGGTCAGTGATCATCACTACATGAGCAGATTAAAGTGTCATGAAGGGTTTGTAAAAAGACAGTGAAGATTTTGTGTTTCCCCTCTTTTTGGGACTAGAAATAAAACATTTAAATGTAGTTTCCACAGTGTTTAAGGAAAAGTCATAACTGATGTTGAAATGTTGCAAAGGAATAGTTTGACATTTTGAAAAGCACACTTATTCTCTCTGTTGTTAAGAGATGAGAAGATTGACACCACTCATGTTTGTACGATACATATGAAGATGTAGCCAGCCACTGGTTAGCTTAGCTTAGCATAAAGACTGGAATCAGAGGGAAACGACTAGCCTTACTCTGTCTGAAGGTGGCTAAGTCCACTTACCCGCACCTCACATAAAGGCCACAAAATGTTTTATCTTATTTGACTAATTCATACAAAAAACAAAGTGTAAAAACAAGTTGTATGGTTGTACAGAGGTTTATATTTTTGTGTTTTTGTATTGATTATTACACAAACAAGATATAATGTGGTCATCGGACTAATGAGCTTTAGCGGTAGGCTGGCTTTTAAGCTTTGGACAGAGCCAGGCCTGCCGTTTCCCATTTCCAATCTAACCGTCTACTAGCTATAGCTTCTTATTTATTGTACAAACATAAATGTTATCAATCTACTCAATTAACTCTCATCAATGAAGCCTGTAAGAATGCCTCAAAATGTCGAACTATATCTTAATTGGCGGTCAAAATAAATGTGCTACAAGCTTGTAACACATTTAACGTGTTCTGTTTTTGTTAAATCCCTACTGTAATGCACCTAAAAGCCCGCGTTGTGTACTCTTTGAGCTACAGATATTAGATTTCTCAGCATCGATATAAACAAAGTACTTCAGAATAATACAGACGTTAATGTAAAGTGGGCTGAACTAGAAATAATAACTCACAAAAGTATAAGTATGTTGTCAATTAAAAATGGAATGTAGCTACAAATACTTAGCCTCACATAAAAATAAAAGCATGCTAACCTCCCCTAATTTCCCCCATGGCCCTCTTTGATAGATAACATACACTCTCTGAGAGCGCTTTCTCTTCCTCCTTACTGTACCAGCTGCTGTGTGCACTGTAAATCTGTGCTTGTGTCTATTTTCAGACATCCTCAGGGGGTTAACAGTAGAGAAGGAAGCTTTAGTTTATCTGTGTCTCACAGGGCACCCCATTAATACGATGACACTGTAATGCTGCCTTCATACCATTCAGGGGTAGCTGTGGAGTCTCACTGATTTCTGGGATTTCAGGAGATGGAGGGGGACCGCCTCCGGCTTCAGGCCCCACATCAGACCCAGCCGTAAAGCCTGTGACGTCTGTTCCAGGATCAGACGGCAGACTGTGGCCTGGAGACTTCAGGAAAGTACACAGAGGGAACAGTTTGATCAGTGCTTTACATAAGAGACACTAAGAGAGACAACAAATCAATTTCATGTGTTTGACTGCCGTAGTGCTGCAGTGTTTATGGTATAGAAAAAACATGGAATCACTATTATTACATTAATACTAGACAGAGTACTTTTACTACAACTATAAATGTAAGGTTCTAAGTCTTATTTGCTTTTGGTTGAGAGTCCAGTGGCTGCATTTGTACATGAAAAAACCCTCCCAAAGCAATAAACTGCCAAACCCTGATTTTTTCACACTTCCTTACAGCAGTTACCCAACCTAAGGATCCAGACCCCCACAAGGGATCATCAGTTGCCTCTGACTGGTCATGAGATGATCACCAGAGCAGGAAATCTAACTCTGCTACATAAAATTATGTTTAATTTTTAGACATTTATCTAATTTATCTTTGCTATTTACTTTGAAATACTACACAGTTTGACCTCAGTGGGTCATTAAAAAATATTCAAATGAATGAATGAATGGGATATAACTAAGTACTTTCACTCTAGTACTATACTTAAGTATCGTTTTGGGGTACTTACTTGAGTATTTCTAGTTTATTTTACTTTACAATGCAAATATATATTTTGCTCCACTACATATATTTGAAAACTTAATCTACTAGTTACTTTACAGATTTAAATTAATAATACAAAATATAATCAATTTTATAACATAATTATTATGGATTTTTACAGGTTCAAATTAAAATAAGATAAAAAGTTGTTCATTACAAGCTACCCAGTGGATAAAGTATATAAATTAATTAGAATTAACTCCCACCTTAACAGCTGCAACATTAAAGTGATGGACATTAATGCTTAAGAAATTTTAATCCAGTAATATATTATATATGGTTTTGAGATGAACTATTCTGCATGAGTCTACTACTTTTGGCACTTTAAGTATAATTTTATGCGAATGAATACAGGGCTTTTACTTGAAACAGAGTATTTCTACACTGTAGTATTGCTACTTCTACTTAAGTAAAAGTTGTGAATACACCACTGGAAATGAAATAGTGATACAGCCTCTATTTTATTGACAGGAGTGCAGTAGTGTCATAACCTCAACTCAAAACCTCTAATACCAGCAAGATTTATTCTGGTAGTTCTTCTTTATGTGTTATGAATTATAAAAACATCTCCATGGAGCAGTTTGAGATGAAATCTGGATTACATTATAAGTTAAACTCTCTGGTATTCATGTTTTAAATACTGACACTGGATAATTCAGGACATACATGACAATAATATTTAATCTAAAATGACATGCTTCTATAATTTGCTAACTAACTTTTCTGCATCCATTTATGTAAAATTTAGCTAAAGATATAATAAAACACGTCCAAGCATAAATTTTAGCAGAGCAACACGCCTGTTTCTTTAACCATTGTGACAGTTAGTCAGTTAAACTCTTGAAGTAGCAAACACAAGTTTTTAACACAGACAAACCTGAGGTGGATCTTCTTCTGCAACCCCGGCCTCCAGAAAGTTCAGCTGCTCGTCTGTGTTGGCTGCTCGGTCCAGAGCCTCCTCCACCCTCTGAGTGATGCTCTCCATCCTCACTCTCACCTGGCTCACCCGCTGCTCGCTCTCTCTCACCAGCTCGGCGGTCTCCAGGGCGCTGTTGACCATCGCCTCCATCCTTCTGAGGCTCTCCAAGAGGCCTTCCGTGGTCACCCGGAGCTGGGTTTGCTCCTGCTCTGAGGAGGCTCCACCTGTGAGGTCCGTGGCCACTGCTGCATCCCTCTGCTCCTTCACAACCTTCGCCACAGCTCTGTGTGGCTCCTCTCTCTCAGTATTGGTGCCCTTGTCAATATAAAGACTACTGTTCTTTTGCTCGGTAACACGCTCCTGTGCAGATCTTAAAGAGGCTTGCAGGAGGAAAACCTGCTCCCTCATGTCAGTGATCGTCTGCTCTGCTTGCTGGAGCTTCACTTGCACCTCAGAGGTCTCCCGGTCCGACTTAGTGTCTTTTGTCCGGGCTTTAGCCCCCTCTACGCTGCAGGCTTTCCACCAGTTCACCACAGCCACCTTCTTGGCCTCTGCGATTGGAGTCTGACTCCCAGTTTGGCTTTGCTTTTGCTCCTTCTCCCAGGCTCCCCACCGCTCCTCCACCTTCTCCCCTTTCTCCTCCCACACACACTTGTGCAGCTCCAGCTCCTGCAGCCTGAAACCACCACCACAGCTTTATAAACATCTCTTTTACACACTGTTATGTCTGTAGTTACCAAGGGGTACTAAAACTGCACTTATCCCAGATAGAGACAAACACACTGAAGATAGGAACTCCTATGGGTTGTGTAATGGAGATGTCCATAAATACACTGTCAGAACCAGACACCCCTTTTATTAGCCGGAGCAAGCTTCTCAGAACAGAGACTAACATCAACCAGTCTGTTACCATAACAGGAGAAAGAGGAAGTAAAAAAAACTCACATACACATTGACAAGCTGCTGATTGATGCTTGCATGTTGCTGCGGGCGGTGAGGAAAAGGCCTCTCTTGTATTTCTACAGGAGAAGAGTCCTGCATGTGAGTAAAGAGAGAGATAGGATATTTATACACATAAATGCTACTGCACATGATAACTATCATTCTCTGCTGACTCTCCTCACCCTCTCAGGATACTTATTGTTCAGAAGATGAGCTACTTCTGCAGATTTGATCCTGCGGATGATGCTCTGAATATCATTGCTGTGTGTGTGCAGGGACGGGAGGCTTATGTCGTCCAGAGCTCTGTGATGCTGCTGGAGACGAAGAAGGCAGAGCAGTTAGCGCTCAACATGAGAGAGATGTCAACATCACTGAAAAGATATCGTGCAGACAGTGAGCGCTTCGTACCTGCTGCATATCCTGCATCTCGCTCTGCAGAGAGCGGTGGTTCGGAGGATCTCGACTGAAGAGACTCTGAGGACTGATACAGTGTCTGTCGTACCTGCCAGGAACAGACAGAGGAAAAACACTCACTCACTGTATATTAGATTAAAACCTATCTTCACTTAAACATTTCACAAACAACAATTCACTCAGAGGACATTTTGACATGCCACAGTGGGAAAAGCTCAGGTGTACATGATCAAATTAATAATGGCTGCATTCCATTTAGGCTGCACAGTGGTGAATATGCTGTGAACAGCTACAACTGGGAGATGAAAAGTAAATATTATGAGATATTAAGTCAAAATCATGAAATAAAATCAAAATTATGAGATTGAAAGTCAATATGATGAGATACTACATCAAAATTATGACATGAAAAGTCTGTGACAGTGGAAGTCAATATTTTAGGATACCAAGTCAAATCTATGAAACAGTAAGTCAAAGTTATGAGACACTACATTTTTTCTAACTATATATTATTAATTTTGAGCTCAAATTATGAGATGAAAAGTCAAAATCATGAGATGTTACAATTTTGACTCCTTCATAACTTTGAGTAAAAATTATGAGATAAAAAGTCAATATTATGAGATGTGACAGTACCGATACCAGTGAGAAATTTTGATCAATGTGTTGCGTGCATTAAAAGGTTTACACTTGAATTGTAATTCCTGATGGGCTGCACGGTGGTGCAGTGGTTAGCGCTGTTGCCTCACAGCAAGAGGGTCGCAGGTTCGACTCTGGCTTGGGACTCTTCTGTGTGGAGTTTGCATGTTCTCCCCGTGTAAGCGTGGGTTTTCTCCGGGTACTCCGGCTTCCTCCCACCGTCCAAAGACATGCTGTTTAGGTTAATTGATGACTCTAAATTGCCCGTAGGTGTGAATGTGAGCGTGAATGGTTGTCTGTCTGTCTATATGTTGTCTGTCTCTATGTGCCCTGCAATGGACTGGCGACCTGTCCAGGGTGAACCCCGCCTTCGCCCTATGCCAGCTGGGATCGGCTCCAGCCTCCCCGCGACCCCTAACGGGATAAGCGGTTGACGATGGATGGATGGATGGATGTAATTCCTGATCATTTAAAAAAAATTTACCCAAGTTGCTGGTGTACAATTTCTTTATTTTAAAGATAAATAACAATTCACTACATTTAGATTTATGTATTTATTTGTTAGATTTGTTTTACAAAGTTAGCTAAGTGATGTTTAAGAGAGGCCTGATGTTGCCTTTCACATAAGAATGACCCCAGTCACTTCTACACAGTGAGGCATACAGCTTATTAATTAATTATAGGATCGGCACTTGGTATCGGTCAATATCCAAAGCCCAGGTGTCGTTATCGGTACGGGGACTGAAAAAGTCGGATCGGTGCATCCCTAGTGTTGTTAAATAGAAGAAATGTAGATATAGACATGCTTAGAAGTACCTCAAAAGAACTTGGCGTGAATGTTCCTGTAACCTCACCAGCTCTGACTGCAGACCCTGCAACAACAGAACATTATAGCTAATGTGGTAAATAACATTTAATAAAATATAAACACATTCAAGATACAGCATACTTTATATTTGCAGTTTTTTTCCATTAAATATTCTGACATTAGGCTGATAAGTTTGGTTGTTGTTTTAAACCGATAGTCATCGCATTGAAAATCTTGCTATTAGTGTTTGAATCATGTTTGGTCCCTCTTCACAATCGAACATGAAGTACCTACTCTACTCTATATTATGAGATGTCATATAAGATTCACTTGATTCCATCTCACCAAAAGTGTTTGTGACAAAAAAACGCACCTCAATCATGTTGTGATTCTCCACATGAGAGCTCTTCATCTTATCCATGAGAATGTCTTTCTACATGGGAACATTTGAAAGTAAAGTTAAGAGACAAAATAAAAACGTGGACTAACTTTATTCCCGATTAAGGCACCCAGATAGACCAACCTTTGCAATTTCTCTGTCTCTCAGCGTTAACATAAGCAAGGTTTCCTCAAGTTCAGCCTGTGAACATTTAGATGTTTAACTCTCGGTTCAAACTCATAACGCAGAGACAAACACAAAAGAGTGTTTTACTCATCTGTTCGTACCCTCAACTCAGCGTTGACCGTCCTCAGTTTGTTGATGGTATCTTCAGAACACGTCCTTTCAAAGGTGAGTTTTTCATTCTATGTGGACACAAAGATAAGGACTATAGTTTCCTAAATCTACCAGATTATAAGCAACACAGAGAATTTATATTAGGAGGAAATCAACAATCTTGTAGAGAGGTAGAAGGAGAACAACCTACAGCTAAACATCAGCAAAACCATAGAGCTGATTGTTGATTTCAGAAAAAAGGAGGCACACATGTCTATGTCTACATCAGAGGAGCCGAGATGGAGCAAGTAAAGAGTTGTAGCTTCCTGGTAATCAGCATCACGGAGAACCAGACACGGTCATCTCCATGAATTTTTCGAGAAAAAAGTTAGAAGCGGCTGTATTCTTAACTTAAAACTTAAGGTGTAACCTGTATTTTTCAGTCCAATTTTCCCACATTTTTGTGTCTGACTAATGGTGACAACAATTTCTGAAACTGGTCCAGTATTGAAGGTAGAGCTCTGTAGATGACAGCTGCTAACTGGCTGCAATATGGTGCTATTGGGGCAAGCTGGCACCGTCATTCACATCCTCTGAAAGTGCTTGTTTTTGCCATGGCAGGCTCTGATTGTTGTTATAAGTGTTTGACATTATGGAAAGAGTCTCCCTCAAGGAGAAGTCATACTAAAATCTGGTGAGGTGACGTGCTGCCAGAAGCCAGTGATTAAAACCGCCCAGAACATCATTGGTAGGGTACCCATCTACCAAGCATTAATGATATCAGTGAGGTAAGGTGCCTGAGTAGAAACCAAATGATAACCACCTCAGCAACAGCCTGCTGCTATCTGACAAGCACTACAGAAGTACCCGCTGCCAGCTTCTTTTTAAAAGGCTGTAAGCCTCCTCAACTCATCATCATTCTCAGTACTCCACCATAACAATAGTTTTTTTCAAGTTTTTTTGTGTAGCACAAGACTACAACACTATAACTTGCATTTTGTTGTGCGATCTGTATCATAGAATAACAATCATAGTCTGTATATAAGAAGTGGAGGCAGTCATGGTGACGTCACCTACTGGTTTGTGGACTCTTGTTCGGAAGCCTCGAGTTTGCCATTTTGGCCATCGGCATCTCGTTTTTTTGCAACTAGAAGTGACACGAGAGGGTGGAGCTATGTACAATCAAACACTAAATAAAAGATTTCTAGGCGACCAAAATGTTATAATTGACGTTCATGAACAGAAAACACACTGTGAAAACTTGTCAGGCAAAAACACAGACAACTCCCAGGCCGGAGAACGCTGTGGTAACCTGTCAATCACATGATAGCCACGCCCTAAAGCATCCCCTGCATTATGGTCTATCTGACTCTAAATGGGACCATAATTTACTAAATGAACATCATGCTGTACTGAAGAAGACTTCAAACTAGTGATTGAGACCATAAACTCATGTTTACAATGTTTACTGAGGTAATAAATCAAATAAGCAGTAGGCTCATTTTCTCATAGATTTCTATACAATCAGATTTGAGTTGCCCCCTGCTGGATAATAGAAAGGATGAAAGTTTAAGCCACTTAAGCATTGGCTTCACTTTTCAGACTCCGGAGCTGCCCACTGATAACAATAAATCAACCCTGAACGTACACACATTTGGACTCACATTTAAGATCTACATTACCTTATCTTCAAGCCTCCTAATATGAACCTTCAGGCATTCAACCTCATTGCTCTGAAGAGGATGAAAGATTTACATGTAAACAGTTGCCATGAAAAATGCATCAAACATAGGAGGCAGTTTCACTGGGAGAATGTTAAGTGTGTGATGTACCAGTTTGGTGCAGCTGGTCTGGGTGCAGCTGGCTCTCTCCTGGGCCTCTTTAAACGCCCGACGGGTCTCCTCCAGTTCTTCTGTCAGGGATCTGGCTCTCACTGCTGACCGCTGAGCACTGCACACACCAAACAGGTTTTATTAACCCATCCAAAACAGCCAAAAACATCAACAAGAACAGAGATTTTATTCTAGTTTTACCCAAATTTAAATTAATGGAAGAGTGAGGGTTGAGCCACATTACCTGAGGTAATGTAATGCAGTTTTCTATAATAAAGAAACTTTCTCTACACTATACTCAGCGTGTGAGACTGTTATCCTTTTGATCTTTTTCCACACACTAAAATTATTTGAAAGATGCATGAGTCGCTCAATGAATGAATGTTATCAATGAAGGAAGAATGAAATAAACCATATAACACATAAAATATGAACTATATATGAAGGGATACTCTATATTACTATATTAGTTTACTCACGCCTGACCTCAGTCAGGTTGCACTGAAATTGCTTGCTCACTATAATGTATGATTTTGATATTTGTTTTCCTGGCTCCTTTTTTTACAGATTGCAGCTTATATTTTGTATTTAATTTTGTGTTGGGCGTGTACACTAAAGTGATACAGAAAAAAAAAATATTTAAATGAGACGATGATGTACTTTTGCAAGCGTGCAAGTATAAACAAGGCTTTAGCGTTACAGTGTAATCCTACATGCAGTACTCTGACAGGAGTTCAATGAAGAAGAAAGTAGTTCACCTGGCCAGCTTCGCTCGCAGCTCATTGACCTCCAGAGTGAGCTGCAGATTTACGTCTTCACACTGAGCCACCGTCCTCAACAGGTTGCTGTTCTGCTCGCTCAGCTTGCGCTGAGCGTGCTTCAGTTCGGCCACTGTGTCTAACAGCTCTTTTCCGTCACTGATGCCAAACAAACGGTTGGTGATGAAATACGACAGCACACTGATTGCGGTGGGTAAATACTGTACGTGCAGAAATTAAAGGAGTGAAATAACTAACCAGGAACACTGGTGGCTTTCTGAGGAGGCAGCTTTGCCTTGACAAGCTGAAAACTCTGGTCCTGAAAGGAAATCAGGTTTAGTGAAGCACCGCCTGATGTGATTAAGACATTTCTCAGAAGTCTGAACAAAGTAGTGAAGTCCTACCATTTACAGGCTGTTTGGAAGAGTCAGACCAAGTTACATGACTGTCCTGCACATCAGAGCTGAAACACACCAAGAGTCAGTGGGTTAATTCCCACATCTGAAAGAAAATGCTGATAAATAAAATGAGTTTATTTGTAGTATCATTAATTATTAGAAACAAATTAGTTTTACCAGACATATCTCGCTGTATATATAAAAACCAAAATCAACATAAAATATAATAGTTTTAGGGCATCTAATAAACATAGATGTGTCTTGCAGGTCCCTTCTATCATTTCTAGGAATAATCAACCTTGTTGATGCCTGAATAGCAGTAGCAGAAGAAGCACATAATCTTTTACTAAAAACACTGTATTAAAATACTCCATTACAAGTAAAACTCCTCCATTCAAAACGTGTATTAAGTTAAAGTACAGAAGTATTACTAACAAAATGTACTTAAAGTATGAAAGTAGCTCGTCATATAAAATGTCATTATTCTGAGTGTAATATTTATCATATTCATTATTTAACTATTTCCAATGATGCATTTACAAGTGACATTTAATGCTGTCGAGGTGGAGCTAATTCTAACAACTTAATATACTGTTAAGTAGTTTAATCTATAACAGTCCATTATTAGTTTATAAGATCATGGTATGTTTTCCATAGAAAGTCTTTATCTGAAGATTAACTAGTAATTTAAGTAAAAAATGCAGCATTTACTTTAGAAATGTAAAGTATAAAGTAGCATAACATGGAAATAATGAAGTAAAGTACATCAATATTGTGCTTTTTATTTATTTATATATTTATTGTGCTTACAGTTCTTGGGTTAATTAACTTCCATCTCTGTAGCTACATGACATCCACATTGACGATGTGCAGCTTAGTCTCACCTGTCCTGGCTGCACTGAGCGATCCACTCCCTCATGGTGGAGTGGAAAGTCTCTCTGCTCACATGAGGGTCCTGACAGTCCGGGTCGAGCAGCCGTCGCAGGGCAGCCAGTCTGTCCTGCTCTGGGCTCTGAGCTGTCACGGTCTGCAAGTACTGCACGATGGTGGAGGCCAACACCCCTCCTAAAGACGAGAGGGACGAAGTGACGAATGATTCACAGATCATACGATAATTTCAATTGGTTTTGGTAAAATCAGCATGAGCCCATGTACCTGTGTTGGAGGTGTTACATGCATTGTACATGATGTCGAGGAGTTCATGTTCAGAGAATCCACTTGTGCCTTTATTGTCCTCCAGCACATCCCTCGTCCCGCTGCCAGCTGATTCCCACACTAAACATGTAGAGATGGGCAAAGCTTAGTGCCATGCACAGGAACTATACCTGTAAAGAAAGATAATATACTATGTTTGTTTGATACTTTGACAAAAGAGCAAAGTTACTGCGACACTTACCATCACTGCCGTCAGACATTGTGCTTGTTTCTCCTGAATCCCTGGACAGCAAAAGCGCCGAGGGACTCTCACGTTCCTACATGACCTGATTTTTTTAATAAACATTAACTACTTCACCGATCTTTATCTCCTTTTATTATGTCTATGGGGCAAAACTCAGAGTAGAAACACAGATCAAAACTGAATCCTTAAAATCAATTCATAACTAAGATGTGAAGTGAGGCATCTATGATTTCAATAACTCCTCTCGAGATCTGATTGCTTTTAACACAACATACTAAAGTCACATTGTACATACATTACATTAAATTTACACACTGAGTGTGAGACAATACTTTTTCTTTTAAATAATAAATGGTAATAATAGAGAGTAGTTTCAAATACTAAAACCAGGTATAATCAAACCAGATAATAAACAATCAATTCACAATATATTAGTTCTCAATAAAATGTGACCCTACTTAGCTCTCATAGGCAATAATGGTGGGAATATGGTGTTAAAATAATGTTTTCAATGAAGAGCAAAAATAGCTAAGCCACATTTCCACTACTGAAAAATAAAAGTTTGTGCTAAATATACAGGGATGACATTGCTCCATTAAATCATGTGCACAATGAGATTATGATGTACTTATTTTCTCTTATTGTTAAGCAGCCATCAAAAGTATTAGAAAAAGAGAAATAAGTCATAAAGATATTCTTACTTCTCAGTCCAGCACAGCTCCTCTGAAAAGAAAAAAACATATTGTCAAAACGTTAAATCAGGAGCTTCAGTTTCACTGTAATGTTTCTAGCTTTCCTGTGACTCACTGTGATGTTTGCACAAGAAGTCTTCAAGATGCCCATATGCTTGTTCCCACTGCTTCACATCAAAACCAGCTGACATCCTCCCGGTGCCCTCCTCCCCCACCTCCACCACCTCCCCACATCTCATCTCACCTCCCTCCTGCCACAATGGCACAGCTAATGAGTTTCAATTTAAATTCACCGGTTTAACATAACAGATGCAGTCTGCTAAGCATGTCTCCCACATTTTCAACGTGCATGGAGTAAAATCCCTTTGCCAGCAAAGGAAATTATCTCAATCCATTAAAAAACTCTGATATTGATAAATATTGAAAGGACCACCGGTTTCAGCTAACATCAGCGTCAGTTGTCTAATTTTTAGCAAACGTACATGTTTAACGTTAGTTTCGTGTGTGAGCAAATTGATACCGAATCACGGTTTCTGAAAACCAACTAAAATTATCCCTGTAGACGCACAATATATACATCCGAACAAATATTTCGTTTGTTACTGCTACTATTACTGTTTTAACCGTGTTTCCATCGAAGAGCATCGTGCGTTCAGGTGTTTGCCTCCAGGCGGAACACTTTCTGCTTCCCCGTCGATCTGCCCGGACACTGTTTTCGTTGCACCGTCAGTGTGTGTGTTTCCTGTCGGAGGCATGAAGTAGTAACAACTAGCTACCAGCGGACAACGGGCTGGGGAGTTTGTATTTTTTTATATACGTCTAAATCAGAGTGGATTTCTCCTCAGTCAAGATGTCTCGGGGCTCTATTGAGATCCCTTTACGGGACACAGATGAGGTAAAACTCGGCTAATCTGTAAACTTTATTGTGTTTGGTTGGAGAACAGTTAAGTGAACCTCGCTGTGCGGCTAGCCGATTATGCTAACGATAGGTAGCATTAGCTAATGTTCTTCACACCTCAGCGGAGTGTTTAATGGAGAATAATGCCAGCGTGAGATATTTATTAGATATCTGCAAGTCGACCCGATGATTGGAGCAGCAAGTACAGACGTAATAATTAGTTAGTTACATTAGTAAATAAACATTACTATCTGCAGATACATGAACTCAGGCTCTGATGCAAGTTAGTAACGTCAGGTCAGTTATTGTGATGTTTCCCTTAATGAAGTGAGCCACGTTACAATAGTTTTTTTTAATTCAAGAATTTTAAATGAGTTTCTTTATGTATGTATGTTATGTATGTATCTTTATCATATGGCTATATAGTATTTTAAACTACAGAAGGACCAGTCACTATCTTAACTTTCTACTGCATCGTTATATCTCAAGCGAAGAAGGCATCGCACGTATAGAAACATGTGGATTTTAATACAGCAGTGGACTATATCTATTACTATATCTATTTATCGGTCTATAATATATAGTAATAGTTATTAATGAATACATTATTAATATAAATGGGGCTGGCAACTCCTCTTTAAAATACTTGAAACAAATACTGAACAATTTAACCTCCATTAAGGATTTATTGCAGCAGGCTGTTGTTTCAGTAGCACCAAGATATAGTTAATGCTACAGTAAGTGAAAATAAATAAAATAATAGAATTTATTTATTTAGCGCAGCTTCACAAGACAATAAAAGCAGAGGAAGTAAAAAAAATATGGCAAGTGTAACTAATTAACTGACATTTGAGTGTATAGTGCAGCATATTGTGTTTTCTATAAAAAAAAAAATTGATGCATGGATTAAAAATTTTACTATGTTTTTGCAAAAGTCTTGGAAAAATCCAATAATTTCATAAGCTTTGGTCTCCCACAACGGTCTATTATACCCGAGATATTACAGCAATAGCCACCACAATATAAATGGTACCTTTAAAACTCTTGGTGTTGTCTCACAGTATGCCTCATTATATCGCCTAATGCTCATTCATAAGTTAAATGATACATAGAGTGTGTGTTTTGTCAGACGTTGATGCTCATTGACATCTTGCAGGTTATCGAGCTTGACTTTGATCAGCTGCCAGAAGGAGACGAGGTCATCAGTATCCTGAAGCAGGAACACACACAGCTGCACATATGGATTGCTTTGGCGGTGAGTCAGAGTCAGTTGTTACATGTATTATGGTAACATAGAATGTTAGCTTGATAAATAAGCTGAACATCCATTTAGCCCATCGGTTGTAACATTGTGCACTCTTGTCTTTTTCAGTTGGAGTACTACAAGCAGGGCAAAACAGAGGATTTTGTCAAGCTTTTAGAGGCAGCTCGTATTGATGGAAACCTCGACTACAGAGACCATGAGAAGGACCAGATGACCTGTCTGGACACATTGGCAGCTTACTACGTCCAGCAAGCACGTAAAGAGAAAAACAAAGATGCCAAGAAAGAGCTCATCACGCAGGCCACGCTGCTCTATACGATGGCAGACAAGATCATCATGTATGATCAGGTAAGAAAAAATGTCACGATGATGAGAAAAAACTGCCATTGAGGCACTATTTTTGCATTCCAAGTAAATATAACATGCTTGTGGCTCACTCAGAACCATTTGTTGGGACGAGCCTGTTTCTGCCTGCTGGAAGGAGACAAGATGGACCAGGCTGACGCTCAGTTCCACTTTGTCCTCAATCAGTCCACCAACAACATCCCTGCTTTGCTTGGTAAGATGAACATTAATAATAAGACACTAATCTTGACCACTGCAATTGATTCATTGAAATAATCACATGGTTGTTGTTCAACAGGTAAAGCCTGCATTTCCTTCAATAAAAAGGATTACAGAGGAGCACTGGCATACTACAAAAAGGCTCTCCGTACAAACCCTGGCTGCCCAGGTAAACACATTACCTGTGAGCCCTGTGTTACTGATTACTACTATGACATTATTACTAGTCACTTCTACTGCTGGAGTATGGTTGATATCAGCATCTTAGTATGAAATAATCTGGTAATGATATATTTGCAGTTGGTTGTTGTAACCTATCCAAAAACAGTTGTTGGACAAAGATTTTGGTTTATTGGTTGTTTGGTTATACAGAAATGTGGCACCTCATATATCAGCCAATATTTACCTGCTATTCCGTGCTACTATTATTATTGTATATCTCATACAAAGATACACATTACAGAGCATTCCTCGTCTATCTTCAGTCTTGTTCTTGTGTCTCTTTCCAGCTGAGGTAAGGCTGGGGATGGGCCACTGTTTTGTCAAGCTCAACAAATTGGAGAAGGCTCGTCTGGCGTTTGGTCGAGCCCTGGAGCTTAATTCAAAATGTGTGGGAGCTCTTGTTGGTTTGGCGGTTTTAGAGCTCAACAACAAGGAAGCGGATTCTATCAAGAATGGCGTGCAGCTCCTGTCGCGGGCCTACACCATCGACCCCAGCAACCCCATGGTGCTCAACCACCTCGCCAACCACTTTTTCTTCAAAAAGGTAGTCACTGGTCTAGTTTATCACTGAAATACTTGCACAGCTCTAAACCAAAGTGTCATTTAACTATTAATTACACCTTTTCTGTTTTCTATCAGGATTACAGTAAAGTGCAGCATCTGGCCCTCCATGCTTTCCATAACACAGAGGTGGAGGCCATGCAGGCTGAGAGCTGCTACCAGTTAGCTCGCTCGTTTCACGTGCAGGTAAAGATCCTAACTTATCCTGAGGCAGCTTACTGTTTATTCACTGTTATCTCTTTACATCTCTGATATATCCTTTTCTCTTCAGGAGGACTATGACCAGGCGTTTCAGTATTACTACCAGGCCACTCAGTTTGCCTCGTCCACCTTCGTGTTGCCCTTCTTTGGTTTGGGCCAGATGTATGTGTACCGACGAGATAAAGAGAATGCAGCACAGTGCTTCGAAAAGGTTTTAAAGGCCTACCCCAACAACTATGAAACTATGAAAATTCTGGGGTCTCTCTATGCAACATCTGACGACCAGGAAAAGAGAGACATCGCCAAAGTACGTATCCCGTCCAGGTTATGTCATCACAGTTGTAATCACAGTGCTTTTTAAGACATTTTGCTGATCTGGCTACACTAGTATCTGGAACTAGTCTGAGTAATATACTGAATGATGACTGTTCCTTAGGGTCATTTGAAGAAAGTAACGGAGCAGTACCCAGATGATGTGGAGGCGTGGATCGAGCTGGCTCAGATCCTGGAGCAGACCGATATTCAAGGAGCACTGTCGGCATACGGCACAGCCACCCGTATCCTGCAGGAAAAGGTGCAAGCCGATGTTCCCCCCGAGATCCTCAACAACCTGGGGGCTCTTCACTTCAGACTGGGCAACCTGGGAGAGGCCAAGGTAGCTATCAATACACAGCACAGCTTGTATTAACACAACGCCCTAACATTCACTGGGGAATTCATTGGCTGTACAGCACATTAATTGTAGTATTTAAAGTACTTTTTTATCATGAAGCATCCAGGACCCCGTATATGTAGTGTTTCAATCATGGGTCATGCCTTCTCTTCCAACAGAAATACTTTCTTGCCTCTCTCGACCGGGCCAAAGCTGAAGGAGAGCACGACGAGCATTACTACAACGCCATTTCTGTCACCACCTCCTACAATCTGGCGCGCCTGTACGAGGCAATGTGTGAATTCCACGAAGCTGAGAAACTTTACAAAAACATCCTGAGAGAGCATCCTAACTACGTGGACTGTAAGCATGCACCATTATACATTTAACAAAAGTGAGCACAAGAAGAAAATATTTGAAATAATTGTTTGAATTTTTGGTCAACAGGTTATTTGCGTCTTGGAGCTATGGCTCGTGACAAAGGAAATTTCTATGAAGCCTCTGACTGGTTCAAAGAGGCCCTGCAGATTAATCAGGTACTTTGACACCTCTTGTAGTGTGAATATTGTAACATGAGAATTTAATAAAATCAGACTGTCTTCAACATTATCTCACGGTTATTCTGTTTGTTGCAGGATCACCCGGACGCCTGGTCCCTGATAGGGAACCTTCACTTGGCCAAACAGGAGTGGGGACCGGGTCAAAAGAAGTTTGAGCGTATTCTGAAGCAGCCGTCCACACAGAATGACACCTACTCCATGTTGGCTCTGGGTAATGTGTGGCTGCAGACTCTGCACCAGCCCACCAGAGACCGGGAAAAGGTGCAGTTCAGTAATCACCTCACTTATCATGATGTAGCGCTTCTGCTTGTTTTTTCTTTCATGTAAATTTTAATATTATGATTCATACAATGTAGTAATTTCTGATATTACTCCAGGCACTCTCTATTTCAGGCGAGGCAGGACATATCCATGATAAAACGTTGAGGGAAACCCTGAAATGATATTATTTTGTGTGTGTGAAACAAGGTTAAAACAGTTTTGAACTTTATTTAAAATAATAAAGTATTTTTTTCTGTCATTACAGGAAAAGAGACACCAGGATAGAGCCCTTGCAATATATAAACAAGTCCTGCGAAATGATGCCAAGAATCTCTACGCTGCCAATGGCATTGGTCCGTTGAGTTTTATTTTTTAAAATTCGTTCAACTGTGCATGTATGAAGTATTTAACATAAATGCCATATGTCCAGGTGCCGTCCTGGCCCATAAGGGCTTCTTCAGAGAGGCTCGTGATGTGTTTGCGCAGGTGAGGGAGGCCACAGCAGACATCAGCGACGTCTGGCTAAATCTGGCTCACATCTATGTTGAACAGAAGCAGTACATCAGTGCTGTGCAGATGGTAAGGGCCTCTCTTGTGATTATTCCAGAAATGATTGTCTTTGTTCATGTTTTGGCTGTACAGTTGAGCATTGTATGTTGCTCCGCAGTACGAGAACTGCCTGAAGAAGTTTTACAAATACCAGAACACAGAGGTGCTGCTGTACCTCGCAAGGGCGCTCTTCAAATGTGGGAAACTCCAGGAGTGCAAGCAGATGCTGCTGAAGGTAATATGAAGGACAAAAATGAAAGGCTTTTATTTGGTGTTACAATATGTGGCAGCAGCTTTGTCTTTCTGATGTGTTTCCAACAAGGCCCGCCACGTGGCACCCAGCGACACGGTGCTGATGTTCAACGTGGCCCTGGTTCTTCAGAGACTGGCCACTCTTGTGCTCAAAGATGAGAAGAGCAACTTGAAGGCTGTGCTCAGCGCTGTCAAAGAGCTTGAACTGGCTCACAGGTACTAGACTTGATTTATGTTGCCTTTTTCCAGTCTGATCCTCTGGTTATCAGGTGCCTAATCCTGCAATTTTATCTCCTCTCCTCCTCCTCCTCCTCCTCACACAGGTATTTCAGCTACCTCAGCAAGGCTGGAGACAAGATGAGGTTTGACCTCGCTCTTGCCGCTTCTGAAGCTAGGTCAGTCTGAATTTATTCTCATCACAGTTCAAATACAGCCTGAACTTTTTTTTTTTAAGGAACCACAAATTTCTTTTTCTTTATTAAACTTTCTACTTTGGTGGGTGTGTTGTGGGACTGCAGGCAGTGCTCTGACCTGCTGAGTCAGGCTCAGTACCACGTGGCGAGAGCCAGAAAGCAGGATGAGGAGGAGAAGGAGCTTCGGGCTAAACAAGAACAGGAGAGGGACCTGCTGCGTCAGCAGATGATGAAAGAACAGGTACATATGGTGCTACCATCCAAAAAACATGAAGCTTTTTGGTTGGAACTGACCATGCTGACCATTGTGAGCTACAATAAAATGCATCTTATTAATTGGTTGGCTTGTCACCCTCAAACCTTGTTAGGAGGAAAAGCGGAACAAGGAGGCGGAGGAGCAGAAGAAGCTGCTGGAGCAGAGAGCTTTGTACGTGGAGAAGACCAAGAACCTGCTCACCTTCGCAGAGGGATCGAAGGAAATGGCCAAAGAAAAGAAGAAGAGCGGTGGAGGACGCGTGAGTGTCTGACTTAAACTCAGCAGCAAACACAGAATGCAGCGTGGATAACGTAATTTGATTTTTTTTTTTTTTTTTTTTGTTAATCTCTTAAGCGTAAGAAAGGAGGCGATATGGATGAGTTTGTCAACGATGACTCTGACGAGGACCTGCCACTGAAGAAGAAGAAGAAGAAAAAGGGCGGTAGTGGCAGCGAGCAGGACGAGGGCGAGGATGGAGAGAAGAAGTCACGCAAGAAGAGGAGGAAGTGAGTCTGCTACACTCACGTTTATTTAGACTGCTGAATGGGGAACATAAAATACTCAGAGTAAATGTCTTGTATTACAGACCCGCTAGAGGAGGAGATGACAGTGATGACGAGGAAGGAGCATCACGACCCAAGAAGCAGCGTAAAATCAAAGAACGCAAGAAGGCTGAAAAGGTCCTTTGAGTTTTCTGTGACTGATGGTCTTGAAATCCTTTTGAAATGTGATTTTATTGGCCTAATTTCTTTAACATTAACATCTCTTCATCATTTTTAGCCCCCGCCTGAGCGTCTGCCACCATCTCTCAAAGGAAAGATCAAGTCTAAAGCCATCATCTCCTCCTCTGAGTCTTCTTCAGATGAGGATGGCCTGAAAATAGCTGAAGACAGGTAAGAATAGAAATGTTCAACAGGAGAATTTTCACTCAGTACATCAAGAGAAAATTGCTGAGTGTTCTTTCTCCCATACAGAAACCAGAGAGACAGCGGTTCAGGATCTGACGACGAGGGCGGCCACAGGAAGCGCATTGCGTCTGACAGCGAGTCAGATGGCGGTAGGAACCGTTCTGGCAGCGAGGCGGGCAGCCCTCGGCGCTCTGTGGGCTCCGAGGACGACGACTCCGGCAGTGACCGTCCAGTGAAGAAGAGGAGGGTGCAGCGGCAATCCGACTCAGAGCAGTCGGACAACGAAAGCAAGAGGAGTCGGTCGGGATCCGACGACGAGTCCCGGCCCGGTTCGCCCGTCGCAGCGTCCGACCGAGGATCGGGATCAGACAATGAGGGCTCCCCACGCCACTCTGACGAAGGCTCCCCGCGCCACTCTGACAACGAGGGCTCCCCACGCCGCTCTGACAACGGCTCGGAACATGAAGCCTCCAACAACGATGACAGTGATTAAATCTTCCTCACAGTTTTGTCCCATGTAATACTGAGAAAACTCTCCACATCCACATTTTTATTTTCTATTAAAAGCAGGGATTTCTGTCTGTACGATGTCTGGGAACTAGCCTAGAAAAGTGTAATTTTTTTGTTGGCACAGCGTTCTGGTGTATTCCTCACGTCTTAATGGAAATGTCTTTTCACTGATGCTGTGTTTTGTTAGAGACAGATCAAAAGATTTGAAGTGAACTAAAAGTTGTAAACATCTATTTTCTATTTCAGATGGTCAGATGAGACTCTGACCTAAAAATGGGAAGATGCTTCAACTAAATGTCAAATAAAAAGAGAAAAATGTGGACTGTTACATTCTGCTTTTGTGTCATAACACAACAGAGAAATCACATCAACTTCACTGACATCACCATGAATCAGTGTTGTAGTCAAGACCCCTTAAACCTTGACCAAGTCATGACCGAGACCAGAGTTTATCGATACTGAGACAAGACCAAGACTCTGAGGGGTTGAGACCAAGTCAAGACCAAGGCAGAGTCAGGTTTAAGACCAGACCAATGTGTGTCCCACTCTGCATGACACACCTCTGATAAAATGTAGAACAAACCGAAGGTAGTCCTCAAATTGATCTGAAAGATCCACATTCCCGTAAAAACACCCACAAGATTCCTCCTCACTGCTATACTGTATACTGTATGTGTGTATCTGTAAGTGTTACTGTGAGAAATGTTTTGATAAAATAATCAAAAGGCGAGCTGAATTTTTTGTTGGGAATTTTCATTTGTTTTCTATGAGCAACTGCATTAATGATGTTAACAAATAAATCAGACAATTTAGTGCTATCCATGTAGTTCTTGAAATAAAAATCTGGGTCCTTCTTGTCCAGGACAAGACCGACCTGATTCTGACACTTGAAAAAGTGGCCTTGAGACTGATCTCAAGTACTACAACACTGCTATGAATACTGATAAGCTGGAAGTAAAGATGCGGATGTGCAAACTGCAAACATGCTGTATGACCTTGAAGTTGATTCACATTTATTTTAGTCTGCAACCAATTCAAATACAGCAGAGTCAATGAAATGTGAGGTTTGGTCGTAACTCATAAAATAAGTATATATATAAGTGTTGAATATGACTTTACCACAGTACATACTGACATTATGCAGCGATAGAGCTTTTCTGTTCCAGTTAAAGGAGAACCTCCTCATGTTCTTCACCTACTAGCTTTCCTGTCGTCTTTGTTAAAGCCCACAGAACCAACAAATTAAGACATTTATTATCATGTGTAAAGTGCAGACATGCAGCTGATAATTATTTTCACTGTTGATTATTCTGTTATTTTCTCAACTGATGGAGAAGTTGTTTGGTCTGTAAAAGCCCAAGATGACGTCCAGTTTTGACCACAACTCAGATATCCAGTTTACTGTCAGAGTAAAGAAACCAGAAAATATTCACATTTAAGAAGCTGGAATCAGAGAATTTTCACTTTTTTCTAAAAAAAAAAAAAAAAAAAAAAAAAAAAAAAAAACTCAGACTGATTATCTATGATGACAACTAATTAATTGTTTCAGCTCTACCAAAATGCACAATCCATTCCAAAGCAACTGAAAGCTAGTTACTGAGTATTTAACTCGCACACACAAAACTCTGAGATCAAGTTAATTACTCAGTGTAACCTAAAACTACGTTTATAAAGATGTACAACTACAAAAATTCAGGGGGAAAAAGCAAACAGGACACTGAAATGAACTGTTAAACTTTATTCAAGGTTGATCTGTAGTTGTACACTAAACTTCTTGCACTCAACATTACAGTGACACCCCAGAAGAAGGAGAAAGTGTACACATACAGTACATTCTTTGTAATTCCACGAAGATTAAAAAGACCATTTAAAAACTTGACAAATATGGCAAACCGACGTAAAATTTTCCACACATGGTGGTGAACAACTGTTGCACAGGAAACTAAGCTTTGGCTGTCTCGATGTTAAAAGCGAGACATTCAAGTATAGTCCGAGATACATTAGAGGTATATCCATATGAATTGATAAATTAAAAAGGCCACACAGATTCATTCCTAACAGCACAAAAGTTTTGTACATAAAAAAACCCTCTTGACTCATTAAACTAAATGTGGGTAACTGAAATCACTGTGCAAATCAAACAGCCCATTATTATTAGTCTCAAATCCAGATTGTTGTGAATTCTCAGACCAAATGTTCTGCTTTCAAGCACGAGAAAACCATCATAATTATGGCAGCCAAAAACTGCAACTCAGGATTGTTTCAACAAATCAAGGAAAGTGTATCTTACTATTGCAACGACTCATGATGTTGAGCAAAGTGCATCTAAAAACTGATTTAACAAATGCAGATAAAACAATGAGAAAAGTCTCTTTGCAACGTGTCATTTTGTAAACAGCTTTTAAGTAAATAGTTATGGCAGCACTTAGTGACTCCTACCAGATGTAAAAGGTGATAAAATGGGTCAGGTTTTGGTGCTGGTACAGTTTCCTGCAAAACAATACTGCCTACTGTTAAAGAAAGCATAACCCAATATTGAAATGTATAAAACATCTGCTGCAGGACATCAAATTAGATCAAAAATTAGAAAGAAAAGCATAAATACAATATGAATATAATGGTGGTGATGCTGGCTTGATCTGGCAAAACATTTCATAGTGGAATGAACTGTAACAGTGGTTGGAAAATATTTATAAACAAGGAGAGAGGGAAGGAGTTAAAAAGGAGACGGGGAAGGGCGTATGGAGACAAGTAAAAAAAAAAAAAAAAAAAAAAAAGAAAGAAAGAAAGAAAGAAAAGAAGTATTCATTGCATCCTGATAACACATGGCTTTGGCCTGTTCCTCAGTAATCTTCATCCTCCGATTCCTCCTCTTCAGCGGTCTCCAGCCAGGTCAGCCACTGGTTCACCTGCAAAATAAAACACACCATCTCCATTATGCCATGTTATTTATGAGGAACCAATCGCTACATGGAGTACAATACATGAATGGGCAGCTGCAGGCCCTGCGTATATTTACATGCACATTTTGAGTCTTAATCTGGATATTAACATGGAACCTGGTTATTCATATCCCTGTACACATGATCATAAATATACTCAGGTTTCTGTGTGCAGGTGTGTCTTGATTCAATGTCACAGTGCTAGCATATCTGATTTCTCAAAACTGGGATAAGAGCTGATCTGAAATGAGATACACGTGTATCTAGGCATCTCTAATACGCTCATCTTTACCAGGACACTGTTCATTGTCAGGGAGCAAATCAAAAAAACTGTACAAACAAATATACTTATAAGCAATGTATAGAAAATTACCTGAAATAATGCTTTTCCTTTCCCTGGGTATTCTTGGGTGACATCTTCTTTCCATGAAAGGAAGGCTTCTTCTTCGATTATTTCCATGTCATAAAAGTTCACAAAGTAGCGCAGTAACATACCTGGAAAAGAGGAGTAATCGTTAACCTTCAGCAGCAGAGTTTAATACGCTCCGACTTGGGCCTGAGTCTCTCTCTACCAGGGTTCATACGCATTTTCACCAATACATTTCAGGCAAATTTTCACAACCATACACTCTTGAAACATCTGTGTACACAGGAAAAAAATAAAGAATAAATATCCAAGTCAAAACCACAGTATATCTCAACTAAAATTAATGAGGTTATGGCGGTCAAGGAATATGACATGAAAAAGCTGGCTTGTGTCTTCACGTTACTTGACATTAACTCATTTGACTTGTGTGCTATAATTTTTTAAAGAACTAGATTTACATCCCTTTTAACCCTTTGTGTTTTGTGACTTTTGTGGCAGGTGCCGATGTCAAATCCTGCTTGTAGGATTAATGATATTTAGCCACCTTTAGCACCCAAAGAGCAGTTAGGGCTTTGCTTCAGCACCCAAAATGGCCCTGTGTTTGATGGCGAGTTTTTCACCACGATGAAAAGGATGCTGATGGGGTTGAGAGTTGATTTGCGCAGCAGCAGTATGGTGCTTAGCTCCTTTAGCATAGCTAGCTAGTAGTGCTGCCTCAAGTTCAAAAGACTTTTCTGGGTTAATTATTTTGCAAAAACTCCTCCAGGCCTTGAAACTGCCCTTTTTAAATTCCATGACTTTTCCAGGTTTTACATCATTGTAGGAACATTGTGCTATTCTACATTCTTCTTAACGACAAGTGCGCATACCTTTAGGGAAACCCTTGTTATTGCAGTGAACCTGCAGGGCATACAGCGCACCGACTTGCAGGTCAATGTGATCATGTAGGAACTTCTGCATCACCGGCTTGAAAGACAGCAGCTGCTGTTTCTCCTCATCCAGCTGCTCCTTACTGGGCGCTGAAAGCTGCTCCTCATCGTCGTCGGGGTTTATCTCATAAGCTATGTACTGCAAGAAACTGGCAGACAAGACAAAGCAATATGCTTTAAACTTCAAGAGCAAATGTTTTGTTTGGGGTCAGACTAACAAACCACTCAATGGCCCATAAATCGCATATATATTTTAGCATTGTCCACTGCTGTACCTGGTCATGAGGATGTTGACAAAGCCTTTGTCAGTGTGGAGTTTAGGAGAGATGTTGTCTTTGATCCACTTGTAGATGGACTGTGGAGACGGATCCACTTTGATCTGCTTCAGCAGCTCCTTCTCCAGTTTCATCAGTGGGAACAAAAAGCTGAGACCTTTGTCGTCTAGAATCTCCAGCATCCTGTCCTTGTTCTGGTCGATTTCTATGTAGTAGTAAAAGATACCCATCAGTAGTAGCAAAAAAAAAAAAAAAAAAAAAACCCACAACAAATTAAACATGAAAACGACATGAGATTCACATTCATTTGCATCACTGAAAACTGAATTGAGACCCTAGGTAATGACACAGTAGTATAATCGTATGGTGGGTTTGGACATACCAGGTAGCATCTTCTGCATGTTGACCTTGCTCTGCTGGAAAAGGTCAGCCAGCCACTCGCGGTCCTTCAGTTTGACCATCTGCTGCAGGCAGAGCAGAAACAGCGGGAAATGTGCGCCGTTCTCCAGCTGATGGGCCAAATCTGTGACACTGACCAGGTCAGCAATGATGGCGCGTGCTGCAAACTGTGCCAGGTAGGACTTCACCAGTGGTATTTCCTCCTCAATCTTGGGACACTGATCCAAAACACTCAAAAAGGCCTATCAAAGAAAAACAGGACCGTGAGTGCCAAGTCACTGCGTGACAATCACACAGTAAAATTATACATAAGTACTGAATATTCTGATTAATTTGACTGTTATAGCACAAACCTGCATTAGATTTTCACCAGTAGCAAGGCCTTCGGTGCAGAGAGTGTGGACTAGGGCGCTTGCTTGTTCCTTATCCTCATCTGAACGATCAAGTGAATAGACCACGATCTTGTTCAGCATCTCAGACAAAAAGTGCTTTGGCGCTTTCATCTCCCTCACAGCATTCACAGCCTCGTCAATGTTCTTGTTGTTCAGGTAATCTGCAACAAGTGTCTCCTAAAAAATGGAGAGGACAGTCAGACAGAGTATGCTAGACATACAGTATATTGTGCATGAAGGAAGTACAGAGTGAAAGAAACTTACTGTCATTTTGCGCAACTCTTCCTTTGTAGGAGGAGCTTTTTTAGTGGACTTTGCAGGTTTTTCCTGAATTGGAGGAGGATTGGTTTTCAGGCCAAGCTGTGGAGACTAAACAAACAAACCCAAATGATTACATGTTCCCTAGAAATTGAAACCACCTTATCAGTTCCATGTATTAGTTTTTAAATGTAAAAATGTTACCTGTCCAAGCGGGGAACCTTGGGCACTTGAAGGAATCATGGTCATCTGTGGCTGCAGCTTTGGCATCTGTTTTCTGCTTAAAATGAAGGACTGAGCCGGCCTCAGACTGATCTAGAGAGGTAAAGAGAGTGAGTTTAATACCACACTGTCATACATTTTCAGTCAAGAAGCATGGAGTAATTTTATAATAATTATATCATTCAACTGAAACAATAGGATCCATTTAAAATGGCACCCAGATCACTAACCTACATACAAAGCTCCCAATCAAAACAATCAAACATAATCTTAGTTTATTAATGTACCTCATCAGCATTGACCTTCTTCTTGCCAAACCGAGGAGCCATATCCTTAGACTGCATCGGCACCGAATGATTCTGTTTGTGGTTGAAAACGGGTGAACCCTGCCCCTTTAAAAAGAGATTCAGATATACAATTAATAACGACTCCCTTCAACATTCGAAAAGTACTGAAATTTGACACTGTAGATGTACCGTTTGTACCTGGTTTGGTTTTATATAAGGTTTGCTTCCCGATTCAAACTGAGGCTGGTGTGAGCTGTTGCCATTTCCAATGTGGCCATTGTAGAGTGGGTTTGTGCGATGACGTCCCATGGTAGGGGAATAGTGGTCCTGAATGACTCCTGGACCTGTACCAATGCCACACCCTACCCAAAACAGAACAGACATTAAAACATTTCTAGTAAGGGTCAATCCATATCAATAAGGTAGTGTAACTCTCTTATCACTCAGGGGATAAAGGGTGTAACATACCAGGCATTTGTCCAAACATATCAGCCAGCCCACCAAGAGTTTCCCTGTCAAACTTGATCCTTGTTGGCAGGAAGGAGTTTTCCATGAAGAATTCATTCCTCATTGCATCAGTCGAAGGTGGAATAAAGACACCTAAATCCTGCAAAGCACAGTGGGAATCCAGTCAGAATCTGAGGATACAGGCAGAGTATACCTACTAGATTGGTAATGTAATTATTCTTTGGTCCCAAATCTACTCCCCATCAGGCTGAAGCATTGGGAATTATGCATTTCTAAGAAGTTTTCTAAACTAAAATGTGTTGCATGATAAGCGAAGTCCTTTAAGAGTAACTCAGTATGTAGGTTGTGTGTGTTTAGCTTTAGCAACACCTGACCACTTTTCTGGTGGAAATCCTGACCATGTAGACTAACCTTTACTGCATCCTGACGAACTTGGTTGATCGTCTTTGGTCCGTTGTCAGTATACGCTTTGCGAGCGGCCCAGTTGTTGTCTCGCTGCTCCACTGTATTCTGCAGCAGGAAACGAATTCTGGCTGGCAGTTCCTTGTTGTTCGTTAAGGATTGCATGCGGCTGAAGTACTGATCCATCAGAGACTGTAAGGGAAATGTATTTGTTATTACACGGAACAGAGACATTTTAAGGAAAGACTATCAATTGGGTATTTTCCACATACTCACCCTAGCCTTTTCATGATCAAGTTTAGGTCCCACTGTTCTCATTATCTGACAGAGGCATTCCAGATCTTCACCCATATCCTTAAGTTGGACTCTCTTCTTCTTCTCCAAAAGCTTAAAAATAAAGAACAAACATTTAACACAAACCAATGTCATTTATTTCATAATTGATGAGGTGACATTGAGTGTCTAAGTGCCGGGATGACAGTGTAATCTGTGTTTGGGATCACAAGAGTTAAGAATACAAATAATGTTTAAAATACAACTAACCACGCACTAATTCAACAAAAACTTACTGTTTTGATGCACTTATGAAGGATAGATTCGTGGATAAGGTTGAGTTTGCCAAGTTCCCCAATGAATTTGATGTTGCCCAGCATCTTGATCTTCGCAATAGCACGCTGCTCCTCCTCCTCAGAGCTGAGGGGGCTGTCATTTTTGTCAAAGACTACAGGGTGGGCAAGAAAGTTGAAAATAAGGAACAATTCATGCAAGACATGACCAAACATTTTGTAGGAGACCACTTGTATCATGTTATTCACTTACTTTCGACATTTTTGGCGCGGTTTTCAAACTCATCCTGAAGCTTGGAAATCAGAAGCCTTCTGAAGGTCTGTAAAAAAAAAATCTGTTTAAAATGCAGACCAACAATATGACAAACCACATTCCTGTGCAAATCCTATTATTACAAAAACTTACAGTATTCTGCTTATGTGTTGCTTGATTTTCTGTTGGGTCTTCAAAGTTTGGTGCATCCTCTGCCAAGCGTAGACATAATTGAGCGTATAGCTGGCTGTACTTGGGCTCTTCGAGGGCTTTGTCAACAATCTCAGAGAAAGAAATAGAAAATGACAAACTAAGTGATCTTCTTAATAGCTTACAGGAATAATACACAAGTGCAGCTGAAGCAATTACTCACCAACAAGATGGTTCCTTTTAAGACAAGTTTTGACTCTACACCCACATTGAGGAGCTCCAGGCATAGTTTGTCAAACTTCTCAGGAGTCAGTTTATTAAGTATGCTAAAGAGGAGGAGGAAGGAATTTTTTTCACAGTTTAAAGACAAAATAAAAACACAATCAATCATGAATTAACTAGATTCTAAAGGTATATTCAGGTCCAAATTAGCCAACAATTAAAATACTATAATAATTTTAATATGATTGAATGTAATGTAACTGAAGTAAATGTAGAAACTTACCCTCTCACTTTCCTGAAGATTGCATCATTTTGCCCTTTCTCGCTGGAGGAGTTGGCATCTCGTCTAATGCTTCGAGAAGGTACCCATCTCTGAACGCCAGAACCTGGGGTTTTCCCCAGGAACTCGCTGTAATGGACACAAAGCAAAGTCAATACTCCAATAGAGAAATATCTAGAAGAAAACGTGACCTTTTATCACAGGTATTTAGTCCCAATGCATGGTGGGTGAGTTACAAAAGCCCTGTTACATATTAATATAATCAGATTTGATAAATTCCAAATATTTCCATACCCAAAGAAGCACAACTGTACACATGACACAACATGTCTTGGTATGTGTTTAAAAAGCAACGCTGCAGATCTTCAGTTGGCCTCATATTACTAGGGAGCTCCAGTAATGCAGATGAAAGCCGAACATAGTTCATTTACACACTTCAGTGACACAAAATTGGTTGAAAATTGGCAAAGCTTCCCTTTCAGTCATTTGAGAAAAACAATCACAATGAAAACACACCTGTAGTTTACATGCTGCCAGTCGGTGTCAAAACACTGACAATGACAGAACTGGGCCACTACCAAACTGGTAGAAAATAAAGATGGACTAATATATTCAGAGGCTAAAGAAGCCCCCTACTAGAGACACAGCTTCCTCCCAACAAGTGTTGAAAATAATATATGCAGGGGTGCAACTTAAGCGCAGTGGGGATGGTTATGGATTTAATATGTACCAAAGACTAGTGACTAGGTGTTCAATGTGAAAGGAAACTTTTGAAAAATCACCTGTTGCCGACAGCCTTGGGATAGTGCTGAGGTGCACCCCCACCTCCTCCCCCTACACTGTGATATAAAAAAGGACAATGGTTTTACCTTAACATAAGGAGATGTGTGTCATTTGTTTTAGCTGTTGCAGAGGTGCATTAGTATAAATAGGCCAAGTGCGACCATATAATGTTTCATACCTGAAACGAGAAGGACCCCCTGGTGCAACGACACTCTCCACTTTGGCGGCTTGACAAAGTATATCTGAAAAGAATAATGTTCCGGGAGTGGGAAGGGAAAAGCGACCTGGGAGCGCAGACAAAGTACCAGATTAGCTCACAGCTAGTGGGTGTAAAAACATAACACATTACATTAAAATCATCACATGATGTCGCGTTTTTATTTAATGAGGATTCCAGCCAAATTGTTGTGCATACCAGTGAACGTGAAACTGGGTCAGAGCTAGCTTAGCATGCTCCTGTGGCTAGGTGCTAGCACATTGCGCTCGCAGTGTTGTGTCGCTTTGCGCTTCTCATTACATTAACCCAACCATAAACCCGAACCAATCGCCTTCTGTGAATGCTAAATATAATCCGACGTTAACCCAAGATGCCCGGGCTCACCTAATTTAACCTGCCTTCAATCACGGACGGCGGCGCTACAGGAAACGATGGGCAACCAGGATTACATGTGCCTCGTCGGAATCATCCACGTCAATTAGGTCACTTCTAGCCTGATCGAGTTTGGATCATATGTAATTAAATAAAACGGCAAAATACGTCGCAATGTAACGTTAGTTAATGCAAGTACATGGTTCGTACGAATATCCCTTAATTACAAGATTTACCAAAAAACTAAAAACGGTGTTAAAACCAATGTAATGTAGAGGTATTTTCTATAATCCAACGAAATACGCGTGAATTCATATATAAAGGCGTTTAATGTAGACCAAGAAGAAAATCCCATCATCTGATTTTATGGGTTCTTTGTTCAGACACCGGATGTCCACACAGCGACATCTTGAGGGGTTTTGTTCAGCAGGCCGCCGGTGCGCTAACAGCTAATAAGCCGTAAACAACTCGTGGGCAACAGCTGAGTATTTCCTGAATGTAAAACCAGTTCAGTTCAACGTATCCATGTCAACGAGGTCAGCTAACGCTAAACGTGAACAAACACATCAGTATTTCACCGCTTCGATTATCACACAAAGCTAATCGACCGAAGATGAACTTCCTACCAGACCGGTCGGTTAGCTTAAACTAGCTTAACGTTAGCCAGGCTAGGCCGACAAAATATCTTACCTTTACAAAAGGGACGTCAGTGTAATTGTTGTCTCGTCGACCAAGAGAAAAAAAATAAAGAGAGAAGAGGGAATTGAGCTCAAAACGTCGTGTTTAAACCGTAGAAGTTTGGTAATATTGTTGAATCACGACGGTTCGGACGGCGGCGGCTACCGGCTACAGCGGTGAAGAATGCTGACTGTTCATGTACGTCATGCGGAAGCCGGTTTTTGTATGGGGGGCCGTCTCTGACGTCATCACCTCTCCCCGCCGACGCCACCTACGGAAAACTCCCGTTAACGTTTCACAGTCGGTTTGTCATGAGAATAACATGTCCGATATCTGGTCCGGAGGGTACGTGTGTCGGGCTCTCTGTCCTGCCACGTCTCACACATGGATGCAGAGGAAACTATGGAGGAAAATCAGCGGTTTTTCCAGCGTAATGGGGCGGTAATTCAAAATTCAGACTAGCTCAGAAATTTGATTTAATATCTAATAATATTGACTTTATAATCTAAAAGCTGTTCATGTCATATTTAACATGTGAAATAGGGTGGAAATTGCACTGTCCCATGATTTTGAATTTCATCTCTTAATTTTGACTTAATATCTCATTATACTGACATTTATTATAGTTTTTGGTCGAAGTTATGAAATAGTGGGTAAAAAATTGTAACCTCATGATCCGATTTAAAATCTCATAATACTGACTTTTCATATCAATAGTGACTTAATATTTCACGATTTTTTCTTTTCATCTCAAAATATCACCATAGTATCTCATAATAATGACATTTCATCCCATAATTTTACTCAAAGTTCTGAAATAGTGAGTCAAAATTGGTACATTTTATGATTTGGACTTTTCATTTCATACTTTGTACACAAAATTCTGAGAAAATATGTTAAAATTGTAATGTCTCATAACTGACTGACTTGACTTACTATTTCATAGATTTGACTGTCACAATTTGGACTTTTCATGTCATAATATTGATTTAGTATCTCATAATATTGACTTTTCATCTTATCATTTTGATTTGGTATCATGATTTTGACATTTCATCTCATAATTTATATTCAAAATGATAAGATACTAAACCAAAATTGTAGTGTCTCATAATTTTAACCTAACATCTCATACATTTGACAAGTGAAACTATATTGATCTTCTCTGGGAGACTCAATTTTCTTGCTCTCCTCTACAGCGATGTTCAGACTCAGGGTTAACTACAGGGCGTCCATACAGGAGCCACTAGGGATTCAGTGTTTTTACTCGCGGATGCCAGAGGAGGAGGATCAATGTGCTGTTGACACAGCACTCAAACCAACTGCAGTCTGCCACCATGATACCCAGATGGTTTATGGGCCAGCTAGGAGTATAATTCTGACTTTATTACCACATATGCACCACATGGACTTCCAGGCTGATTTCACACTCTTCCTTCCGGTTTCTGCCCACTCGTGTGGGGAAGCAATGAGTAAAGCTAACTCAGCAAGTACTGGCCACATTTACATGAAGTTGTCACAGATATTAATGGTTCCCAGAGGATTCCTAATGGGTTTGATTACCTCCTGACCTTTCAAAGGCTACTGTAATGGCAAAATTTACATAGCATTTTCAGTGGATATTCATGGCCCCACAGGATGAATCCTAATGTCTGTGTGATCACCTGTCCTTTCTTATATCACCATCATTAGAACAAAATGTCAACCCATTTCACTTCTTCCAGAGCAGGCTTTTATAGACTTCTCAGACTTTGTGTAAAGAGACTGTGAGATCTTGATCTGATGAGCCCTTTATGTGTCATGACCTCTTTTTGTTTTTTCTCAGGCTATTGTACAGTGGAGTACAAGGTGCGGGGCGTAACAGTTTCATAAGAAGTCCTGTGGATTGGGTGTATTATGAGAATACGACACCCGTGTTATTGTTCACACTGACTTGGCAACATGAGTCACTTCCTCCATCTGCCAGTAAACGACTACTGGGCGAGACCAGACTGGTACCGCCTCTTTGTGGCTCGGATTACACTTTGTGAGATAAGCCATGTTGAACGTAATCCAGATAAAACACACATACATACACACAAAAGTTTGGCAAAGCTTGTTTCTGGAACTTTTATAGTGTGCAAAGGCAAAATTAAATCTGCGTAGGTAACAATAACATGTTCAAACAACATTTCCACTGTTGTGATGTGGTTAAACCTGAATAGTCAGTGTGTCTGGAACTGGAAAAAACATCCATATATTTAGCATAAAATGGACTCTGATGTAAAATACACAATGTACAAAATGCGTGGGATGTGTTACATATGTCAACTTAGATCAGTGGTTTCTAACCTTTTTTGCTTGCGACACTCGTGACCTCTTCTCATATTTGAGAGTTGCAAGTAGTGATGTTCCCTTAGGCTACTCCGATTATTTCATTTGAATATTGTTATAGATCTGAAGACTTGCAAAAACAACCAGTATTTCACAATAAAATCCAGTGTCTATTTTACCTGGCTGAGAATAGTCACACGGCAGCTATTCAGCTATTTACATCCAGTAATAAGAAGTAGGTGGATTGTGGTGAATGAAGGGGTCAAATTCAGGACTGACACCCTGGAAACTGGGGTTTGAGTCCTTTACAGGGTCAGCTTTATCCCTTTTTGTGCCCCAGGTGAAATTTGATTTGGAGCTTCCCCCCAACCCTAACCCTAGCCCCGTAAACAGCAACACACATCAAACATCACAACGGCTTTAAGACAGAAATTAAGATTTTTTATTTTCATAAATAACTGTATTTTTTAAGAAAAGAAGAAAGAAAGATATTCCTTTATTAGTCCCACAGTGGGGAAATTCAGTTTTACACTCTGTTGTTCACACAGTACATATACATGCGTCAATGGAGAGATGTCAGAGTGATGGGGCTGCTCCTGACAAGCGCCCAGAGCAGTTGGGGGTTTGGTGCCTTGCTCAGGGGCACCTCGGCAGTGCCCAAGAGGTAAACTGGCACCTCTCCAGCAACCAGTTGGTCTTGGTCCATGGGGGTCTTGAACCCGTGACGTCCGCATCCTAACCCAAGTCCTTACAGACTGAGCTACTGCCGCAATTGGTAAAAGAATATGCAATTGATCCCTGATACTGTTGGCTTAAAAGTATTTAATCAGTTTCACTACAACAAGAGTTACTTGTGTATTTTAAAGTGTATTTCTGCCCTTTAAAAAAAAAAAATTGTTCATTTGTTACCACAATGCAAAAAAAAAAAAAAAAAAAACAACAACAATAAAACAAGGAAGGATGCCCACAGGTATATTTTGAAAACAAACAAACAAAAAAAAACAAAAAACGACTTTACGTGTAGTTCCGATTATTATTTGTAGAGGACGACCAGCGCCCCAGAAGGTGGCACCCTAGGCGACCGTCTCAATGGCCTATGCCTAAAGCTGGCCCTGGTCCCGTGAGAAGCCTATTTTTACTTTGCTGACTTATTATTTTCTGTTTTATAACTAATACTTTCAGTTTGGTTAGGTTTAGGCAGCAAAACTACATGATTTAGGAAAAATATATGTACAGTACATATACACTTACAATATCTAATGTGTGCCCAGGTTGAGTGCAAATAGCATCGTGGGTTGCGGACAAATGGGTGTATATATCATGGTAGAGACAAACACAATAGCCACACTGAGTATTCCACCCTTGGTGCAAGTAGTATTGTTGGCTATTGACACCTGGCTGCTAATACCATCAATCTAAAAAAATAAACATTTAACTTACTGGATATTAAGTTTATTGGAACAACGTAACCCCTTGTAAAATGGTGAGCTGTCTGTTTAACACTTTGTATTTTTTATGGATTAAACAAACAAAACACAACATGTTAATTGTTGAGCTTTAGAGGTGCTGGTAGGTGGATTTTATTACCTTTTAACAGACCCAGGCTAGCAGTTACCCCTGTTTCCAGTCTTTGTGTTAAGCTAAGCTAACTGGCTGGTGCCTGACATTCTGCCAGAGGGCCAGTAAGCATATTTCCCCAAAGGCTGAACTATTCCTTTAAATGATTTTGTCATATTTTTACATTAGAAATCTGTTTGTTCACATATATTATACAGTATATGTATGCATCCTGAAACCCCTCACATTAATCTTGTGACCCTTGCGATGTCCCGACATTTGGTTGGGACCCACTGTCTTTTTAAAAGTCGTCAATTCTCTTCACACGCTCAAATCCAGAATGACAGGTTCTGTTTGTTGTTAGATGAATTACTGTGTCAGAGTGGAGGTTGAAGAATAACAGTGAAAATGTCTTGTTTATTTACTTATATGAGCATTATCTAATCATGGAGTGAAGCTTAAAAGATTACTTCTTGTGGGTATTTCTATTGACAAATGCTGATATACCAAATCCCATCACTTTCAAAGTTGATTCATCATTATTTGATCATTTTTCCCCGTCAGTCTGGGGAGCGTTGCACCTTTCTCTATGCCTGCTCTTGTCTGCTGCTTCACTCCGGAGGGGCATCAATCATTCATCAAAAGCAAAGTGAAGCCAGTTGTCTGACAGTAAACACTCCGCTCTGAGTTAATTAAGCCCAGTGTGCCAGTGAAGTCAGCGAGGGCTCTCTGCACTCGAGGATAAAGAGTGCAGTTCCAGTCAGAGCTGGTGTGAAGTTGGTTATTATTTCATTTGGTTTGCTTCATTTCTCTTTGATGTGAGTTTCACTGATCTAATCATGTTGTTTGAACCTTGTTTGGACCTACAGTATTAAGCAGAAAAATGCAGAGTGCAACTATTTTGACTTATTAGTCATCGTCTCAGTAATGCAGGTTTTTCTTGCTTTGACACGTCAGAGCTAACTAATGGATGGATTTTTGCAGGGGTTTTAAAAACTTGATTTAACCCAGATATTTCACATATCTGATATCAGATATTTCTGTGTTTTGTTTCAGGAATGCCCAGTGCAACTACAGTCTGATCTGTTGGTGACTAAGACGCTCCATTGTAGTAGCAGAGGAACAAGGGCCTCTCTCAAGGGCATGCCAGTGGTTGTTATGAGGATGGATCCTTGTGGTATCCGACCTCAAACACAGCTCGTCTTTTTCATGTTCTCATGTGATGTAGTTTTGACACCACCTTTAATAACCCTTCAGAATAAAGAAATAAAAAAATGTTGCTAATAAAGTTAACATTTGAATATTGCAATTTGCAAGAGTCAAACTCTTGTGTTAACTGTCATGTGCACAGTGAAAACAAGATTCCCTGTATGATGAAATTCTTCCTTTGCCTTCTGCTCTGAGTGCCATTTATATGGAAATACAAAGTATAGAAATAAGTACCAGAATAGTATATAATAAGTATACAATAATAGCATGCTCACTACTCATTAATAATTGTAACTGGGGATCGATTATTCAAACTGCATCCAGGACCAATCAGATTGTCCCTCTAAAACTTGCACAAAACATAATAATCTTTAGTCCAGTAGACACAATGTGTAACACAGCAGCAAATGTTATGGCCCAGATATAAGAGGCAGATATGTATGTGTATCATCAAATCATGGATCACAGGAGATAAGTCGAGACTGATTATCATCGCCTGCCTGCTTTCATATTGATCCATTTTGTTTGTCTGGTCAGGGAACATACACTGATATCGATACAGTTAATTTGAATCCTGCTGTAAGTCTCAGTCAATATATGCAGGAGGCAGTTTCAATCTGAACACTGTGAAATGATTGTATTTCATCTGTTGATTCAGGTATTTTTTCTCAGTCTACATATTATGATGTGTGAGATGTGGTGTCCATTTTCATTTCAGCTGTATTTGACCACAAGATGGCAGAAAAAATGTTTAAAACAAATTAAATGAACAATATGTGGGATATAATGGAACTTACTTAATAGTATTGTTTACCATTACTCCACTAAATGCCCTGAATGTAATTTTTAAATATTTCTTTTTATTCCATCATTCTTTTATCTCCCATCTTTTCTACACCACACCACAAACCACTAACACAGTCTAGTCTTAACAGGAAATGCTTTTACATTAAATTGTGCCATTAATTATTATTATTATTTTCCTAAGAATGATGAAAACTGCATACTCACTGCTCATACTGACAGTGTAGAGTATTAGTATGAAGCCTCCAGGCTAATGTGTTTGAGGATGAATTTCTACCGCATTGACTAAAGAAAAGGTTGTCTTACAATGCATGATATTGCACTGCACATAACTCCACAAAACTTTGACGGCCATGTGGTTTAATACATCACATAACTGCCTCCCCCCCAGAGCGCTGGAGTTATGGCTTTAACCTTTTCACCATGAAGCCCATCTCAAAAACAGAAAGAAACAGTCAGCTGTATTATATCATCACAGTCTTAAAATTCTGCTTTGTCCTTTAGTGCTTTTCAAACATTGTGTTTATGTCAGATAATAAAATGCAACATGGACCTCGTTTCTCCCAGATGGACATAATTAGAGGCAGGTGCATAATGGGCTTGTGCTGCTAAACTGTGTGAACAGTCAAACATTTAGGGACATATCCCAAGCTGTCTGCTGGAGGTGATGCTTCGCTAAAAAGTGTTTCATGTCAAACTGTCTCACTTTGAAAAACTGTGTTATCCGAGGTGCCAGAAGATGCATGAATTATATCACAGAACAATGAGAAAGCTGACAAAAACTGATGTAATGTAAAGCTGCTGTACACTCTTTAAAAGTAAATCTGCTGTGCACCCCTATGTTTTCTTTTTCATATTGTTTCACACTTGTCCATTGTCCTAGAGATTTGGCACTGTCTGTCTCTCACTGAAGATGCCCATCCAGATCTTTTAAAAAAGCATTTTGACTTTTGTAATGAAGGTTCATTCAAACTGGCTCTAAAATAGAAAATCTGTCAGTATTTCCAAAATCAAGCCTCTGTGGACTAAAGCTACAGTAACAAACAGAAGCAAAAACCACAAGATCAGACAAGTCTCTTCAGTTGTTAACTAATTTATTATTGTCCAACTTTCTTAAACACATCACCGGTTTTGCATGTTTCTCTGGTGCCTGTGCTGTAATTGCAACATACTGTATTACCATGGGTGGATTATGAGACAATGGGCCCCGGACGCAGACATGCAAAAGGCCCCATCACCTCTTCTACATACTGTAGGAGCAAGACACAGACTTTTGTTTAGCCTCTGTCGTTTTCGTTACACATCTCTCTGTGGTTTTGTGTCTTTGTGTGGCTGGTTTGACCCTTTTCATAACTGTAGTGAATATCTTTTTGTCTCTTTGCTGCCATTTTGTATCTCTTCGGAGTTGTTTTGCTCTTTTGTGCCAGTTTGTGGTTGTTTTATGCTTCTGTGTGGTCGTTTTTGAGTCTCTTCCTGGTTGGTACGTTTCTTTGAGTGACATGTTGTAGGCCGGGGGGGCCTCTTTCACTTCGGTAGGCCCGTTGAGTAATTCATGCATGCATGTTAATGTATAGGGAACTTTGTGCAAATGCTAATTTTCTAACAGATGAGAATATTGTAGATTCTGTAGACTTGACTCGCTTTCCATGACACAGATTGAGCTGAGCATCCTTCTGTCTGAACAGTATTTATGAAAATACAATACAGTTGTGTGAAAAAAAAAATGCTTTAGACTGTTTAAACGGAATAGCATTGCTGTTCAAGTTTACTTCCTGTCAGCTAATGACCATTGGAATAGGAAATACAACTAGAGAAGCCATTTCTGAAGAAATTGTGGCGTGATGCTGGATGCTGAATAGCTGACGCCATGCTGTAATGTCGGCTTGAATGTTGTGAGAAGAAGGTGAAGTAGTAGGAATAGTTGGAAAAGTGGGAATGGGTTTAATTTGAATGGATATCATTGAAAAAGTTGAACTATACGAATTATTTTTAACTACACTCCACTGTATTGCTGGATTTAATCTGTGTAAATAAAGTGGAAAAAGTAGGAATAACTGGAAAAGTGGGAATGGCTTTGATTCATGTGAATATCATTGAAAACTTGAAAAAGGTACCAATCACATCAACAAGATTTGGAAAATTTGAAGGTTTTTGAATAGCTGACTTTAACTGGTAAGTATGAATGGGTTTAATTTGAATGGATATCACTGAAAAAAGTTGAAAAATACCAATAACTTTTAAAAAGATGTGGAATATTTTAAGGCAGGGGCGTCAAAGTCAATTTCATCCCGGGCCACATCTGCATTATGGTTGCCGTCAAAGGGTTGGTTGTAAGGCTATATAAATATATCTGCTTTTTATCTTATTAAAAAATTGGCTCTGCATTTGATTATCATTAGCTTTAGTAAAAATGTATTAAATAACTAGCTCTGAAAGCAGAAGCATTGGAAAAATAATTGCAAGCAGAAATATTGTACAATTGATTTAAAAAATGAGTTCAGTAACAAAAACACATGCTTGTTCATCAACATATTTGCATGCATGTAGACACAAAAATACTGTATGTGGGGACACACACTCACATTTCTATGTGTAATTATAACATAAATCCCATGAATTTATGAGATTAAGAAACCCTCATCATTACTTCTCTTCGTCCATCAAAGATCAAAATAATTCTCAAGTGAATAATATTTTTGTTATCAAACACAATTTATTACATTCACTTTGTTTAACTTTGCAGAACTACAGTGGTCATTATGTTATCCAGATCAGGAATCTTGCCACACAGCGCCTCTTGGTGGATAATGCATTGATGAGCTGTCAGGGGTGTGTGGCACTAACTATTTTTGCATTTTCTCTTTCACCAGTCCAACCAAACCAGTTTTCTTGCCAGACATTGCAGGTGCGCCATCGGTAGTAAGCTCCTCCAACTTCTCCCAGGGTCATTTCATGAGGACTTCACCACCGCACTGAAAATGTCCCTCCCCGTCGCCGTCCCGTGCATGGCTACCACATCCAGGAGCTCCTCACTGACAGACGAGTCCGCCTTCACGACTCCTGACCTGCTAGCGCTGCACCGTATCAATATTGTCAGTGTTTTCGTCAACAGCTAATGAAATCGTAAGATAACTGCTCGCTTCTTCAACCAGCTGTGTTGTCACAGCTCCCGCTAGGTCCCCGACCGCTAGAGCGCGGCCGCTGAAAACCAGTGATACTGAGACGTTTCATTGCGCATGTAACAAACTCGAGATGCATTGTGGGATATGTAGTGTAAGTACACCGCACTTCCGTAAAGCGCGAAAGAATTTAGAGTTTATATTGAAAGATCAAAGGACTCAGTTCATAATGAAAGCTCGAAGGATTCAGAGTTTATAATGAAAGATCAAAGGACGCAGAGTTCATGATGAAAGGTCAAAGGATGTGGGATTTAGTATAAAACTTCAGAAAAAAATATTTCATTTCAAACATTTGCGACTTTCCTGGTGGACCTGAAGCGATTGTTAGCGGTGAAAAATGGAGGAAATTAATCTCGAGATAGAACCTCAAGAGGTCAACAACGGCCACGTTGTGATTGACTTGGAGGCGATCCAACCATCCACATCAAGGTAATTAAGTGAAGAGTAAACAGTCAGGGGAGGTCTACAGTTGTTTTAGTCAGTTGGCAGATTTAATAATGCATAGGATGAGGTAGTCTTGGCGGGAATATTGGGTGAGGATATTGACACCAGAGGGGGGGGGGGGCATGTTAGCTTGCACATTTTGTTTGTGTGTTGTAATTTACAGAAATCTGACAAAAAAATGTAGTCCAATGCAAGTGAAATGTGCAATGATTTAAGGAGATGTACCATATATTTAAGTCCCATCAGTTCTATGGGTGAGGAATTGTGTCCCAGATGGCCCTGCAGGAGACTAGCAGATTATAAGAAGCTGACAATGATGGATGTTGTTTACATTAACATCTCTTGATCCCTCTTCCTTCTATTTGCTCTTAGTTCTGGAGGTGAAAATTGTGGTGAGGAACGATCAAATCTTGCCACAGAAGTTGAAGAAGGTATTTCTTCAGAGGAGGACAGAGGACAGACTCAAGAGGAAAACAACGGCTACGTTGTGATTGACATGGAGGCGATCCAACCGTTCGCATCAAGGTAATTAAGTCAAGAGTATACCGTCATGGGAGGTCTACAGTTGTTTTAGTCTGTTGGCAGTTTTTAAAGTGTTTGAACAATTAACATTTGCTTTTGGAGTTAATAATGCATAGGGTGAGGTAGTCTTGGTGGGAACATTGGGTGAGGATATTGACACCAGAGGGAGGGGGAGTGAAGGATATTAGCTTATGCATTTTGTTTGTGTGTTGCGATTTACAGAAATCTGACAAAAAATGCAGTCCAATGCAGGTGAAATGTGCAAAGATTTAAGGAGATGAGAATGACCTCTTTTTTATTTACTGTATTTTTCGCACTATAAGGCACACTTAAAATCCTTTCTCAAAAATCAACAGTGTGCCTTATAATCTGGCGTGCCTAATGTATCAATTCTGGTTGTGCTTACTGACCTTGAACCAATTTTATGTGGTACAGGGGGCTCAAAAAGCTTTCAAAATGTTTTATTACGACTTTGGTAAGCTACGAAGCCGCACCGCTGGATATTGGTGTCAGCAGGTCGTTCAAAGTAAAATTGCAAACTTTGTGGGAGCGTTGGATGACAGAAGGCGAACACACATTCACCAAGACAGGGAGGCAACGTCGGGCGAGTTACTCCACTGTCACGAAAGGAGAGCGCCTTATAAATCCGGTGCGCCTTATAGTGTGATATATATATATATATATATATATATATATATATATATATATATATATATATATATAATCCTACATTATTTTACACATCAACGTCTATCATGAAAGAACCCACTATGTTGGACTTATGAACCAAATGTACCAAATATTTAAGTCCCATCAATTCTATGGGTGAGGAATTGTGTCACAGATGGCCCTGCAGGAGACTAGCAGATTATAAGAAGCTGACAATGATGGATGTTGTTTACATTAACATCTCTTGATTCCTCTTGTTTCTATTTGCTCTTAGTTTTAGAGGTGAACATTGTGGTGAGGAACCATCAAATCTTGCCACAGACGTTGAACAAGGAATAGACAGAGGACAGACTCGAGGCGGCTTCTTGAAGAGATTCATCTGCCAAGCTGTTCTAATTGGGATTTTGATGGTGATTCTTAGTGGAATGGCTGGTGTCCTCTATCTTCAGATAATCAAACACCAAAGTGTGAGCCAGCTGCAAATGCAATACTATGAGCTGCAGAACTTCCTGAACTACTATCAAAACATCTCACAGCTGGGAACCCAACCTTATCCATCATGGTACATCAACTCGCTGTCTAATGAAAACGTCAAGCTGAAAAAGTTATTGAGCAACGCATTACAGGAAAACGGCCAGTTGCAAGTTCAGATCGATGGCCTGAACACAGACCTAAAGTTAACCCTGGCGGTGCATGAGAATTCAAAAGAGGAGGTCAGACATCTGAACATGGCTCTGGAAAAGTCATCGCAGATCATCTCCCTGGCGGCCGCAGAAAGCGAACAGTGGCGCCTGCTTTTAACCAACGAACAAGAAGTCTCCAAGCAGCTGGTTGCAAAAAATGAACTCCAGCGTTCAATACTGTTTTCCAACAAACTGTCCTTCCTCTGGAACTACTGCAGCAAGGACACACTGCAGTGTTCACGCTGCATGCCTGGCTGGGTCGAACACGATTCACGTTGCTTCTTCATGCCACACGAAACAAAGACGTGGGAAGATGCTCGCAGGGACTGTCTTGACAAGGGGGCTGACCTGGCTGTTGTTTTGAATAAAGACGACCAGGAGTTCTTGACCACCATGACTTATAACTTTGACGCGCAGTACCCTGAAGAAGAACTCGCCGCAGCGTGGATAGGGTTGCGGGACATGGCGAAGAAGGGCGACTACATCTGGGTCAACGGCAACAAACTGCGCAGAGATCTCATGTACTGGTACGGCGTGCCGCCAAATGAATTCCAGACATACTTGAACTTAGGGGACACACAAGAAAGAAATGCATGTACTGGCATTATCCCGCCGAGTTACTTGGGAAGGCGTAAGTGGCTCAGTAGCTGGGATGAAGAAAATTGCAATGAAAAACAGCACTACCTGTGTGAGACTCCGGCTCTCAGTTTGGCCTGACTGACAGACCTGCGATGTAGCTGCATGTTGTAGAGGTATGTGGTTTTTGGTTCAGTTCGGTACATTTATGGTACAGCAAGGAGCCCAATTTCCAACTTCAGTTTAAACATGCAATAAATACAACTAGGACACATTTTTCTAGAGCAGCAACAGTAATGTTTACAACAGTTGCTGTTGTAAACATTACTGTTGCTGCTCTAGAAACAACATGTGATAGTGAAGAAGTCTTTTGTTCCTTATGTTCGACTACTGTAGTGAAGACAGTTGTTGACTTATTTTGCCAAATAAATAAAAAGCATGTTTAAATTGAAGTTGTAAATTGGCCTCCTTGCTGTACCTTATATGCACTGAAAAGCGTGACCCCAAACCATGAACCGAACCGAAATGTGAATTTTATGAACCATCCCACCCCTAATATCTAGTATGTATTTGTCTATTAATCTTCCTTGACATCCGAGTACATTTGTGTTATGCAAACTGGTGATTCTGTAAAGGCAGCAGCAGACAGTGATTGTGACCTGCTTTCATTTCAAAATAAAACCTCTCAAATGTTTTTTCTGTGTGCAGAACTCCATTTCTTAACACAAGGCTTTTATTCTGAAATATATGCAGGACAGTGTTGTACAAGGCTCCATGAATGAACATATTAGAGGATTTTAACTGTGGATTATTACTATTAATTATGAATGAGTGCACGCTTCTTGACTTTTCTCTGTCTAAAATAAATAGAAATGACATTTATAATGAAATGAAATGGTCATTATCAGAGTCAGTTTTTGTGTATAAAGAATAGCAGCAGCAAAAACGCTGCAGAAACGCAGCTAACATGCAGCCAGTGTGACCAACAGAGGCGTGAATCACGCACTTGTGAGGTAACACAGCCGCCATGTGCTCGTCAGGCGTGAAGTGTGTTCCAGGGCTGACAGTCCATTGCTTCAGGCCTCCTTCCAAAGCCACTCCTCCAACATTATCATCATGAACATAAACGACAAACATGACTATTGTTAGTATGCACAGCCATCAAGTTAGCAGCTTATTAAGACGCCAGGATGTGCAATGGTGAATGGTAAATGATCTTGCATTTGTATAGCACTTTTCTAGTCTTCTGACCACTCAAAGCGCTTTACACTACAGGCCATTCACACACATTCATACACTGATGGCAGAGGCTGTAATGCACAGTTCCAGCTTTGCTCATCAGGACCTGATCTAAATGCTCATTGACACACCGATGACTATGTCTCAAATGGCACATTTGGGGTTAAGTGTCCTGAACATCGACAAGTGACCTGAGCAGCCGGGGATCGAACCAAACACATTTCGACTGGTTGACGGCCCTCTGAGCCACAGTTGCTGCAGAGTGCCCAGAGGAAGCCACACAGGTACTGTAGCCTGTCCAGTTGTTACATCTGGGCCAAATTAAACGATTGGACCGGATTTGCTTCTGTTTTGTCAGAGTATTTAACTTATTGATTGCTGTCGAGATGTAATGGGAATTCATTGAAACACATACGAAGAAAAATATTTGCGCAACACTACTAATCCTATATTTTAATGGCAGATAACTTTGCATATAAATGACACTGGATGTTGTGTTATGTATATGTCCCAGTGGTAGCATGTATTTACGGAAAAAAGGGATGGAAACTTCACCAATGACTACTGAGAAACATGTTAAATCAGATTTAAACCAAGTGTCTCTGACGCTAACCCACTTTCCAAGGAATCCAATATCTCAAATCAACATGAATTTAAATTGAGCATCAGTTGAAAGCAAAATGTTTTCACTTTACTTTTGCATTATTATTATCATTATTTGCATTTTTTTCTTTTATTTCATCTAAATTCCAGTTATTAAAGGTTCATTATACAATATCCAGGGCATTAATATAGAAGTAAACAACTATTCGCCATGAAAATACAGTATATAAAGGATAAATGGCTACATGAGCAGAGAATCAAGTCTCTCTCCCTCTGTGTTTGTTGTAATCTTAGTGTCTGTGCTTTGTTGACATAGCAGGGTCGGCTGCCTTTTAGTGCTTGTTCATGCTGCCGCCAGTCTTATGAGGCAGTTACATCACCTTTAATTATTATTATAATTAAGGAAAACACATATTGAGCAACAAAACAAAATTGCAAATAGGCCATGAATTAGAGCCAACAGGGCAAAAAAAAATGTAAAATAATAACAATTCTTAACACTCCACATTGAACATTGGGATGATTTAATGCAAAACAAGACAGTCATGAAAGGTGAGATGTCACTTTCCAGTGCTCATTTATTGATATCCTCATCCTTATCCTCTCATTGAAGATGCCCCTCCAGATCTTTTAAAAAAGCATTTTGACGTGTGTAATGATGTTCATTCAAACTAGCTCCAAAAACAAAAAAAAAATAAATTAAATTAAATTAAATAAAAAAAAATCTGTCAGTATTCCCAAAATCAAGCCTCTGTGGACTAAAGCTACAGTAACAAACAGAAGCAAAAACCACAAGATCAGACAAGTCTCTTCAGTTGTTAACTAATTTATTATTGTCCAATGTTCTTAAACACATCACCGGTTTTGCATGTTTCTCTGGTGCCTGTGCTGTAATTGCAACATACTGTATTACCATGGGTGGATTATGAGACAATGGGCCCCGGACGCAGACATGCAAAAGGCCCCATCACCTCTTCTACATACTGTAGGAGCAAGACACAGACTTTTGTTTAGCCTCTGTCGTTTTCGTTACACATCTCTCTGTGGTTTTGTGTCTTTGTGTGGCTGGTTTGACCCTTTTCATAACTGTAGTGAATATCTTTTTGTCTCTTTGCTGCCATTTTGTATCTCTTCGGAGTTGTTTTGCTCTTTTGTGGCAGTTTGTGGTTGTTTTATGCTTCTGTGTGGTCGTTTTTGAGTCTCTTCCTAGTTGGTACGTTTCTTTGAGTGACATGTTGTAGGCCGGGGGGGCCTCTTTCACTTCGGTAGGCCCGTTGAGTAATTCATGCATGCATGTATAGGGAACTTTGTGCAAATGCTAATTTTCTAACAGATGAGAATATTGTAGATTCTGTAGACTTGACTCGCTTTCCATGACACAGATTGAGCTGAGCATCCTTCTGTCTGAACAGTATTTATGAAAATACAATACAGTTGTGTGAAAAAAAAAATGCTTTAGACTGTTTAAACGGAATAGCATTGCTGTTCAAGTTTACTTCCTGTCAGCTAATGACCATTGGAATAGGAAATACAACTAGAGAAGCCATTTCTGAAGAAATTGTGGCGTGATGCTGGATGCTGAATAGCTGACGCCATGCTGTAATGTCGGCTTGAATGTTGTGAGAAGGTGAAGTAGTAGGAATAGTTGGAAAAATGGGAATGGGTTTAATTTGAATGGATATCATTGAAAAAGTTGAACTATACCAATTATTTTTAACTACACTCCACTGTATTGCTGGATTTAATCTGTGAAAATAAAGTGAAAAAGTAGGAATATTTAGAAGAGTGGGAATTGGTTTCATTCATGTGAATATCATTGAAAACTTGAAAAAAGCACCAATCACATCAACAAAATTTGGAAAAGTTGAAGGTTTTTGAATAGCTGACCTTAACTGGGAAGTATGAATGGGTTTAATTTGAATGTTGAAAATTGAAATGGATATTATAGGGAGGCTTCCGGTAACGTCATGAAGGAAACAGCAGCATAGAGACGGATCTCCATCGGATAAAACTTAAAATCAGAGACAACAATAACTATCAGATGTCCTGAACATAAGAGAGTACTCCAGCAAGATGCACTCATCTACGAGACATGAGGGCTCCAGCTGACAAGATGCCACAAAAGAAAAATACGATAAACAACAGAGACCAGTGAGCCCTGATAACGTTAGCTTAGACGCTACAAGCCACAAGTATCCACGGAAGGAAGTTAGGGAGGAAACACGGCTGGATTTGTGAAATAACTGTCACAGAAAGTGCTCAAACTACCATCAGAAATGGATATTAGGACTGAAAGGGCACATCGCTCCCTCACGTCTAAACCTCAAGATCCCGCAGCCCCTCCCAGATCAATTATTGCGAGATTTCCTGGATGCAGCGGTAAAAGATGCTACAAACAACTGTATAAAAGTCAAGATATGGAACGTAAAAAAGAAAAAATATCTAACTTTCTGAAACCCCTTAACATGGTTAAATGAACAGTTGTGGAAATAAATAAACTAACTGAACCAATCAGAGAAGATGAAATTAAAGAAACTATTGCTAAACTTAGAAATAATAAATCACCGGGAGTAGATGGATTTGTTGGAGAATATTATAAAGTTTTTGTGAATGACCTCTCTCCTATACTATGCAAAGTATATAATTATGTACTGGACTCAGGAGACCCCCCAGATCGTGGTCAGAAGCCATTATTACAGTTCTTCATAAGGAGGGAAAAGACCCCTCACAGTGTCTTTTCTTTGTGGATTATAAAATATTAACTTCAATTTTGGCAACCAGAAAACAAAATACATAAAGAAATTAAGAAAGAAAGAAAGATATTCCTTTATTAGTCCCACAGTGGGAAATTCAGTTTTTACACTCTGTTTTTCACACAGTACATATACATGCGTCAATGGAGAGATGTCAGAGTGAGGGGGCTGCTCCTGACAAGCGCCCAGAGCAGTTGGGGGTTCGGTGCCTTGCTCAGGGGCACCTCGGCAGTGCCCAAGAGGTAAACTGGCACCTCTCCAGCAACCAGTTGGTCTTGGTCCATGGGGGTCTTGAACCCGTGACTTCCGCGTCCTAACCCAAGTCCTTACAGACTGAGCTACTGCCGCCCCCAAATCAAATTAGTCAAATTAATCAAATCAGTCAAATTAATCAAATCAGACCAAACAAAAAGGAACCAACAATGTCAGGAGAGCTTTGAACCTGCAGTCAATAGCGGCAAATGAGAAACAAGCTTCAATGCTTCTCAGCTTAGACGCTGAGAAGGCGTTTGATAGAGTTGATTGGTTATTCCTTCAACAAACACTGTTGGAAAAATGCACTAATTGGATTAATTTGTAGTAGATACTTGCAACCAGATTTGGAACATGGCAATGGACCCACACAGTCTACAATGAGGTGTGAAAATGGTTCACTAGTGATGGGTCCGGCAACACCGACGCGTGGGCGCACGCGTCGAGCTCATAGAGCAGAACCCCGTGTCGGTGCGCGTATTGCTTTAAGAAAGTCACGTGACCGATACAGGAACTGTTTCGAACTGACACTGACGCGTCAAACTGTGTTTATAAGAAAACGCGTCTGTCAATGGGATGCATCGGCCAAAAGAATCTCTGATCGTCGTTAAATTCATCAAGAATTATGGCGCAGACTCAAGCCAAGAGAAAGGTTTCCGCCGCGTGGGACCATTTTGATCTCATGTCGGAAAATAAGTTATTGTTTTAATATCCTCGTTGTTTCATCCTGTTCCTCTCTGAGTTTCCACCTGATCTATCTGAATTCAAATTCATTTCAAAGTGACTCGTAGTTTTCTATTCATATTATTTTCTGCACGTTAAATGACGCATTTGTTCGACAGAACTATCCTATTTAAACAAAAGCACCTCTTCAATGCTGAGGCATTATAGGGCCAGGCATGAGAATGAAGTCCCAGATACACCCAGGATAAACTCAGGTATACAGCCACTTCACTTAACTTACTCACAGTTGCTTTATTGATAATTAATTCTTATTAATTTATTCTTTACTTCATTTTTAACCATCAAGCTTCCAGGAAGCAGATGCTGGATGAGGCTCTGCTGTATTTCATCCTGAAGGACTGCCAGCCCCTCAGCATTGTTGAGAATGAAGGGTTCAGGGAACTGGTTCAGGTCCTTGAGCCCTCATATGTTTTGCCAAACACAAAGGTTTGTGTGGAAATTATCTAAAGTAGTAGTTTATACATCCAGTTTATTTAATCTTTAATTTAAATGTATTGATTCGCTTTTGGTTTGACTTGGTGTAATTTTCAGGCCATCAAACAAATGGTGGCCAAAAAGTATGAGGAGGAATGGGATTGAGTGAAAATGGAAGTACGGCAAGCTGTGGCAGTGGGTATAACAGCTGACATGTGGACATTTGTGAACATGGAGGCTTACTTGGCTCTTACCTGTCACTACATTAATGAGAATTTGCAGTTGTGTAAATCTGTGTTGGGAGTGCAATACTTTCCACAAAGTCACACTGCTGACAATGTGGCCCAAGTCAAAAGGGGCATGATGGAGGACTGGGCCATAACCAATAAAGTGTCTTGTGACTGACGCAGCACCAAACATGATTGCATCCACTAGACAACTCTAAATTCGGCACTCAATTTGCATTGCACATAGTCGCAATTTATTAGTTAGAAAATCATGTGATCAGATCCCAACTCGTACATCCATCAGACACAAAGCTAGGCACATACATCAGATCAAGCACGACAGCCAAGGAGAAGCTTGCTCAAGTGCAGCAACAGATGGGACAACCAACCCTGAAACTTATCAATGAGGTGCCAACATGCTGGAACAGCACATATGAAATGCTGTCAAGGCTACTTGATGAGAGGGAACCACTGTGGGTATCTCTGGCCTCTCTAAACAGATTTGACTCCACTTGCAGCTGATGAGTATACCATCAGCCAAACACCTACATGAACACGTGAAGCGTCGCGTCACAGACACTGCTTCCAATCTGGAGTCATCAAGTGTGTTGATCCCAGCAACACTTCTAGACCCCAGATTTAAATCACTCGGCTTCCGCAGTTCCTCCAAGTGCAATGAGGCCATCAGTGGACTGCGGTCAGAATGTACGTCTGTAATCGGACGCACAAATGAGCGCCAGCCGCGACCGTCTTCACAGCAGTTGTCTGCACCCACTTCAGGCATGTTATTCAGGATTATTTGTTTGTTGTTGTTTGGAAATCATCTACTAAAATGCCAAGTTGTTGTTTTTAGATGACCTTTGGCAACATTTCGACAACAAAGTGGGCAGGCAGACCAAAAGGGCCACAGCTGATGCCATCCAGGAGATGCAGAGATACCTGGCAGAGGACAGTATTGCCAGGTCTCATAAGATCCTGTCACAACCAAAAGACAATCTATCCAAACCTCTGCCAGCTTTCCTTACAATTTCTCTGCACTCCAGCCTTATCTGTGCCGTGTGAGCGGGTGTTTTCTACAGCTGGAGAAGTTGTATCAAAAAAGCGTAACAGACTCAATTTCAAAAAGCTCGAAAAACTTATCTTTCTGAATAAAAATTTGTAAAAAAAAAAAAAAAAAAGTCCAAAAGCATCCTCATTCACAACACGGGGGCGACAGAAGCTCAGTCCGTAGGGACTTGGTTTAGTCCCAACAAGTCCCAACATGGACCAAGACCAACTGGTTGCTGGAGAGGTGGGCACTGCCGAGGTGCCCCTGAGCAAGGCACTAAACCCCCAACTGCTCAGGGTGCTTGTCAGGAGCAGCCCCCTCACTTTGACATCTCTCCATTGATCCAGGTATGTGTACTGTGTGAAATTAACAACAGAGTGTAAAAACTGAATTTCCCTACGGGGATTAATAAAGGTTCATCTCATCTTATCTTATCTTAACACGTTCACTTAGATTTTCACCTTATGATACATGTTCACATTATTTATTGACTGTATCTAAACATATCAAAGACATTTTAAATTTAAATGAAGATATGAAATAATACAATATAAAATACAATGACTTAAATTATATTATTGTATATACTAGCTCATCAAAACAGTGTCAGTTGAGTCTGTCAACTGGGTTGCCTGTAGAGATTTTTAAGGTCCAGCAGGTGTCAGAATTCAGTGACACAGTATCAGTACAGTTTGGCAATGTGTCGAAACGCTTCATGACACCTCATCTACCCATCACTATGGTTCAGTCACCGCTGGGACTGGCTGCAGTAGTGCAGGCTTGATCTTCTGGTTGGGTTTTCCTATTAGCTGGCACACATGACAGGTTTTAATGTAAGCAGAGACATCCCTTTTTACACCAGGCCAAAAGAAATGTTTAAGGCTGTTGAATGTTTTCCAGACACCATAATGCCCACGATCGTCATGTGCCACCTTTCAGACAAGGGAACGAAACCTTGCCGGCACCACCATCTGGAAAACATCATCGTTCACGTACGTGTGATAACACAGGATGACACCACTTCAGGTAACGCCCTGGAGCTTTCGCCAGAACCAGAATCAGCTGCATAAGCTGTAACAATAGGTGCAGGGGGAGCATCACGCCAAACTTTGCCTCCAGCCAAGCCATTGCCCAAAATGAAATGAATACCTTCAATAGGCAATGCTGGACGTACACCAACAGCAACCTCTCTGTTAACCAATTCACAGTTGAGGACCATCCTGTGTAAAGGAACTGGGAGGATTTTCAGCCCCATCCCCCGTCTCAGTCTCTTCTGACAAAGGCAAAACTGAATCAACAATATATGAATCATAGGCCCCTGTGTCCTGTAAAATAGTTATAGGGATTTTCAACTCACTACCCACAGGAGAAACAAACCCATGTTGTATAAAAGGAGCATAGGACGCCAAAACGTCGTTCTCACCAGAGTGGGAAGAACTCGGCTCAGTATCACCGCCACGGTTAACAGAGACAGCGAACGCAGCAGGTTTCGCATGAGGTCTCTTTCCTTTGGTTTTATTTTGAAGTGAAGGACAATCTGCCTTCCAGTGTCCTTTCTCTCGACAATAATAACAAGCATCACTACATAAGTTAGGTTTTAAAGAACCCATTGTCCTTGAACGCATCTCCAAAGAAGCTTCCGAACCGTCTCCATGACAACCAAAAGCCTCATGTGCCACAGAGCGTGCTGTGAAACTGCTCTTATAGAGCAACACAAACTCATCTCCTGACACCGCTGCGTCAGCCGCAGTAGTGCATCATCTCTCTCTGTGACGTAAGTGGCAATTTGATTAGAAAGACAATTTCTGAACTGCTCCAAAGTCATTAAGTCACATAAATTATCAAATGTTGTGACATCAAGAGCTGTTCGCCACCACTTGAAGTGAGCAGATAGGTCTCTGGCCAGCTCAACATATGTTTGATCGGTTCTCTTCAGTGATCTGACCCGCTGTCTATAAGCCTCTGGGACCAGCTCATAAACCTTCAGAACAGCAGATTTTATTTTAGTATAACTAGAGCTGTCCTCGTGGCTCAGGGATGAATAGGCCTCCTGAGCTTTCCCTGTGAGGTCGCACTGCAGCAGCAGAGCACAGTCTGCATCAGGCCACTTCCTGGCCTTAGCCACACGCTCAAATAACAAGAAAAATGTGTCCGGGTCTTTCTCATTAAAAGGTGGTAACAAGTGCAAATTATTAATATCAAATTGACCCGCCGAAGACTTGGGGACCTGTCCTCTCCCGGCCTCACCAGACAATAAGCCATCCTAAATCAAAGAAAAAAGATAAGCCTCCATTTTTAGTTCTTCTGCCTCTGGCTCTTGACGTTCACGTTTCATATTATCGTGTTGCAGCTGCAACATTAGGAGCTCTTTCTGCTGTTCAAAAGTTAAACTTTGAGTCTGAATGTTAACAGCAGGAGGAAGTGGAGAAGGCTGCTCATCATCCATAATTCCAAAATTAATTAGTTCAGATTTTATCGACGTTTTCATGTTTTCTTTAATGCGTTTGTCACCGACAACGCAAACAGAATAATGCTCCGCAATTAAGAGCAACTGCTCTTTTGTGCAGCTCTCCAGGTACTCTGGAGACGGAGCAGCTACAAACGCCTCAATCCCAGACATTAACACCAAACAAAAGAGGCAACACGTTAAATTCACTTTCACGCACGGAGTCAGGCCAGACAGACACCGCAACGCTTACTCTGGCGCACACAGGAGTACTCCCCAAGTCGAGTTTCCCCGCTATCTACAAGTAAATACACTAACTAAGCTCATCCCTAGTCTTCATGCAGCTACTGTCGGTGGGTATTTATACACTGAAGACTGAGCCCAGCAGAGCGACTAGCAGGCTAGCAACTCCCTGCAGCCACAGACATGCTCCTGGGATGCCGCTTTCGCCACGGCACTACCAATAGAGGATTTCAACGAACCCAAGGTGAACATCACTACAGCCTACGAGGAAAAATTCAAACCACTTTAAAACAAATACGCACAGAGAAACCTGCAAGCGTCCTCCGGCCAGCTGACAGCAACGCAATAAACAATAACTCCATACCAGTCAGGTAACGAACAATCCAAACTCATTAATCTTACCCTGTAAACATCAAAATGCATAGTCCTCTCCCTGAAATAAATCCGTTTAACACGTACGAACACAATTACCGGCGAAAGTCAGTAAACAAACGTGCCGCGCCACAAGGCTTCAAACAAACTTTTCAAGTATGCACAAACCAAATCTCCAACAAACATATGCAGACGGGAAAAAGACGGAGCGAGCCCCCAATGTGTCATGGCCCAACTCTCAGGCCGCGACAAAATGTGGAAAGGACACGCCGATTGATGTTGTATTAAATGTATTTATTTGGTATAGAGTAAACAAAGACTTCTCATACAGATTATGCATCATGGAGCGTGTCTGTCAGTGGTATCAGTCAAGTAAATGTAGATGGGTGAGCGTGGTGTGAGGGGATGTGTTGTGTTGTGGAAGCCAGTCAAACCACAAATGCTGAACGCCAACTCTGCAGAATGCATGTAGTCTTCTGTCCATTTAGCCCTGGATCTTACATAAGCCCCTTCTGCTTTTTTAAGATATATCCCATCAAGTTTGGTTTGCAGAGTTCGTAATTTCTGTTTATCATTGTCAGATGGTGACATTTTATTACAGTAAGTGTTTATTTCTTTAATTAAATTAAGCTAATGGAGAACTCAACAAGTTTAAATGTTAACTCCCATTTAGAAACAAACAATGTTATGTCATCCTTAGCTATCATTTCAGCAATTAGGGATTTTATGCCATCGCAGTATACTTGACAATTGAATAAGGCTGCATTAAATTTCCAGTAGCCCTTGTTTCTGTAGCTGCCACTTTGGGGTTTAAAATCTAATTCAATAACAGAGTGATCAGTTAGTGGAGCTGCGGACATACAGCAGTCTGGGACACAATAAATCATTGAAGCAGAGATTAACCAGAGGTCAATTCTGGATTTGGATGTAGTATTGGGTTTGAACCAGGAGTATTGTCTAGTATCAGGATGTTTACGATGTCCAGCTGATTTGGTGGAATCGTGGTCCAAAACAATTTTATCTCCCCATTGGTCAATCCAAAATGTTTCATCATCTGGTTTAGAGTGGGTTTCTTGTACATGAATAAAGTCGGCTTTCTCGCCCTTACAGAATAAAAATATTATTATGATTTCCTCTTTGTGCTGTCTCTTAAGCCCCGAGCATTCAGTGAAATACAACAAAACTCCACGTTCATTGTGAACAACAGCTAGCAGCCGCGAGTAAATAAACAAATTAAAATAAAGTGAAAGAGTAAAGACGTCCAAAAAGACTTTAGACAAGGTCCCTTCAATAACTAAATAACTGTAAACTGAACCACCCAACCTTCACTTAAAGAAAATAAGACCCAGTTGTGAGTATTGATCATGACCAGGTATTAACCGGTATACCTCAACTGTTCACATTAAGTGATTGTGTGTCCATCGATGTCTCCAGCGCTTCCTCTGTAGTAAGCTCGTTTTCCAGCCGCTCCTGCTTGTTGTATCTTCGGCCACAGCGATGCGCGGGCGTCCCTGTCAGCTCTAGAAGTCCTCGCTGAAGCCGACCCCCAGGTCTTTAACATCCCGATGCGTCTCTGAAAAACGATCCCATCACTCAGCTAGAGCGCTGCCGTTGAAAACCAGGGACACTGAGACGTTTCACTGCGCATGTAACAAACTCGAGATGCATTGTGGGACATGTAGTGTAAGTACACCGCACTTCCGTAAAGCGCTATGGAATTTATTTATTTATTTATTTATAATGGAAGATCAAAGGACGCAGAGTTCATGATGAAAGGTCAAAGGATGTGGGATTTAGTATAAAACTTCAGAAAAAAACATTTCATTTCAAACATTTGCGACTTTCCTGGTGGACCTGAAGCGATTGTTAGCGGTGAAAAATGGAGGAAATTAATCTCGAGATAGAACCTCAAGAGGTCAACAACGGCCACGTTGTGACTGACTTGGAGGCGATCCAACCATCCACATCAAGGTAATTAAGTGAAGAGTAAACAGTCAGGGGAGGTCTACAGTTGTTTTAGTCAGTTGGCAGATTTAATAATGCATAGGATGAGGTAGTCTTGGTGGGAATATTGGGTGAGGATATTGACACCAGAGGGGGGATGTTAGCTTGCACATTTTGTTTGTGTGTTGTAATTTGCAGAAATCTGACTAAAAAATGTAGTCCAATGCAAGTGAAATGTGCAATGATTTAAGGAGATGTACCATATATTTAAGTCCCATCAGTTCTATGGGTGAGGAATTGTGTCCCAGATGGCTCTGCAGGAGACTAGCAGATTATAAGAAGCTGACAATGATGGATGTTGTTTCCATTAACATCTCTTGATCCCTCTTCCTTCTATTTGCTCTTAGTTCTGGTGGTGAAAATTGTGGTGAGGAACTATCAAATCTTGCCACAGAAGTTGAAGAAGGTATTTCTTCAGAGGAGGACAGAGGACAGACTCAAGAGGAAAACAACGGCTACGTTGTGATTGACATGGAGGCGATCCAACCGTTCGCATCAAGGTAATTAAGTCAAGAGTATACCGTCATGGGAGGTCTACAGTTGTTTTAGTCTGTTGGCAGTTTTTAAAGTGTTTGAACAATTAACATTTGCTTTTGGAGTTAATAATGCATAGGGTGAGGTAGTCTTGGTGGGAACATTGGGTGAGGATATTGACACCAGAGGGAGGGGGAGTGAAGGATATTAGCTTATGCATTTTGTTTGTGTGTTGCGATTTACAGAAATCTGACAAAAAATGCAGTCCAATGCAGGTGAAATGTGCAAAGATTTAAGGAGATGAGAATGACCTCTTTTCTATTTACTGTATTTTTCGCACTATAAGGCACACTTAAAATCCTTTAATTTTTGTCAAAAATCAACAGTGTGCCTTATAATCTGGCGTGCCTTATGTATCAATTCTGGTTGTGCTTACTGACCTTGAACCAATTTTATGTGGTACAGGGGGCTCAAAAAGCTTTCAAAATGTTTTATTACGACTTTGGTAAGCTACGAAGCCGCACCGCTGGATATTGGTGTCAGCAGGTCGTTCAAAGTAAAATTGCAAACTTCGTGGGAGCGTTGGATGACAGAAGGCGAACACACATTCACCAAGACAGGGAGGCAACGTCGGGCGAGTTACTCCACGAGCGGAGAGGGCCTTATATATGAAAATAGACACGTTCATTGATAGTGCTCCTTATAAATCTGGTGCGCCCTATAGTAAGAATATATATATATATATATATATATATATATATATATATATATATATATATATATATATATATATATATATATATATATATATATATATAGGAATTGTGTCACAGATGGCCCTGCAGGAGACTAGCAGATTATAAGAAGCTGACAATGATGGATGTTGTTTACATTAACATCTCTTGATTCCTCTTGTTTCTATTTGCTCTTAGTTTTAGAGGTGAACATTGTGGTGAGGAACCATCAAATCTTGCCACAGACGTTGAACAAGGAATAGACAGAGGACAGACTCGAGGCGGCTTCTTGAAGAGATTCATCTGCCAAGCTGTTCTAATTGGGATTTTGATGGTGATTCTTAGTGGAATGGCTGGTGTCCTCTATCTTCAGATAATCAAACACCAAAGTCTAAGCCAGCTGCAAATGCAATACTATGAGCTGCAGAACTTCCTGAACTACTATCAAAACATCTCACAGCTGGGAACCCAACCTTATGCATCATGGTACATCAACTCGCTGTCTAATGAAAACGCCAAGCTGAAAAAGTTATTGAGCAACGCATTACAGGAAAACGGCCAGTTGCAAGTTCAGATCGATGGCCTGAACACAGACCTAAAGTTAACCCTGGCGGTGCATGAGAATTCAAAAGAGGAGGTCAGACATCTGAACGTGGCTCTGGAAAAGACATCGCAGATCATCTCCCTGGCGGCCGCAGAAAGCGAACAGTGGCGCCTGCTTTTAACCAACGAACAAGAAGTCTCCAAGCAGCTGGTTGCAAAAAATGAACTCCAGCGTTCAATGCTGTTTTCCAACAAACTGTCCTTCCTCTGGAACTACTGCAGCAAGGACACACTGCAGTGTTCACGCTGCATGCCTGGCTGGGTCGAACACGATTCACGTTGCTTCTTCATGCCACGCGAAACAAAGACGTGGGAAGATGCTCGCAGGGACTGTCTTGACAAGGGGGCTGACCTGGCTGTTGTTTTGAATAAAGACGACCAGGAGTTCTTGACCACCATGACTTATGAGTTTGACGCGCAGTACCCTGAAGAAAAGATCTCTGCAGCGTGGATAGGGTTGCAGGACATGGTGAAGAAGGGCGACTACATCTGGGTCAACGGCAACAAACTGCGCAGAGATCTCATGTACTGGTACGGCGTGCCGCCAAATGAATTCCAGACATACTTGAACTTAGGGGACACACAAGAAAGAAATGCATGTACTGGCATTATCCCGCCGAGTTACTTGGGAAGGCGTAAGTGGCTCAGTAGCTGGGATAAAGAAAATTGCAATGTCAAACAGCACTACCTGTGTGAGACTCCGGCTCTCAGTTTGGCCTGACTGACAGACCTGCGATGTAGCTGCATGTTGTAGAGGTATGTGGTTTTTGGTTCGGTTCGGTACATTTATGGTACAGCAAGGAGGCCAATTTCCAACTTCAGTTTAAACATGCATTTCATTTATTTGGCAAAATAAGTCAACAACTGTCTTCACTACAGTAGTCTAATATAAGGAACAAAACACTTCTTCACTATCACATCTTATGGCTGGACTTGTTATCTTAAAGATAAGTGCCACTGTGTTATTTAAAAAGAATTAATGAATAAAAACAAATAATCAACCAAAAGTGAAGCATCAGGTCAGCCAGCATTAGAGCTTTTTTTTTTTTTTTTAAAGAATACCAGACCTGCATCATATGAGGAAAATCTGCCATGTGCGATTATGCTGCTCAATATTGCAATGATGATATGACTTGTGATAAACTTGTGATAGTGAAGAAGTCTTTTGTTCCTTATGTTCGACTACTGTAGTGAAGACAGCTGTTGACTTATTTTGCCAAATAAATAAAAAGAATGTTTAAATTGAAGTTGTAAATTGGCCTCCTTGCTGTACCTTATATGCACTGAAAAGCGTGACCCCAAACCATGAACCGAACCGAAATGTGAATTTTATGAACCGTCCCACCCCTAATATCTAGTATGTATTTGTCTATTAATCTTCCTTGACATCCGAGTACATTTGTGTTATGCAAACTGGTGATTCTGTAAAGGCAGCAGCAGACAGTGATTGTGACCTGCTTTCATTTCAAAATAAAACCTCTCAAATGTTTTTTCTGTGTGCAGAACTCCATTTCTTAACACAAGGCTTTTATTCTGAAATATATGCAGGACAGTGTTGTACAAGGCTCCATGAATGAACATATTAGAGGATTTTAACTGTGGATTATTACTATTAATTATGAATGAGTGCACGCTTCTTGACTTTTCTCTGTCTAAAATAAATAGAAATGACATTTATAATGAAATGAAATGGTCATTATCAGAGTCAGTTTTTGTGTATAAAGAATAGCAGCAGCAAAAACGCTGCAGAAACGCAGCTAACATGCAGCCAGTGTGACCAACAGAGGCGTGAATCACGCACTTGTGAGGTAACACAGCCGCCATGTGCTCGTCAGGCGTGAAGTGTGTTCCAGGGCTGACAGTCCATTGCTTCAGGCCTCCTTCCAAAGCCACTCCTCCAACATTATCATCATGAACATAAACGACAAACATGACTATTGTTAGTATGCACAGCCATCAAGTTAGCAGCTTATTAAGACGCCAGGATGTGCAATGGTGAATGGTAAATGATCTTGCATTTGTATAGCACTTTTCTAGTCTTCTGACCACTCAAAGCGCTTTACACTACAGGCCATTCACACACATTCATACACTGATGGCAGAGGCTGCAATGCACAGTTCCAGCTTTGCTCATCAGGACCTGATCTAAATGCTCATTGACACACCGATGACTATGTCTCAAATGGCACATTTGGGGTTAAGTGTCCTGAACATCGACAAGTGACCTGAGCAGCCGGGGATCGAACCAAACACATTTGGACTGGTTGACGGCCCTCTGAGCCACAGTTGCTGCAGAGTGCCCAGAGGAAGCCACACAGGTACTGTAGCCTGTCCAGTTGTTACATCTGGGCCAAATTAAACGATTGGACCGGATTTGCTTCTGTTTTGTCAGAGTATTTAACTTATTGATTGCTGTCGAGATGTAATGGGAATTCATTGAAACACATACGAAGAAAAATATTTGCGCAAACTACTAATCCTATATTTTAATGGCAGATAACTTTGCATATAAATGACACTGGATGTTGTGTTATGTATATGTCCCAGTGGTAGCATGTATTTACGGAAAAAAGGGATGGAAACTTCACCAATGACTACTGAGAAACATGTTAAATCAGATTTAAACCAAGTGTCTCTGACGCTAACCCACTTTCCAAGGAATCCAATATCTCAAATCAACATGAATTTAAATTGAGCATCAGTTGAAAGCAAAATGTTTTCACTTTACTTTTGCATTATTATTATCATTATTTGCATTTTTTTCTTTTATTTCATCTAAATTCCAGTTATTAAAGGTTCATTATACAATATCCAGGGCATTAATATAGAAGTAAACAACTATTCGCTATGAAAATACAGTATATAAAGGATAAATGGCTACATGAGCAGAGAATCAAGTCTCTCTCCCTCTGTGTTTGTTGTAATCTTAGTGTCTGTGCTTTGTTGACATAGCAGGGCCGGCTGCCTTTTAGTGCTTGTTCATGCTGCCGCCAGTCTTATAAGGCAGTTACATCACCTTTAATTATTATTATAATTAAGGAAAACACATATTGAGCAACAAAACAAAATTGCAAATAGGCCATGAATTAGAGCCAACAGGGCAAAAAAATGTAAAATAATAACAATTCTTAACACTCCGCATTGAACATTGGGATGATTTAATGCAAAACAAGACAGTCATGAAAGGTGAGATGTCACTTTCCAGTGCTCATTTATTGATATCCTCATCCTTATCCTCTCACTGAAGATGCCCCTCCAGATCTTTTAAAAAAGCATTTTGACGTGTGTAATGATGTTCATTCAAACTAGCTCCAAAAACAAAAAAAAAAAAATTAAATTAAATTAAATAAAAAAAAAATCTGTCAGTATTCCCAAAATCAAGCCTCTGTGGACTAAAGCTACAGTAACAAACAGAAGCAAAAACCACAAGATCAGACAAGTCTCTTCAGTTGTTAACTAATTTATTATTGTCCAACTGTTCTTAAACACATCACCGGTTTTGCATGTTTCTCTGGTGCCTGTGCTGTAATTGCAACATACTGTATTACCATGGGTGGATTATGAGACAATGGGCCCCGGACGCAGACATGCAAAAGGCCCCATCACCTCTTCTACATACTGTAGGAGCAAGACACAGACTTTTGTTTAGCCTCTGTCGTTTTCGTTACACATCTCTCTGTGGTTTTGTGTCTTTGTGTGGCTGGTTTGACCCTTTTCATAACTGTAGTGAATATCTTTTTGTCTCTTTGCTGCCATTTTGTATCTCTTCGGAGTTGTTTTGCTCTTTTGTGCCAGTTTGTGGTTGTTTTATGCTTCTGTGTGGTCGTTTTTGAGTCTCTTCCTGGTTGGTACGTTTCTTTGAGTGACATGTTGTAGGCCGGGGGGGCCTCTTTCACTTCGGTAGGCCCGTTGAGTAATTCATGCATGCATGTTAATGTATAGGGAACTTTGTGCAAATGCTAATTTTCTAACAGATGAGAATATTGTAGATTCTGTAGACTTGACTCGCTTTCCATGACACAGATTGAGCTGAGCATCCTTCTGTCTGAACAGTATTTATGAAAATACAATACAGTTGTGTGAAAAAAAAATGCTTTAGACTGTTTAAACGGAATAGCATTGCTGTTCAAGTTTACTTCCTGTCAGCTAATGACCATTGGAATAGGAAATACAACTAGAGAAGCCATTTCTGAAGAAATTGTGGCGTGATGCTGGATGCTGAATAGCTGACGCCATGCTGTAATGTCGGCTTGAATGTTGTGAGAAGGTGAAGTAGTAGGAATAGTTGGAAAAACGGGAATGGGTTTAATTTGAATGGATATCATTGAAAAAGTTGAACTATACCAATTATTTTTAACTACACTCCACTGTATTGCTGGATTTAATCTGTGAAAATAAAGTGAAAAAGTAGGAATATTTAGAAGAGTGGGAATTGGTTTCATTCATGTGAATATCATTGAAAATTTGAAAAAAGCACCAATCACATCAACAAAATTTGGAAAAGTTGAAGGTTTTTGAATAGCTGACTTTAACTGGGAAGTATGAATGGGTTTAATTTGAATGTTGAAAATTGAAATGGATATTATAGGGAGGCTTCCGGTAACGTCATGAAGGAAACAGCAGCATAGAGACGGATCTCCATCGGATAAAACTTAAAATCAGAGACAAGAATAACTATCAGATGTCCTGAACATAAGAGAGTACTCCAGCAAGATGCACTCATCTACGAGACATGAGGGCTCCAGCTGACAAGATGCCACAAAAGAAAAATACGATAAACAACAGAGACCGGTGAGCCCTGATAACGTTAGCTTAGACGCTACAAGCCACAAGTATCCACGGAAGGAAGTTAGGGAGGAAACACGGCTGGATTTGTGAAATAACTGTCACAGAAAGTGCTCAAACTACCATCAGAAATGGATATTAGGACTGAAAGGGCACATCGCTCCCTCACGTCTAAACCTCAAGATCCCGCAGCCCCTCCCAGATCAATTATTGCGAGATTTCCTGGATGCAGCGGTAAAAGATGCTACAAACAACTGTATAAAGGTCAAGATATGGAACGTAAAAAAGAAAAAATATCTAACTTTTTGAAACCCCTTAACATGGTTAAATGAACAGTTGTGGAAATAAATAAACTAACTGAACCAATCAGAGAAGATGAAATTAAAGAAACTATTGCTAAACTTAGAAATAATAAATCACCGGGAGTAGATGGATTTGTTGGAGAATATTATAAAGTTTTTGTGAATGACCTCTCTCCTATACTATGCAAAGTATATAATTATGTACTGGACTCAGGAGACCCCCCAGATCGTGGTCAGAAGCCATTATTACAGTTCTTCATAAGGAGGGAAAAGACCCCTCACAGTGTCTTTTCTTTGTGGATTATAAAATATTAACTTCAATTTTGGCAACCAGAATACAAAATACATAAAGAAATTAAGAAAGAAAGAAAGATATTCCTTTATTAGTCCCACAGTGGGAAATTCAGTTTTTACACTCTGTTTTTCACACAGTACATATACATGCGTCAATGGAGAGATGTCAGAGTGAGGGGGCTGCTCCTGACAAGCGCCCAGAGCAGTTGGGGGTTCGGTGCCTTGCTCAGGGGCACCTCGGCAGTGCCCAAGAGGTAAACTGGCACCTCTCCAGCAACCAGTTGGTCTTGGTCCATGGGGGTCTTGAACCCGTGACTTCCGCGTCCTAACCCAAGTCCTTACAGACTGAGCTACTGCCGCCCCCAAATCAAATTAGTCAAATTAATCAATTCAGTCAAATTAATCAAATCAGACCAAACAAAAAGGAACCAACAATGTCAGGAGAGCTTTGAACCTGCAGTCAATAGCGGCAAATGAGAAACAAGCTTCAATGCTTCTCAGCTTAGACGCTGAGAAGGCGTTTGATAGAGTTGATTGGTTATTCCTTCAACAAACACTGTTGGAAAAATGCACTAATTGGAATAATTTCTAGTAGATACTTGCAACCAGATTTGGAACATGGCAATGGACCCACACAGTCTACAATGAGGTGTGAAAATGGTTCACTAGTGATGGGTCCGGCAACACCGACGCGTGGGCGCACGCGTCGAGCTCATAGAGCAGAACCCCGTGTCGGTGCGCGTATCGCTTTAAGAAAGTCACGTGACCGATACAGGAACTGTTTCGAACTGACACTGACGCGTCAAACTGTGTTTATAAGAAAACGCGTCTGTCAATGGGATGCATCGGCCAAAAGAATCTCTGATCGTCGTTAAATTCATCAAGAATTATGGCGCAGACTCAAGCCAAGAGAAAGGTTTCCGCCGCGTGGGACCATTATGATCTCATGTCGGAAAATAAGTTATTGTTTTAATATCCTCGTTGTTTCATCCTGTTCCTCTCTGAGTTTCCACCTGATCTATCTGAATTCAAATTCATTTCAAAGTGACTCGTAGTTTTCTATTCATATTATTTTCTGCACGTTAAATGACGCATTTGTTCGACAGAACTATCCTATTTAAACAAAAGCACCTCTTCAATGCTGAGGCATTATAGGGCCAGGCATGAGAATGAAGTCCCAGATACACCCAGGATAAACTCAGGTATACAGCCACTTCACTTAACTTACTCACAGTTGCTTTATTGATAATTAATTCTTATTAATTTATTCTTTACTTCATTTTTAACCATCAAGCTTCCAGGAAGCAGATGCTGGATGAGGCTCTGCTGTATTTCATCCTGAAGGACTGCCAGCCCCTCAGCATTGTTGAGAATGAAGGGTTCAGGGAACTGGTTCAGGTCCTTGAGCCCTCATATGTTTTGCCAAACACAAAGGTTTGTGTGGAAATTATCTAAAGTAGTAGTTTATACATCCAGTTTATTTAATCTTTAATTTAAATGTATTGATTCGCTTTTGGTTTGACTTGGTGTAATTTTCAGGCCATCAAACAAATGGTGGCCAAAAAGTATGAGGAGGAATGGGATTGAGTGAAAATGGAAGTACGGCAAGCTGTGGCAGTGGGTATAACAGCTGACATGTGGACATTTGCAGTTGTGTACATCTGTGTTGGGAGTGCAATACTTTCCACAAAGTCACACTGCTGACAATGTGGCCCAAGTCAAAAGGGGCATGATGGAGGACTGGGCCATAACCAATAAAGTGTCTTGTGACTGACGCAGCACCAAACATGATTGCATCCACTAGACAGCTCCAAATTCGGCACTCAATTTGCATTGCACATAGTCGCAATTTATTAGTTAGAAAATCATGTGATCAGATCCCAACTCGTACATCCATCAGACACAAAGCTAGGCACATACATCAGATCAAGCACGACAGCCAAGGAGAAGCTTGCTCAAGTGCAGCAACAGATGGGACAACCAACCCTGAAACTTATCAATGAGGTGCCAACATGCTGGAACAGCACATATGAAATGCTGTCAAGGCTACTTGATGAGAGGGAACCACTGTGGGTATCTCTGGCCTCTCTAAAAACAGATTTGACTCCACTTGCAGCTGATGAGTATACCATCAGCCAAACACCTACATGAACACGTGAAGCGTCGCGTCACAGACACTGCTTCCAATCTGGAGTCATCAAGTGTGTTGATCCCAGCAACACTTCTAGACCCCAGATTTAAATCACTCGGCTTCCGCAGTTCCTCCAAGTGCAATGAGGCCATCAGTGGACTGCGGTCAGAATGTACGTCTGTAATCGGACGCACAAACGAGCGCCAGCCGCGACCGTCTTCACAGCAGCTGTCTGCACCCACTTCAGGCATGTTATTCAGGATTATTTGTTTGTTGTTGTTTGGAAATCATCTACTAAAATGCCAAGTTGTTGTTTTTAGATGACCTTTGGCAACATTTCGACAACAAAGTGGGCAGGCAGACCAAAAGGGCCACAGCTGATGCCATCCAGGAGATGCAGAGATACCTGGCAGAGGACAGTATTGCCAGGTCTCATAAGATCCTGTCACAACCAAAAGACAATCTATCCAAACCTCTGCCAGCTTTCCTTACAATTTCTCTGCACTCCAGCCTCATCTGTGCCGTGTGAGCGGGTGTTTTCTACAGCTGGAGAACTTGTATCAAAAAAGCGTAACAGACTCAATTTCAAAAAGCTCGAAAAACTTATCTTTCTGAATAAAAATTTGTAAAAAAAAAAAAAAAAGTCCAAAAGCATCCTCATTCACAACACGGGGGCGACAGAAGCTCAGTCCGTAGCGACTTGGTTTAGTCCCAACAAGTCCCAACATGGACCAAGACCAACTGGTTGCTGGAGAGGTGGGCACTGCCGAGGTGCCCCTGAGCAAGGCACTAAACCCCCAACTGCTCAGGGTGCTTGTCAGGAGCAGCCCCCTCACTTTGACATCTCTCCATTGATCCAGGTATGTGTACTGTGTGAAATTAACAACAGAGTGTAAAAACTGAATTTCCCTACGGGGATTAATAAAGGTTCATCTCATCTTATCTTATCTTAACACGTTCACTTAGATTTTCACCTTATGATACATGTTCACATTATTTATTGACTGTATCTAAACATATCAAAGACATTTTAAATTTAAATGAAGATATGAAATAATACAATATAAAATACAATGACTTGAATTATATTATTGTATATACTAGCTCATCAAAACAGTGTCAGTTGAGTCTGTCAACTGGGTTGCCTGTAGAGATTTTTAAGGTCCAGCAGGTGTCAGAATTCAGTGACACAGTATCAGTACAGTTTGGCAATGTGTCGAAACGCTTCATGACACCTCATCTACCCATCACTATGGTTCAGTCACCGCTGGGACTGGCTGCAGTAGTGCAGGCTTGATCTTCTGGTTGGGTTTTCCTATTAGCTGGCACACATGACAGGTTTTAATGTAAGCAGAGACATCCCTTTTTACACCAGGCCAAAAGAAATGTTTAAGGCTGTTGAATGTTTTCCAGACACCATAATGCCCACGATCGTCATGTGCCACCTTTCAGACAAGGGAACGAAACCTTGCCGGCACCACCATCTGGAAAACATCATCGTTCACGTACGTGTGATAACACAGGATGACACCACTTCAGGTAACGCCCTGGAGCTTTCGCCAGAACCAGAATCAGCTGCATAAGCTGTAACAATAGGTGCAGGGGGAGCATCACGCCAAACTTTGCCTCCAGCCAAGCCATTGCCCAAAATGAAATGAATACCTTCAATAGGCAATGCTGGACGTACACCAACAGCAACCTCTCCGTTAACCAATTCACAGTTGAGGACCATCCTGTGTAAAGGAACTGGGAGGATTTTCAGCCCCATCCCCCGTCTCAGTCTCTTCTGACAAAGGCAAAACTGAATCAACAATATATGAATCATAGGCCCCTGTGTCCTGTAAAATAGTTATAGGGATTTTCAACTCACTACCCACAGGAGAAACAAACCCATGTTGTATAAAAGGAGCATAGGACGCCAAAACGTCGTTCTCACCAGAGTGGGAAGAACTCGGCTCAGTATCACCGCCATGGCTAACAGAGACAGCGAACGCAGCAGGTTTCGCATGAGGTCTCTTTCCTTTGGTTTTATTTTGAAGTGAAGGACAATCTGCCTTCCAGTGTCCTTTCTCTCGACAATAATAACAAGCATCACTACATAAGTTAGGTTTTAAAGAACCCATTGTCCTTGAACGCATCTCCAAAGAAGCTTCCGAACCGTCTCCACGACAACCAAAAGCGTCATGTGCCACAGAGCGTGCTGTGAAACTGCTCTTATAGAGCAACACAAACTCATCTCCTGACACCGCTGCGTCAGCCGCAGTAGTGCATCATCTCTCTCTGTGACGTAAGTGGCAATGTGATTAGAAAGACAATTTCTGAACTGCTCCAAAGTCATTAAGTCACATAAATTATCAAATGTTGTGACATCAAGAGCTGTTCGCCACCGCTTGAAGTGAGCAGATAGGTCTCTGGCCAGCTCAACATATGTTTGATCGGTTCTCTTCAGTGATCTGACCCGCTGTCTATAAGCCTCTGGGACCAGCTCATAAACCTTCAGAACAGCAGATTTTTATTTTAGTATAACTAGAGCTGTCCTCGTGGCTCAGGGATGAATAGGCCTCCTGAGCTTTCCCTGTGAGGTCGCACTGCAGCAGCAGAGCACAGTCTGCATCAGGCCACTTCCTGGCCTTAGCCACACGCTCAAATAACAAGAAAAATGTGTCCGGGTCTTTCTCATTAAAAGGTGGTAACAAGTGCAAATTATTAATATCAAATTGACCCGCCGAAGACTTGGGGACCTGTCCTCTCCCGGCCTCACCAGACAATAAGCCATCCTAAATCAAAGAAAAAAAGATAAGCCTCCATTTTTAGTTCTTCTGCCTCTGGCTCTTGACGTTCACGTTTCATATTATCGTGTTGCAGCTGCAACATTAGGAGCTCTTTCTGCTGTTCAAAAGTTAAACTTTGAGTCTGAATGTTAACAGCAGGAGGAAGTGGAGAAGGCTGCTCATCCATAATTCCAAAAGTAATTAGTTCAGATTTTATCGACGTTTTCATGTTTTCTTTAATGCGTTTGTCACCGACAACGCAAACAGAATAATGCTCCGCAATTAAGAGCAACTGCTCTTTTGTGCAGCTCTCCAGGTACTCTGGAGACGGAGCAGCGACAAACGCCTCAATCCCAGACATTAACACCAAACAAAAGAGGCAACACGTTAAATTCACTTTCACGCACGGAGTCAGGCCAGACAGACACCGCAACGCTTACTCTGGCGCACACAGGAGTACTCCCCAAGTCGAGTTTCCCCGCTATCTACAAGTAAATACACTAACTAAGCTCATCCCTAGTCTTCATGCAGCTACTGTCGGTGGGTATTTATACACTGAAGACTGAGCCCAGCAGAGCGACTAGCAGGCTAGCAACTCCCTGCAGCCACAGACATGCTCCTGGGATGCCGCTTTCGCCACGGCACTACCAATAGAGGATTTCAACGAACCCAAGGTGAACATCACTACAGCCTACGAGGAAAAATTCAAACCACTTTAAAACAAATACGCACAGAGAAACCTGCAAGCGTCCTCCGGCCAGCTGACAGCAACGCAATAAACAATAACTCCATACCAGTCAGGTAACGAACAATCCAAACTCATTAATCTTACCCTGTAAACATCAAAATGCATAGTCCTCTCCCTGAAATAAATCTGTTTAACACGTACGAACACAATTACCGGCGAAAGTCAGTAAACAAACGTGCCGCGCCACAAGGCTTCAAACAAACTTTTCCAGTATGCACAAACCAAATCTCCAACAAACATATGCAGACGGGAAAAAGACGGAGCGAGCCCCCAATGTGTCATGGCCCGACTCTCAGGCCGCGACAAAATGTGGAAAGGACATGCCGATTGATGTTGTATTAAATGTATTTATTTGGAATAGAGTAAACAAAGACTTCTCATACAGATTATGCATCATGGAGCGTGTCTGTCAGTGGTATCAGTCAAGTAAATGTAGATGGGTGAGCGTGGTGTGAGGGGATGTGTTGTGTTGTGGAAGCCAGTCAAACCACAAATGCTGAACGCCAACTCTGCAGAATGCATGTAGTCTTCTGTCCATTTAGCCCTGGATCTTACATAAGCCCCTTCTGCTTTTTTAAGATATATCCCATCAAGTTTGGTTTGCAGAGTTCGTAATTTCTGTTTATCATTGTCAGATGGTGACATTTTATTACAGTAAGTGTTTATTTCTTTAATTAAATTAAGCTAATGGAGAACTCAACAAGTTTAAATGTTAACTCCCATTTAGAAACAAACCATGTTATGTCATCCTTAGCTATCATTTCAGCAATTAGGGATTTTATGCCATCGCAGTATACTTGACAATTGAATAAGGCTGCATTAAATTTCCAGTAGCCCTTGTTTCTGTAGCTGCCACTTTGGGGTTTAAAATCTAATTCAATAACAGAGTGATCAGTTAGTGGAGCTGCGGACATACAGCAGTCTGGGACACAATAAATCATTGAAGCAGAGATTAACCAGAGGTCAATTCTGGATTTGGATGTAGTATTGGGTTTGAACCAGGAGTATTGTCTAGTATCAGGATGTTTACGATGTCCAGCTGATTTAGTGGAATCGTGGTCCAAAACAATTTTATCTCCCCATTGGTCAATCCAAAATGTTTCATCATCTGGTTTAGAGTGGGTTTCTTGTACATGAATAAAGTCGGCTTTCTCGCCCTTACAGAATAAAAATATTATTATGATTTCCTCTTTGTGCTGTCTCTTAAGCCCCGAGCATTCAGTGAAATACAACAAAACTCCACGTTCATTGTGAACAACAGCTAGCAGCCGCGAGTAAATAAACAAATTAAAATAAAGTGAAAGAGTAAAGACGTCCAAAAAGACTTTAGACAAGGTCCCTTCAATAACTAAATAACTGTAAACTGAACCACCCAACCTTCACTTAAAGAAAATAAGACCCAGTTGTGAGTATTGATCATGACCAGGTATTAACCGGTATACCTCAAGTGTTCACATTAAGTGATTGTGTGTCCATCGATGTCTCCAGCGCTTCCTCTGTAGTAAGCTCGTTTTCCAGCCGCTCCTGCTTGTTGTATCTTCGGCCACAGCGATGCGCGGGCGTCCCTGTCAGCTCTAGAAGTCCTCGCTGAAGCCGACCCCCAGGTCTTGAACATCCCGATGCGTCTCTGAAAAACGATCCCATCACTCAGCTAGAGCGCTGCCGTTGAAAACCAGGGACACTGAGACGTTTCACTGCGCATGTAACAAACTCGAGATGCATTGTGGGACATGTAGTGTAAGTACACCGCACTTCCGTAAAGCGCTATGGAATTTATTTATTTATTTATTTATTTATAATGGAAGATCAAAGGACGCAGAGTTCATGATGAAAGGTCAAAGGATGTGGGATTTAGTATAAAACTTCAGAAAAAAACATTTCATTTCAAACATTTGCGACTTTCCTGGTGGACCTGAAGCGATTGTTAGCGGTGAAAAATGGAGGAAATTAATCTCGAGATAGAACCTCAAGAGGTCAACAACGGCCACGTTGTGACTGACTTGGAGGCGATCCAACCATCCACATCAAGGTAATTAAGTGAAGAGTAAACAGTCAGGGGAGGTCTACAGTTGTTTTAGTCAGTTGGCAGATTTAATAATGCATAGGATGAGGTAGTCTTGGTGGGAATATTGGGTGAGGATATTGACACCAGAGGGGGGGGGATGTTAACTTGCACATTTTGTTTGTGTGTTGTAATTTGCAGAAATCTGACTAAAAAATGTAGTCCAATGCAAGTGAAATGTGCAATGATTTAAGGAGATGTACCATATATTTAAGTCCCATCAGTTCTATGGGTGAGGAATTGTGTCCCAGATGGCTCTGCAGGAGACTAGCAGATTATAAGAAGCTGACAATGATGGTTGTTGTTTCCATTAACATCTCTTGAATCCTCTTCCTTCTATTTGCTCTTAGTTCTGGTGGTGAAAATTGTGGTGAGGAACTATCAAATCTTGCCACAGAAGTTGAAGAAGGTATTTCTTCAGAGGAGGACAGAGCGCAGACTCAAGAGGAAAACAACGGCTACGTTGTGATTGACATGGAGGCGATCCAACCGTTCGCATCAAGGTAATTAAGTCAAGAGTATACCGTCATGGGAGGTCTACAGTTGTTTTAGTCTGTTGGCAGTTTTTAAAGTGTTTGAACAATTAACATTTGCTTTTGGAGTTAATAATGCATAGGGTGAGGTAGTCTTGGTGGGAATATTGGGTGAGGATATTGACACCAGAGGGAGGGGGAGTGGCTTGATTAGCTTATGCATTTTGTTTGTGTGTTGCGATTTACAGAAATCTGACAAAAAATGCAGTCCAATGCAGGTGAAATGTGCAAAGATTTAAGGAGATGAGAATGACCTCTTTTTTATTTACTGTATTTTTCGCACTATAAGGCACACTTAAAATCCTTTAATTTTTCTCAAAAATCAACAGTGTGCCTTATAATCTGGCGTGCCTTATGTATCAATTCTTGTTGTGCTTACTGACCTTGAACCAATTTTATGTGGTACAGGGGGCTCAAAAAGCTTTCAAAATGTTTTATTACGACTTTGGTAAGCTACGAAGCCGCACCGCTGGATATTGGTGTCAGCAGGTCGTTCAAAGTAAAATTGCAAACTTCGTGGGAGCGTTGGATGACAGAAGGCGAACACACATTCACCAAGACAGGGAGGCAACGTCGGGCGAGTTACTCCACGAGCGGAGAGGGCCTTATATATGAAAATAGACATGTTCATTGATAGTGCTCCTTATAAATCTGGTGCGCCCTATAGTAAGAATATATATATTATATATATATATATATATATATATATATATATATATATATATATATATATATATATATATATATATATATATAGGAATTGTGTCACAGATGGCCCTGCAGGAGACTAGCAGATTATAAGAAGCTGACAATGATGGATGTTGTTTACATTAACATCTCTTGATTCCTCTTGTTTCTATTTGCTCTTAGTTTTAGAGGTGAACATTGTGGTGAGGAACCATCAAATCTTGCCACAGACGTTGAACAAGGAATAGACAGAGGACAGACTCGAGGCGGCTTCTTGAAGAGATTCATCTGCCAAGCTGTTCTAATTGGGATTTTGATGGTGATTCTTAGTGGAATGGCTGGTGTCCTCTATCTTCAGATAATCAAACACCAAAGTCTAAGCCAGCTGCAAATGCAATACTATGAGCTGCAGAACTTCCTGAACTACTATCAAAACATCTCACAGCTGGGAACCCAACCTTATGCATCATGGTACATCAACTCGCTGTCTAATGAAAACGCCAAGCTGAAAAAGTTATTGAGCAACGCATTACAGGAAAACGGCCAGTTGCAAGTTCAGATCGATGGCCTGAACACAGACCTAAAGTTAACCCTGGCGGTGCATGAGAATTCAAAAGAGGAGGTCAGACATCTGAACGTGGCTCTGGAAAAGACATCGCAGATCATCTCCCTGGCGGCCGCAGAAAGCGAACAGTGGCGCCTGCTTTTAACCAACGAACAAGAAGTCTCCAAGCAGCTGGTTGCAAAAAATGAACTCCAGCATTCAATGCTGTTTTCCAACAAACTGTCCTTCCTCTGGAACTACTGCAGCAAGGACACACTGCAGTGTTCACGCTGCATGCCTGGCTGGGTCGAACACGATTCACGTTGCTTCTTCATGCCACGCGAAACAAAGACGTGGGAAGATGCTCGCAGGGACTGTCTTGACAAGGGGGCTGACCTGGCTGTTGTTTTGAATAAAGACGACCAGGAGTTCTTGACCACCATGACTTATGAGTTTGACGCGCAGTACCCTGAAGAAAAGATCTCTGCAGCGTGGATAGGGTTGCAGGACATGGTGAAGAAGGGCGACTACATTTGGGTCAACGGCAACAAACTGCGCAGAGATCTCATGTACTGGTACGGCGTGCCGCCAAATGAATTCCAGACATACTTGAACTTAGGGGACACACAAGAAAGAAATGCATGTACTGGCATTATCCCGCCGAGTTACTTGGGAAGGCGTAAGTGGCTCAGTAGCTGGGATAAAGAAAATTGCAATGTCAAACAGCACTACCTGTGTGAGACTCCGGCTCTCAGTTTGGCCTGACTGACAGACCTGCGATGTAGCTGCATGTTGTAGAGGTATGTGGTTTTTGGTTCGGTTCGGTACATTTATGGTACAGCAAGGAGGCCAATTTCCAACTTCAGTTTAAACATGCATTTCATTTATTTGGCAAAATAAGTCAACAACTGTCTTCACTACAGTAGTCTAATATAAGGAACAAAACACTTCTTCACTATCACATCTTATGGCTGGACTTGTTATCTTAAAGATAAGTGCCACTGTGTTATTTAAAAAGAATTAATGAATAAAAACAAATAATCAACCAAAAGTGAAGCATCAGGTCAGCCAGCATTAGAGCTTTTTTTTTTTTTTTAAAGAATACCAGACCTGCATCATATGAGGAAAATCTGCCATGTGCGATTATGCTGCTCAATATTGCAATGATGATATGACTTGTGATAAACTTGTGATAGTGAAGAAGTCTTTTGTTCCTTATGTTCGACTACTGTAGTGAAGACAGTTGTTGACTTATTTTGCCAAATAAATAAAAAGCATGTTTAAATTGAAGTTGTAAATTGGCCTCCTTGCTGTACCTTATATGCACTGAAAAGCGTGACCCCAAACCATGAACCGAACCGAAATGTGAATTTTATGAACCGTCCCACCCCTAATATCTAGTATGTATTTGTCTATTAATCTTCCTTGACATCCGAGTACATTTGTGTTATGCAAACTGGTGATTCTGTAAAGGCAGCAGCAGACAGTGATTGTGACCTGCTTTCATTTCAAAATAAAACCTCTCAAATGTTTTTTCTGTGTGCAGAACTCCATTTCTTAACACAAGGCTTTTATTCTGAAATATATGCAGGACAGTGTTGTACAAGGCTCCATGAATGAACATATTAGAGGATTTTAACTGTGGATTATTACTATTAATTATGAATGAGTGCACGCTTCTTGACTTTTCTCTGTCTAAAATAAATAGAAATGACATTTATAATGAAATGAAATGGTCATTATCAGAGTCAGTTTTTGTGTATAAAGAATAGCAGCAGCAAAAACGCTGCAGAAACGCAGCTAACATGCAGCCAGTGTGACCAACAGAGGCGTGAATCACGCACTTGTGAGGTAACACAGCCGCCATGTGCTCGTCAGGCGTGAAGTGTGTTCCAGGGCTGACAGTCCATTGCTTCAGGCCTCCCTCCAAAGCCACTCCTCCAACATTATCACCATGAACATAAACGACAAACATGACTATTGTTAGTATGCACAGCCATCAAGTTAGCAGCTTATTAAGACGCCAGGATGTGCAATGGTGAATGGTAAATGATCTTGCATTTGTATAGCACTTTTCTAGTCTTCTGACCACTCAAAGCGCTTTACACTACAGGCCATTCACACACATTCATACACTGATGGCAGAGGCTGCAATGCACAGTTCCAGCTTTGCTCATCAGGACCTGATCTAAATGCTCATTGACACACCGATGACTATGTCTCAAATGGCACATTTGGGGTTAAGTGTCCTGAACATCGACAAGTGACCTGAGCAGCCGGGGATCGAACCAAACACATTTCGACTGGTTGACGGCCCTCTGAGCCACAGTTGCTGCAGAGTGCCCAGAGGAAGCCACACAGGTACTGTAGCCTGTCCAGTTGTTACATCTGGGCCAAATTAAACGATTGGACCGGATTTGCTTCTGTTTTGTCAGAGTATTTAACTTATTGATTGCTGTCGAGATGTAATGGGAATTCATTGAAACACATACGAAGAAAAATATTTGCGCAAACTACTAATCCTATATTTTAATGGCAGATAACTTTGCATATAAATGACACTGGATGTTGTGTTATGTATATGTCCCAGTGGTAGCATGTATTTACGGAAAAAAGGGATGGAAACTTCACCAATGACTACTGAGAAACATGTTAAATCAGATTTAAACCAAGTGTCTCTGACGCTAACCCACTTTCCAAGGAATCCAATATCTCAAATCAACATGAATTTAAATTGAGCATCAGTTGAAAGCAAAATGTTTTCACTTTACTTTTGCATTATTATTATCATTATTTGCATTTTTTTCTTTTATTTCATCTAAATTCCAGTTATTAAAGGTTCATTATACAATATCCAGGGCATTAATATAGAAGTAAACAACTATTCGCTATGAAAATACAGTATATAAAGGATAAATGGCTACATGAGCAGAGAATCAAGTCTCTCTCCCTCTGTGTTTGTTGTAATCTTAGTGTCTGTGCTTTGTTGACATAGCAGGGCCGGCTGCCTTTTAGTGCTTGTTCATGCTGCCGCCAGTCTTATAAGGCAGTTACATCACCTTTAATTATTATTATAATTAAGGAAAACACATATTGAGCAACAAAACAAAATTGCAAATAGGCCATGAATTAGAGCCAACAGGGCAAAAAAATGTAAAATAATAACAATTCTTAACACTCCGCATTGAACATTGGGATGATTTAATGCAAAACAAGACAGTCATGAAAGGTGAGATGTCACTTTCCAGTGCTCATTTATTGATATCCTCATCCTTATCCTCTCACTGAAGATGCCCCTCCAGATCTTTTAAAAAAGCATTTTGACGTGTGTAATGATGTTCATTCAAACTAGCTCCAAAAACAAAAAAAAAAAAAAATTAAATTAAATTAAATAAAAAAAAAATCTGTCAGTATTCCCAAAATCAAGCCTCTGTGGACTAAAGCTACAGTAACAAACAGAAGCAAAAACCACAAGATCAGACAAGTCTCTTCAGTTGTTAACTAATTTATTATTGTCCAACTTTCTTAAACACATCACCGGTTTTGCATGTTTCTCTGGTGCCTGTGCTGTAATTGCAACATACTGTATTACCATGGGTGGATTATGAGACAATGGGCCCCGGACGCAGACATGCAAAAGGCCCCATCACCTCTTCTACATACTGTAGGAGCAAGACACAGACTTTTGTTTAGCCTCTGTCGTTTTCGTTACACATCTCTCTGTGGTTTTGTGTCTTTGTGTGGCTGGTTTGACCCTTTTCATAACTGTAGTGAATATCTTTTTGTCTCTTTGCTGCCATTTTGTATCTCTTCGGAGTTGTTTTGCTCTTTTGTGGCAGTTTGTGGTTGTTTTATGCTTCTGTGTGGTCGTTTTTGAGTCTCTTCCTGGTTGGTACGTTTCTTTGAGTGACATGTTGTAGGCCGGGGGGGCCTCTTTCACTTCGGTAGGCCCGTTGAGTAATTCATGCATGCATGTTAATGTATAGGGAACTTTGTGCAAATGCTAATTTTCTAACAGATGAGAATATTGTAGATTCTGTAGACTTGACTCGCTTTCCATGACACAGATTGAGCTGAGCATCCTTCTGTCTGAACAGTATTTATGAAAATACAATACAGTTGTGTGAAAAAAAAAATGCTTTAGACTGTTTAAACGGAATAGCATTGCTGTTCAAGTTTACTTCCTGTCAGCTAATGACCATTGGAATAGGAAATACAACTAGAGAAGCCATTTCTGAAGAAATTGTGGCGTGATGCTGGATGCTGAATAGCTGACGCCATGCTGTAATGTCGGCTTGAATGTTGTGAGAAGGTGAAGTAGTAGGAATAGTTGGAAAAACGGGAATGGGTTTAATTTGAATGGATATCATTGAAAAAGTTGAACTATACCAATTATTTTTAACTACACTCCACTGTATTGCTGGATTTAATCTGTGAAAATAAAGTGAGGAAGTAGGAATATTTAGAAGAGTGGGAATTGGTTTGATTCATGTGAATATCATTGAAAACTTGAAAAAAGCACCAATCACATCAACAAAATTTGGAAAAGTTGAAGGTTTTTGAATAGCTGACTTTAACTGGGAAGTATGAATGGGTTTAATTTGAATGTTGAAAATTGAAATGGATATTATAGGGAGGCTTCCGGTAACGTCATGAAGGAAACAGCAGCATAGAGACGGATCTCCATCGGATAAAACTTAAAATCAGAGACAACAATAACTATCAGATGTCCTGAACATAAGAGAGTACTCCAGCAAGATGCACTCATCTACGAGACATGAGGGCTCCAGCTGACAAGATGCCACAAAAGAAAAATACGATAAACAACAGAGACCAGTGAGCCCTGATAACGTTAGCTTAGACGCTACAAGCCACAAGTGTCCACGGAAGGAAGTTAGGGAGGAAACACGGCTGGATTTGTGAAATAACTGTCACAGAAAGTGCTCAAACTACCATCAGAAATGGATATTAGGACTGAAAGGGCACATCGCTCCCTCACGTCTAAACCTCAAGATCCCGCAGCCCCTCCCAGATCAATTATTGCGAGATTTCCTGGATGCAGCGGTAAAAGATGCTACAAACAACTGTATAAAGGTCAAGATATGGAACGTAAAAAAGAAAAAATATCTAACTTTTTGAAACCCCTTAACATGGTTAAATGAACAGTTGTGGAAATAAATAAACTAACTGAACCAATCAGAGAAGATGAAATTAAAGAAACTATTGCTAAACTTAGAAATAATAAATCACCGGGAGTAGATGGATTTGTTGGAGAATATTATAAAGTTTTTGTGAATGACCTCTCTCCTATACTATGCAAAGTATATAATTATGTACTGGACTCAGGAGACCCCCCAGATCGTGGTCAGAAGCCATTATTACAGTTCTTCATAAGGAGGGAAAAGACCCCTCACAGTGTCTTTTCTTTGTGGATTATAAAATATTAACTTCAATTTTGGCAACCAGAATACAAAATACATAAAGAAATTAAGAAAGAAAGAAAGATATTCCTTTATTAGTCCCACAGTGGGAAATTCAGTTTTTACACTCTGTTTTTCACACAGTACATATACATGCGTCAATGGAGAGATGTCAGAGTGAGGGGGCTGCTCCTGACAAGCGCCCAGAGCAGTTGGGGGTTCGGTGCCTTGCTCAGGGGCACCTCGGCAGTGCCCAAGAGGTAAACTGGCACCTCTCCAGCAACCAGTTGGTCTTGGTCCATGGGGGTCTTGAACCCGTGACTTCCGCGTCCTAACCCAAGTCCTTACAGACTGAGCTACTGCCGCCCCCAAATCAAATTAGTCAAATTAATCAATTCAGTCAAATTAATCAAATCAGACCAAACAAAAAGGAACCAACAATGTCAGGAGAGCTTTGAACCTGCAGTCAATAGCGGCAAATGAGAAACAAGCTTCAATGCTTCTCAGCTTAGACGCTGAGAAGGCGTTTGATAGAGTTGATTGGTTATTCCTTCAACAAACACTGTTGGAAAAATGCACTAATTGGAATAATTTCTAGTAGATACTTGCAACCAGATTTGGAACATGGCAATGGACCCACACAGTCTACAATGAGGTGTGAAAATGGTTCACTAGTGATGGGTCCGGCAACACCGACGCGTGGGCGCACGCGTCGAGCTCATAGAGCAGAACCCCGTGTCGGTGCGCGTATCGCTTTAAGAAAGTCACGTGACCGATACAGGAACTGTTTCGAACTGACACTGACGCGCCAAACTGTGTTTATAAGGAAACGCGTCTGTCAATGGGATGCATCGGCCAAAAGAATCTCTGATCGTCGTTAAATTCATCAAGAATTATGGTGCAGACTCAAGCCAAGAGAAAGGTTTCCGCCGCGTGGGACCATTTTGATCTCATGTCGGAAAATAAGTTATTGTTTTAATATCCTCGTTGTTTCATCCTGTTCCTCTCTGAGTTTCCACCTGATCTATCTGAATTCAAATTCATTTCAAAGTGACTCGTAGTTTTCTATTCATATTATTTTCTGCACGTTAAATGACGCATTTGTTCGACAGAACTATCCTATTTAAACAAAAGCACCTCTTCAATGCTGAGGCATTATAGGGCCAGGCATGAGAATGAAGTCCCAGATACACCCAGGATAAACTCAGGTATACAGCCACTTCACTTAACTTACTCACAGTTGCTTTATTGATAATTAATTCTTATTAATTTATTCTTTACTTCATTTTTAACCATCAAGCTTCCAGGAAGCAGATGCTGGATGAGGCTCTGCTGAATTTCATCCTGAAGGACTGCCAGCCCCTCAGCATTGTTGAGAATGAAGGGTTCAGGGAACTGGTTCAGGTCCTTGAGCCCTCATATGTTTTGCCAAACACAAAGGTTTGTGTGGAAATTATCTAAAGTAGTAGTTTATACATCCAGTTTATTTAATCTTTAATTTAAATGTATTGATTCGCTTTTGGTTTGACTTGGTGTAATTTTCAGGCCATCAAACAAATGGTGGCCAAAAAGTATGAGGAGGAATGGGATTGAGTGAAAATGGAAGTACGGCAAGCTGTGGCAGTGGGTATAACAGCTGACATGTGGACATTTGTGAACATGGAGGCTTACTTGGCTCTTACCTGTCACTACATTAATGAGAATTTGCAGTTGTGTACATCTGTGTTGGGAGTGCAATACTTTCCACAAAGTCACACTGCTGACAATGTGGCCCAAGTCAAAAGGGGCATGATGGAGGACTGGGCCATAACCAATAAAGTGTCTTGTGACTGACGCAGCACCAAACATGATTGCATCCACTAGACAGCTCCAAATTCGGCACTCAATTTGCATTGCACATAGTCGCAATTTATTAGTTAGAAAATCATGTGATCAGATCCCAACTCGTACATCCATCAGACACAAAGCTAGGCACATACTTCAGATCAAGCACGACAGCCAAGGAGAAGCTTGCTCAAGTGCAGCAACAGATGGGACAACCAACCCTGAAACTTATCAATGAGGTGCCAACATGCTGGAACAGCACATATGAAATGCTGTCAAGGCTACTTGATGAGAGGGAACCACTGTGGGTATCTCTGGCCTCTCTAAAAACAGATTTGACTCCACTTGCAGCTGATGAGTATACCATCAGCCAAACACCTACATGAACACGTGAAGCGTCGCGTCACAGACACTGCTTCCAATCTGGAGTCATCAAGTGTGTTGATCCCAGCAACACTTCTAGACCCCAGATTTAAATCACTCGGCTTCCGCAGTTCCTCCAAGTGCAATGAGGCCATCAGTGGACTGCGGTCAGAATGTACGTCTGTAATCGGACGCACAAACGAGCGCCAGCCGCGACCGTCTTCACAGCAGCTGTCTGCACCCACTTCAGGCATGTTATTCAGGATTATTTGTTTGTTGTTGTTTGGAAATCATCTACTAAAATGCCAAGTTGTTGTTTTTAGATGACCTTTGGCAACATTTCGACAACAAAGTGGGCAGGCAGACCAAAAGGGCCACAGCTGATGCCATCCAGGAGATGCAGAGATACCTGGCAGAGGACAGTATTGCCAGGTCTCATAAGATCCTGTCACAACCAAAAGACAATCTATCCAAACCTCTGCCAGCTTTCCTTACAATTTCTCTGCACTCCAGCCTCATCTGTGCCGTGTGAGCGGGTGTTTTCTACAGCTGGAGAAGTTGTATCAAAAAAGCGTAACAGACTCAATTTCAAAAAGCTCGAAAAACTTATCTTTCTGAATAAAAATTTGTAAAAAAAAAAAAAAAAAAAAAAAAAGTCCAAAAGCATCCTCATTCACAACACGGGGGTGACAGAAGCTCAGTCCGTAGGGACTTGGTTTAGTCCCAACAAGTCCCAACATGGACCAAGACCAACTGGTTGCTGGAGAGGTGGGCACTGCCGAGGTGCCCCTGAGCAAGGCACTAAACCCCCAACTGCTCAGGGTGCTTGTCAGGAGCAGCCCCCTCACTTTGACATCTCTCCATTGATCCAGGTATGTGTACTGTGTGAAATTAACAACAGAGTGTAAAAACTGAATTTCCCTACGGGGATTAATAAAGGTTCATCTCATCTTATCTTATCTTAACACGTTCACTTAGATTTTCACCTTATGATACATGTTCACATTATTTATTGACTGTATCTAAACATATCAAAGACATTTTAAATTTAAATGAAGATATGAAATAATACAATACAAAATACAATGACTTAAATTATATTATTGTATATACTAGCTCATCAAAACAGTGTCAGTTGAGTCTGTCAACTGGGTTGCCTGTAGAGATTTTTAAGGTCCAGCAGGTGTCAGAATTCAGTGACACAGTATCAGTACAGTTTGGCAATGTGTCGAAACGCTTCATGACACCTCATCTACCCATCACTATGGTTCAGTCACCGCTGGGACTGGCTGCAGTAGTGCAGGCTTGATCTTCTGGTTGGGTTTTCCTATTAGCTGGCACACATGACAGGTTTTAATGTAAGCAGAGACATCCCTTTTTACACCAGGCCAAAAGAAATGTTTAAGGCTGTTGAATGTTTTCCAGACACCATAATGCCCACGATCGTCATGTGCCACCTTTCAGACAAGGGAACGAAACCTTGCCGGCACCACCATCTGGAAAACATCATCGTTCACGTACGTGTGATAACACAGGATGACACCACTTCAGGTAACGCCCTGGAGCTTTCGCCAGAACCAGAATCAGCTGCATAAGCTGTAACAATAGGTGCAGGGGGAGCATCACGCCAAACTTTGCCTCCAGCCAAGCCATTGCCCAAAATGAAATGAATACCTTCAATAGGCAATGCTGGACGTACACCAACAGCAACCTCTCCGTTAACCAATTCACAGTTGAGGACCATCCTGTGTAAAGGAACTGGGAGGATTTTCAGCCCCATCCCCCGTCTCAGTCTCTTCTGACAAAGGCAAAACTGAATCAACAATATATGAATCATAGGCCCCTGTGTCCTGTAAAATAGTTATAGGGATTTTCAACTCACTACCCACAGGAGAAACAAACCCATGTTGTATAAAAGGAGCATAGGACGCCAAAACGTCGTTCTCACCAGAGTGGGAAGAACTCGGCTCAGTATCACCGCCACGGTTAACAGAGACAGCGAACGCAGCAGGTTTCGCATGAGGTCTCTTTCCTTTGGTTTTATTTTGAAGTGAAGGACAATCTGCCTTCCAGTGTCCTTTCTCTCGACAATAATAACAAGCATCACTACATAAGTTAGGTTTTAAAGAACCCATTGTCCTTGAACGCATCTCCAAAGAAGCTTCCGAACCGTCTCCATGACAACCAAAAGCCTCATGTGCCACAGAGCGTGCTGTGAAACTGCTCTTATAGAGCAACACAAACTCATCTCCTGACACCGCTGCGTCAGCCGCAATAGTGCATCATCTCTCTCTGTGACGTAAGTGGCAATGTGATTAGAAAGACAATTTCTGAACTGCTCCAAAGTCATTAAGTCACATAAATTATCAAATGTTGTGACATCAAGAGCTGTTCGCCACCGCTTGAAGTGAGCAGATAGGTCTCTGGCCAGCTCAACATATGTTTGATCGGTTCTCTTCAGTGATCTGACCCGCTGTCTATAAGCCTCTGGGACCAGCTCATAAACCTTCAGAACAGCAGATTTTATTTTAGTATAACTAGAGCTGTCCTCGTGGCTCAGGGATGAATAGGCCTCCTGAGCTTTCCCTGTGAGGTCGCACTGCAGCAGCAGAGCACAGTCTGCATCAGGCCACTTCCTGGCCTTAGCCACACGCTCAAATAACAAGAAAAATGTGTCCGGGTCTTTCTCATTAAAAGGTGGTAACAAGTGCAAATTATTAATATCAAATTGACCCGCCGAAGACTTGGGGACCTGTCCTCTCCCGGCCTCGCCAGACAATAAGCCATCCTAAATCAAAGAAAAAAAGATAAGCCTCCATTTTTAGTTCTTCTGCCTCTGGCTCTTGACGTTCACGTTTCATATTATCGTGTTGCAGCTGCAACATTAGGAGCTCTTTCTGCTGTTCAAAAGTTAAACTTTGGGTCTGAATGTTAACAGCAGGAGGAAGTGGAGAAGGCTGCTCATCATCCATAATTCCAAAATTAATTAGTTCAGATTTTATCGACGTTTTCATGTTTTCTTTAATGCGTTTGTCACCGACAACGCAAACAGAATAATGCTCCGCAATTAAGAGCAACTGCTCTTTTGTGCAGCTCTCCAGGTACTCTGGAGACGGAGCAGCTACAAACGCCTCAATCCCAGACATTAACACCAAACAAAAGAGGCAACACGTTAAATTCACTTTCACGCACGGAGTCAGGCCAGACAGACACCGCAACGCTTACTCTGGCGCACACAGGAGTACTCCCCAAGTCGAGTTTCCCCGCTATCTACAAGTAAATACACTAACTAAGCTCATCCCTAGTCTTCATGCAGCTACTGTCGGTGGGTATTTATACACTGAAGACTGAGCCCAGCAGAGCGACTAGCAGGCTAGCAACTCCCTGCAGCCACAGACATGCTCCTGGGATGCCGCTTTCGCCACGGCACTACCAATAGAGGATTTCAACGAACCCAAGGTGAACATCACTACAGCCTACGAGGAAAAATTCAAACCACTTTAAAACAAATACGCACAGAGAAACCTGCAAGCGTCCTCCGGCCAGCTGACAGCAACGCAATAAACAATAACTCCATACCAGTCAGGTAACGAACAATCCAAACTCATTAATCTTACCCTGTAAACATCAAAATGCATAGTCCTCTCCCTGAAATAAATCTGTTTAACACGTACGAACACAATTACCGGCGAAAGTCAGTAAACAAACGTGCCGCGCCACAAGGCTTCAAACAAACTTTTCAAGTATGCACAAACCAAATCTCCAACAAACATATGCAGACGGGAAAAAGACGGAGCGAGCCCCCAATGTGTCATGGCCCGACTCTCAGGCCGCGACAAAATGTGGAAAGGACACGCCGATTGATGTTGTATTAAATGTATTTATTTGGTATAGAGTAAACAAAGACTTCTCATACAGATTATGCATCATGGAGCGTGTCTGTCAGTGGTATCAGTCAAGTAAATGTAGATGGGTGAGCGTGGTGTGAGGGGATGTGTTGTGTTGTGGAAGCCAGTCAAACCACAAATGCTGAACGCCAACTCTGCAGAATGCATGTAGTCTTCTGTCCATTTAGCCCTGGATCTTACATAAGCCCCTTCTGCTTTTTTAAGATATATCCCATCAAGTTTGGTTTGCAGAGTTCGTAATTTCTGTTTATCATTGTCAGATGGTGACATTTTATTACAGTGTTTATTTCTTTAATTAAATTAAGCTAATGGAGAACTCAACAAGTTTAAATGTTAACTCCCATTTAGAAACAAACAATGTTATGTCATCCTTAGCTATCATTTCAGCAATTAGGGATTTTATGCCATCGCAGTATACTTGACAATTGAATAAGGCTGCATTAAATTTCCAGTAGCCCTTGTTTCTGTAGCTGCCACTTTGGGGTTTAAAATCTAATTCAATAACAGAGTGATCAGTTAGTGGAGCTGCGGACATACAGCAGTCTGGGACACAATAAATCATTGAAGCAGAGATTAACCAGAGGTCAATTCTGGATTTGGATGTAGTATTGGGTTTGAACCAGGAGTATTGTCTAGTATCAGGATGTTTACGATGTCCAGCTGATTTGGTGGAATCGTGGTCCAAAACAATTTTATCTCCCCATTGGTCAATCCAAAATGTTTCATCATCTGGTTTAGAGTGGGTTTCTTGTACATGAATAAAGTCGGCTTTCTCGCCCTTACAGAATAAAAATATTATTATGATTTCCTCTTTGTGCTGTCTCTTAAGCCCCGAGCATTCAGTGAAATACAACAAAACTCCACGTTCATTGTGAACAACAGCTAGCAGCCGCGAGTAAATAAACAAATTAAAATAAAGTGAAAGAGTAAAGACGTCCAAAAAGACTTTAGACAAGGTCCCTTCAATAACTAAATAACTGTAAACTGAACCACCCAACCTTCACTTAAAGAAAATAAGACCCAGTTGTGAGTATTGATCATGACCAGGTATTAACCGGTATACCTCAACTGTTCACATTAAGTGATTGTGTGTCCATCGATGTCTCCAGCGCTTCCTCTGTAGTAAGCTCGTTTTCCAGCCGCTCCTGCTTGTTGTATCTTCGGCCACAGCGATGCGCGGGCGTCCCTGTCAGCTCTAGCAGTCCTCGCTGAAGCCGACCCCCAGGTCTTTAACATCCCGATGCGTCTCTGAAAAACGATCCCATCACTCAGCTAGAGCGCTGCCGTTGAAAACCAGGGACACTGAGACGTTTCACTGCGCATGTAACAAACTCGAGATGCATTGTGGGACATGTAGTGTAAGTACACCGCACTTCCGTAAAGCGCTATGGAATTTATTTATTTATTTATTTATAATGGAAGATCAAAGGACGCAGAGTTCATGATGAAAGGTCAAAGGATGTGGGATTTAGTATAAAACTTCAGAAAAAAACATTTCATTTCAAACATTTGCGACTTTCCTGGTGGACCTGAAGCGATTGTTAGCGGTGAAAAATGGAGGAAATTAATCTCGAGATAGAACCTCAAGAGGTCAACAACGGCCACGTTGTGACTGACTTGGAGGCGATCCAACCATCCACATCAAGGTAATTAAGTGAAGAGTAAACAGTCAGGGGAGGTCTACAGTTGTTTTAGTCAGTTGGCAGATTTAATAATGCATAGGATGAGGTAGTCTTGGTGGGAATATTGGGTGAGGATATTGACACCAGAGGGGGGGATGTTAGCTTGCACATTTTGTTTGTGTGTTGTAATTTGCAGAAATCTGACTAAAAAATGTAGTCCAATGCAAGTGAAATGTGCAATGATTTAAGGAGATGTACCATATATTTAAGTCCCATCAGTTCTATGGGTGAGGAATTGTGTCCCAGATGGCTCTGCAGGAGACTAGCAGATTATAAGAAGCTGACAATGATGGATGTTGTTTCCATTAACATCTCTTGATTCCTCTTCCTTCTATTTGCTCTTAGTTCTGGTGGTGAAAATTGTGGTGAGGAACTATCAAATCTTGCCACAGAAGTTGAAGAAGGTATTTCTTCAGAGGAGGACAGAGGACAGACTCAAGAGGAAAACAACGGCTACGTTGTGATTGACATGGAGGCGATCCAACCGTTCGCATCAAGGTAATTAAGTCAAGAGTATACCGTCATGGGAGGTCTACAGTTGTTTTAGTCTGTTGGCAGTTTTTAAAGTGTTTGAACAATTAACATTTGCTTTTGGAGTTAATAATGCATAGGGTGAGGTAGTCTTGGTGGGAACATTGGGTGAGGATATTGACACCAGAGGGAGGGGGAGTGAAGGATATTAGCTTATGCATTTTGTTTGTGTGTTGCGATTTACAGAAATCTGACAAAAAATGCAGTCCAATGCAGGTGAAATGTGCAAAGATTTAAGGAGATGAGAATGACCTCTTTTCTATTTACTGTATTTTTCGCACTATAAGGCACACTTAAAATCCTTTAATTTTTCTCAAAAATCAACAGTGTGCCTTATAATCTGGCGTGCCTTATGTATCAATTCTGGTTGTGCTTACTGACCTTGAACCAATTTTATGTGGTACAGGGGGCTCAAAAAGCTTTCAAAATGTTTTATTACGACTTTGGTAAGCTACGAAGCCGCACCGCTGGATATTGGTGTCAGCAGGTCGTTCAAAGTAAAATTGCAAACTTCGTGGGAGCGTTGGATGACAGAAGGCGAACACACATTCACCAAGACAGGGAGGCAACGTCGGGCGAGTTACTCCACGAGCGGAGAGGGCCTTATATATGAAAATAGACACGTTCATTGATAGTGCTCCTTATAAATCTGGTGCGCCCTATAGTAAGAATATATATATATATATATATATATATATATATATATATATATATATATATATATATATATATATATATATATATATATAGGAATTGTGTCACAGATGGCCCTGCAGGAGACTAGCAGATTATAAGAAGCTGACAATGATGGATGTTGTTTACATTAACATCTCTTGATTCCTCTTGTTTCTATTTGCTCTTAGTTTTAGAGGTGAACATTGTGGTGAGGAACCATCAAATCTTGCCACAGACGTTGAACAAGGAATAGACAGAGGACAGACTCGAGGCGGCTTCTTGAAGAGATTCATCTGCCAAGCTGTTCTAATTGGGATTTTGATGGTGATTCTTAGTGGAATGGCTGGTGTCCTCTATCTTCAGATAATCAAACACCAAAGTCTAAGCCAGCTGCAAATGCAATACTATGAGCTGCAGAACTTCCTGAACTACTATCAAAACATCTCACAGCTGGGAACCCAACCTTATGCATCATGGTACATCAACTCGCTGTCTAATGAAAACGCCAAGCTGAAAAAGTTATTGAGCAACGCATTACAGGAAAACGGCCAGTTGCAAGTTCAGATCGATGGCCTGAACACAGACCTAAAGTTAACCCTGGCGGTGCATGAGAATTCAAAAGAGGAGGTCAGACATCTGAACGTGGCTCTGGAAAAGACATCGCAGATCATCTCCCTGGCGGCCGCAGAAAGCGAACAGTGGCGCCTGCTTTTAACCAACGAACAAGAAGTCTCCAAGCAGCTGGTTGCAAAAAATGAACTCCAGCGTTCAATGCTGTTTTCCAACAAACTGTCCTTCCTCTGGAACTACTGCAGCAAGGACACACTGCAGTGTTCACGCTGCATGCCTGGCTGGGTCGAACACGATTCACGTTGCTTCTTCATGCCACGCGAAACAAAGACGTGGGAAGATGCTCGCAGGGACTGTCTTGACAAGGGGGCTGACCTGGCTGTTGTTTTGAATAAAGACGACCAGGAGTTCTTGACCACCATGACTTATGAGTTTGACGCGCAGTACCCTGAAGAAAAGATCTCTGCAGCGTGGATAGGGTTGCAGGACATGGCGAAGAAGGGCGACTACATCTGGGTCAACGGCAACAAACTGCGCAGAGATCTCATGTACTGGTACGGCGTGCCGCCAAATGAATTCCAGACATACTTGAACTTAGGGGACACACAAGAAAGAAATGCATGTACTGGCATTATCCCGCCGAGTTACTTGGGAAGGCGTAAGTGGCTCAGTAGCTGGGATAAAGAAAATTGCAATGTCAAACAGCACTACCTGTGTGAGACTCCGGCTCTCAGTTTGGCCTGACTGACAGACCTGCGATGTAGCTGCATGTTGTAGAGGTATGTGGTTTTTGGTTCGGTTCGGTACATTTATGGTACAGCAAGGAGGCCAATTTCCAACTTCAGTTTAAACATGCATTTCATTTATTTGGCAAAATAAGTCAACAACTGTCTTCACTACAGTAGTCTAATATAAGGAACAAAACACTTCTTCACTGTCACATCTTATGGCTGGACTTGTTATCTTAAAGATAAGTGCCACTGTGTTATTTAAAAAGAATTAATGAATAAAAACAAATAATCAACCAAAAGTGAAGCATCAGGTCAGCCAGCATTAGAGCTTTTTTTTTTTTTTAAAGAATACCAGACCTGCATCATATGAGGAAAATCTGCCATGTGCGATTATGCTGCTCAATATTGCAATGATGATATGACTTGTGATAAACTTGTGATAGTGAAGAAGTCTTTTGTTCCTTATGTTCGACTACTGTAGTGAAGACAGCTGTTGACTTATTTTGCCAAATAAATAAAAAGCATGTTTAAATTGAAGTTGTAAATTGGCCTCCTTGCTGTACCTTATATGCACTGAAAAGCGTGACCCCAAACCATGAACCGAACCGAAATGTGAATTTTATGAACCGTCCCACCCCTAATATCTAGTATGTATTTGTCTATTAATCTTCCTTGACATCCGAGTACATTTGTGTTATGCAAACTGGTGATTCTGTAAAGGCAGCAGCAGACAGTGATTGTGACCTGCTTTCATTTCAAAATAAAACCTCTCAAATGTTTTTTCTGTGTGCAGAACTCCATTTCTTAACACAAGGCTTTTATTCTGAAATATATGCAGGACAGTGTTGTACAAGGCTCCATGAATGAACATATTAGAGGATTTTAACTGTGGATTATTACTATTAATTATGAATGAGTGCACGCTTCTTGACTTTTCTCTGTCTAAAATAAATAGAAATGACATTTATAATGAAATGAAATGGTCATTATCAGAGTCAGTTTTTGTGTATAAAGAATAGCAGCAGCAAAAACGCTGCAGAAACGCAGCTAACATGCAGCCAGTGTGACCAACAGAGGCGTGAATCACGCACTTGTGAGGTAACACAGCCGCCATGTGCTCGTCAGGCGTGAAGTGTTTCAGGGCTGACAGTCCATTGCTTCAGGCCTCCTTCCAAAGCCACTCCTCCAACATTATCATCATGAACATAAACGACAAACATGACTATTGTTAGTATGCACAGCCATCAAGTTAGCAGCTTATTAAGACGCCAGGATGTGCAATGGTGAATGGTAAATGATCTTGCATTTGTATAGCACTTTTCTAGTCTTCTGACCACTCAAAGCGCTTTACACTACAGGCCATTCACACACATTCATACACTGATGGCAGAGGCTGCAATGCACAGTTCCAGCTTTGCTCATCAGGACCTGATCTAAATGCTCATTGACACACCGATGACTATGTCTCAAATGGCACATTTGGGGTTAAGTGTCCTGAACATCGACAAGTGACCTGAGCAGCCGGGGATCGAACCAAACACATTTGGACTGGTTGACGGCCCTCTGAGCCACAGTTGCTGCAGAGTGCCCAGAGGAAGCCACACAGGTACTGTAGCCTGTCCAGTTGTTACATCTGGGCCAAATTAAACGATTGGACCGGATTTGCTTCTGTTTTGTCAGAGTATTTAACTTATTGATTGCTGTCGAGATGTAATGGGAATTCATTGAAACACATACGAAGAAAAATATTTGCGCAAACTACTAATCCTATATTTTAATGGCAGATAACTTTGCATATAAATGACACTGGATGTTGTGTTATGTATATGTCCCAGTGGTAGCATGTATTTACGGAAAAAAGGGATGGAAACTTCACCAATGACTACTGAGAAACATGTTAAATCAGATTTAAACCAAGTGTCTCTGACGCTAACCCACTTTCCAAGGAATCCAATATCTCAAATCAACATGAATTTAAATTGAGCATCAGTTGAAAGCAAAATGTTTTCACTTTACTTTTGCATTATTATTATCATTATTTGCATTTTTTTCTTTTATTTCATCTAAATTCCAGTTATTAAAGGTTCATTATACAATATCCAGGGCATTAATATAGAAGTAAACAACTATTCGCTATGAAAATACAGTATATAAAGGATAAATGGCTACATGAGCAGAGAATCAAGTCTCTCTCCCTCTGTGTTTGTTGTAATCTTAGTGTCTGTGCTTTGTTGACATAGCAGGGCCGGCTGCCTTTTAGTGCTTGTTCATGCTGCCGCCAGTCTTATAAGGCAGTTACATCACCTTTAATTATTATTATAATTAAGGAAAACACATATTGAGCAACAAAACAAAATTGCAAATAGGCCATGAATTAGAGCCAACAGGGCAAAAAAATGTAAAATAATAACAATTCTTAACACTCCGCATTGAACATTGGGATGATTTAATGCAAAACAAGACAGTCATGAAAGGTGAGATGTCACTTTCCAGTGCTCATTTATTGATATCCTCATCCTTATCCTCTCACTGAAGATGCCCCTCCAGATCTTTTAAAAAAGCATTTTGACGTGTGTAATGATGTTCATTCAAACTAGCTCCAAAAACAAAAAAAAAAAAAAATTAAATTAAATTAAATAAAAAAAAATCTGTCAGTATTCCCAAAATCAAGCCTCTGTGGACTAAAGCTCCAGTAACAAACAGAAGCAAAAACCACAAGATCAGACAAGTCTCTTCAGTTGTTAACTAATTTATTATTGTCCAACTTTCTTAAACACATCACCGGTTTTGCATGTTTCTCTGGTGCCTGTGCTGTAATTGCAACATACTGTATTACCATGGGTGGATTATGAGACAATGGGCCCCGGACGCAGACATGCAAAAGGCCCCATCACCTCTTCTACATACTGTAGGAGCAAGACACAGACTTTTGTTTAGCCTCTGTCGTTTTCGTTACACATCTCTCTGTGGTTTTGTGTCTTTGTGTGGCTGGTTTGACCCTTTTCATAACTGTAGTGAATATCTTTTTGTCTCTTTGCTGCCATTTTGTATCTCTTCGGAGTTGTTTTGCTCTTTTGTGGCAGTTTGTGGTTGTTTTATGCTTCTGTGTGGTCGTTTTTGAGTCTCTTCCTGGTTGGTACGTTTCTTTGAGTGACATGTTGTAGGCCGGGGGGGCCTCTTTCACTTCGGTAGGCCCGTTGAGTAATTCATGCATGCATGTTAATGTATAGGGAACTTTGTGCAAATGCTAATTTTCTAACAGATGAGAATATTGTAGATTCTGTAGACTTGACTCGCTTTCCATGACACAGATTGAGCTGAGCATCCTTCTGTCTGAACAGTATTTATGAAAATACAATACAGTTGTGTGAAAAAAAAATGCTTTAGACTGTTTAAACGGAATAGCATTGCTGTTCAAGTTTACTTCCTGTCAGCTAATGACCATTGGAATAGGAAATACAACTAGAGAAGCCATTTCTGAAGAAATTGTGGCGTGATGCTGGATGCTGAATAGCTGACGCCATGCTGTAATGTCGGCTTGAATGTTGTGAGAAGGTGAAGTAGTAGGAATAGTTGGAAAAACGGGAATGGGTTTAATTTGAATGGATATCATTGAAAAAGTTGAACTATACCAATTATTTTTAACTACACTCCACTGTATTGCTGGATTTAATCTGTGAAAATAAAGTGAGGAAGTAGGAATATTTAGAAGAGTGGGAATTGGTTTGATTCATGTGAATATCATTGAAAACTTGAAAAAAGCACCAATCACATCAACAAAATTTGGAAAAGTTGAAGGTTTTTGAATAGCTGACTTTAACTGGGAAGTATGAATGGGTTTAATTTGAATGTTGAAAATTGAAATGGATATTATAGGGAGGCTTCCGGTAACGTCATGAAGGAAACAGCAGCATAGAGACGGATCTCCATCGGATAAAACTTAAAATCAGAGACAACAATAACTATCAGATGTCCTGAACATAAGAGAGTACTCCAGCAAGATGCACTCATCTACGAGACATGAGGGCTCCAGCTGACAAGATGCCACAAAAGAAAAATACGATAAACAACAGAGACCAGTGAGCCCTGATAACGTTAGCTTAGACGCTACAAGCCACAAGTGTCCACGGAAGGAAGTTAGGGAGGAAACACGGCTGGATTTGTGAAATAACTGTCACAGAAAGTGCTCAAACTACCATCAGAAATGGATATTAGGACTGAAAGGGCACATCGCTCCCTCACGTCTAAACCTCAAGATCCCGCAGCCCCTCCCAGATCAATTATTGCGAGATTTCCTGGATGCAGCGGTAAAAGATGCTACAAACAACTGTATAAAGGTCAAGATATGGAACGTAAAAAAGAAAAAATATCTAACTTTTTGAAACCCCTTAACATGGTTAAATGAACAGTTGTGGAAATAAATAAACTAACTGAACCAATCAGAGAAGATGAAATTAAAGAAACTATTGCTAAACTTAGAAATAATAAATCACCGGGAGTAGATGGATTTGTTGGAGAATATTATAAAGTTTTTGTGAATGACCTCTCTCCTATACTATGCAAAGTATATAATTATGTACTGGACTCAGGAGACCCCCCAGATCGTGGTCAGAAGCCATTATTACAGTTCTTCATAAGGAGGGAAAAGACCCCTCACAGTGTCTTTTCTTTGTGGATTATAAAATATTAACTTCAATTTTGGCAACCAGAATACAAAATACATAAAGAAATTAAGAAAGAAAGAAAGATATTCCTTTATTAGTCCCACAGTGGGAAATTCAGTTTTTACACTCTGTTTTTCACACAGTACATATACATGCGTCAATGGAGAGATGTCAGAGTGAGGGGGCTGCTCCTGACAAGCGCCCAGAGCAGTTGGGGGTTCGGTGCCTTGCTCAGGGGCACCTCGGCAGTGCCCAAGAGGTAAACTGGCACCTCTCCAGCAACCAGTTGGTCTTGGTCCATGGGGGTCTTGAACCCGTGACTTCCGCGTCCTAACCCAAGTCCTTACAGACTGAGCTACTGCCGCCCCCAAATCAAATTAGTCAAATTAATCAATTCAGTCAAATTAATCAAATCAGACCAAACAAAAAGGAACCAACAATGTCAGGAGAGCTTTGAACCTGCAGTCAATAGCGGCAAATGAGAAACAAGCTTCAATGCTTCTCAGCTTAGACGCTGAGAAGGCGTTTGATAGAGTTGATTGGTTATTCCTTCAACAAACACTGTTGGAAAAATGCACTAATTGGAATAATTTCTAGTAGATACTTGCAACCAGATTTGGAACATGGCAATGGACCCACACAGTCTACAATGAGGTGTGAAAATGGTTCACTAGTGATGGGTCCGGCAACACCGACGCGTGGGCGCACGCGTCGAGCTCATAGAGCAGAACCCCGTGTCGGTGCGCGTATCGCTTTAAGAAAGTCACGTGACCGATACAGGAACTGTTTCGAACTGACACTGACGCGTCAAACTGTGTTTATAAGAAAACGCGTCTGTCAATGGGATGCATCGGCCAAAAGAATCTCTGATCTGATCGTCGTTAAATTCATCAAGAATTATGGCGCAGACTCAAGCCAAGAGAAAGGTTTCCGCCGTGTGGGACCATTTTGATCTCATGTCGGAAAATAAGTTATTGTTTTAATATCCTCGTTGTTTCATCCTGTTCCTCTCTGAGTTTCCACCTGATCTATCTGAATTCAAATTCATTTCAAAGTGACTCGTAGTTTTCTATTCATATTATTTTCTGCACGTTAAATGACGCATTTGTTCGACAGAACTATCCTATTTAAACAAAAGCACCTCTTCAATGCTGAGGCATTATAGGGCCAGGCATGAGAATGAAGTCCCAGATACACCCAGGATAAACTCAGGTATACAGCCACTTCACTTAACTTACTCACAGTTGCTTTATTGATAATTAATTCTTATTAATTTATTCTTTACTTCATTTTTAACCATCAAGCTTCCAGGAAGCAGATGCTGGATGAGGCTCTGCTGAATTTCATCCTGAAGGACTGCCAGCCCCTCAGCATTGTTGAGAATGAAGGGTTCAGGGAACTGGTTCAGGTCCTTGAGCCCTCATATGTTTTGCCAAACACAAAGGTTTGTGTGGAAATTATCTAAAGTAGTAGTTTATACATCCAGTTTATTTAATCTTTAATTTAAATGTATTGATTCGCTTTTGGTTTGACTTGGTGTAATTTTCAGGCCATCAAACAAATGGTGGCCAAAAAGTATGAGGAGGAATGGGATTGAGTGAAAATGGAAGTACGGCAAGCTGTGGCAGTGGGTATAACAGCTGACATGTGGACATTTGTGAACATGGAGGCTTACTTGGCTCTTACCTGTCACTACATTAATGAGAATTTGCAGTTGTGTACATCTGTGTTGGGAGTGCAATACTTTCCACAAAGTCACACTGCTGACAATGTGGCCCAAGTCAAAAGGGGCATGATGGAGGACTGGGCCATAACCAATAAAGTGTCTTGTGACTGACGCAGCACCAAACATGATTGCATCCACTAGACAGCTCCAAATTCGGCACTCAATTTGCATTGCACATAGTCGCAATTTATTAGTTAGAAAATCATGTGATCAGATCCCAACTCGTACATCCATCAGACACAAAGCTAGGCACATACTTCAGATCAAGCACGACAGCCAAGGAGAAGCTTGCTCAAGTGCAGCAACAGATGGGACAACCAACCCTGAAACTTATCAATGAGGTGCCAACATGCTGGAACAGCACATATGAAATGCTGTCAAGGCTACTTGATGAGAGGGAACCACTGTGGGTATCTCTGGCCTCTCTAAAAACAGATTTGACTCCACTTGCAGCTGATGAGTATACCATCAGCCAAACACCTACATGAACACGTGAAGCGTCGCGTCACAGACACTGCTTCCAATCTGGAGTCATCAAGTGTGTTGATCCCAGCAACACTTCTAGACCCCAGATTTAAATCACTCGGCTTCCGCAGTTCCTCCAAGTGCAATGAGGCCATCAGTGGACTGCGGTCAGAATGTACGTCTGTAATCGGACGCACAAACGAGCGCCAGCCGCGACCGTCTTCACAGCAGCTGTCTGCACCCACTTCAGGCATGTTATTCAGGATTATTTGTTTGTTGTTGTTTGGAAATCATCTACTAAAATGCCAAGTTGTTGTTTTTAGATGACCTTTGGCAACATTTCGACAACAAAGTGGGCAGGCAGACCAAAAGGGCCACAGCTGATGCCATCCAGGAGATGCAGAGATACCTGGCAGAGGACAGTATTGCCAGGTCTCATAAGATCCTGTCACAACCAAAAGACAATCTATCCAAACCTCTGCCAGCTTTCCTTACAATTTCTCTGCACTCCAGCCTCATCTGTGCCGTGTGAGCGGGTGTTTTCTACAGCTGGAGAAGTTGTATCAAAAAAGCGTAACAGACTCAATTTCAAAAAGCTCGAAAAACTTATCTTTCTGAATAAAAATTTGTAAAAAAAAAAAAAAAAAGTCCAAAAGCATCCTCATTCACAACACGGGGGCGACAGAAGCTCAGTCCGTAGGGACTTGGTTTAGTCCCAACAAGTCCCAACATGGACCAAGACCAACTGGTTGCTGGAGAGGTGGGCACTGCCGAGGTGCCCCTGAGCAAGGCACTAAACCCCCAACTGCTCAGGGTGCTTGTCAGGAGCAGCCCCCTCACTTTGACATCTCTCCATTGATCCAGGTATGTGTACTGTGTGAAATTAACAACAGAGTGTAAAAACTGAATTTCCCTACGGGGATTAATAAAGGTTCATCTCATCTTATCTTATCTTAACACGTTCACTTAGATTTTCACCTTATGATACATGTTCACATTATTTATTGACTGTATCTAAACATATCAAAGACATTTTAAATTTAAATGAAGATATGAAATAATACAATATAAAATACAATGACTTAAATTATATTATTGTATATACTAGCTCATCAAAACAGTGTCAGTTGAGTCTGTCAACTGGGTTGCCTGTAGGGATTTTTAAGGTCCAGCAGGTGTCAGAATTCAGTGACACAGTATCAGTACAGTTTGGCAATGTGTCGAAACGCTTCATGACACCTCATCTACCCATCACTATGGTTCAGTCACCGCTGGGACTGGCTGCAGTAGTGCAGGCTTGATCTTCTGGTTGGGTTTTCCTATTAGCTGGCACACATGACAGGTTTTAATGTAAGCAGAGACATCCCTTTTTACACCAGGCCAAAAGAAATGTTTAAGGCTGTTGAATGTTTTCCAGACACCATAATGCCCACGATCGTCATGTGCCACCTTTCAGACAAGGGAACGAAACCTTGCCGGCACCACCATCTGGAAAACATCATCGTTCACGTACGTGTGATAACACAGGATGACACCACTTCAGGTAACGCCCTGGAGCTTTCGCCAGAACCAGAATCAGCTGCATAAGCTGTAACAATAGGTGCAGGGGGAGCATCACGCCAAACTTTGCCTCCAGCCAAGCCATTGCCCAAAATGAAATGAATACCTTCAATAGGCAATGCTGGACGTACACCAACAGCAACCTCTCTGTTAACCAATTCACAGTTGAGGACCATCCTGTGTAAAGGAACTGGGAGGATTTTCAGCCCCATCCCCCGTCTCAGTCTCTTCTGACAAAGGCAAAACTGAATCAACAATATATGAATCATAGGCCCCTGTGTCCTGTAAAATAGTTATAGGGATTTTCAACTCACTACCCACAGGAGAAACAAACCCATGTTGTATAAAAGGAGCATAGGACGCCAAAACGTCGTTCTCACCAGAGTGGGAAGAACTCGGCTCAGTATCACCGCCACGGTTAACAGAGACAGCGAACGCAGCAGGTTTCGCATGAGGTCTCTTTCCTTTGGTTTTATTTTGAAGTGAAGGACAATCTGCCTTCCAGTGTCCTTTCTCTCGACAATAATAACAAGCATCACTACATAAGTTAGGTTTTAAAGAACCCATTGTCCTTGAACGCATCTCCAAAGAAGCTTCCGAACCGTCTCCATGACAACCAAAAGCCTCATGTGCCACAGAGCGTGCTGTGAAACTGCTCTTATAGAGCAACACAAACTCATCTCCTGACACCGCTGCGTCAGCCGCAGTAGTGCATCATCTCTCTCTGTGACGTAAGTGGCAATGTGATTAGAAAGACAATTTCTGAACTGCTCCAAAGTCATTAAGTCACATAAATTATCAAATGTTGTGACATCAAGAGCTGTTCGCCACCGCTTGAAGTGAGCAGATAGGTCTCTGGCCAGCTCAACATATGTTTGATCGGTTCTCTTCAGTGATCTGACCCGCTGTCTATAAGCCTCTGGGACCAGCTCATAAACCTTCAGAACAGCAGATTTTATTTTAGTATAACTAGAGCTGTCCTCGTGGCTCAGGGATGAATAGGCCTCCTGAGCTTTCCCTGTGAGGTCGCACTGCAGCAGCAGAGCACAGTCTGCATCAGGCCACTTCCTGGCCTTAGCCACACGCTCAAATAACAAGAAAAATGTGTCCGGGTCTTTCTCATTAAAAGGTGGTAACAAGTGCAAATTATTAATATCAAATTGACCCGCCGAAGACTTGGGGACCTGTCCTCTCCCGGCCTCACCAGACAATAAGCCATCCTAAATCAAAGAAAAAAGATAAGCCTCCATTTTTAGTTCTTCTGCCTCTGGCTCTTGACGTTCACGTTTCATATTATCGTGTTGCAGCTGCAACATTAGGAGCTCTTTCTGCTGTTCAAAAGTTAAACTTTGAGTCTGAATGTTAACAGCAGGAGGAAGTGGAGAAGGCTGCTCATCATCCATAATTCCAAAATTAATTAGTTCAGATTAGGAAGACTGAACCCAGCAGAGCGACTAGCAGGCTAGCAACTCCCTGCAGCCACAGACATGCTCCTGGGATGCCGCTTTCGCCACGGCACTACCAATAGAGGATTTCAACGAACCCAAGGTGAACATCACTACAGCCTACGAGGAAAAATTCAAACCACTTTAAAACAAATACGCACAGAGAAACCTGCAAGCGTCCTCCGGCCAGCTGACAGCAACGCAATAAACAATAACTCCATACCAGTCAGGTAACGAACAATCCAAACTCATTAATCTTACCCTGTAAACATCAAAATGCATAGTCCTCTCCCTGAAATAAATCCGCTTAACACGTACGAACACAATTACCGGCGAAAGTCAGTAAACAAACGTGCCGCGCCACAAGGCTTCAAACTAACTTTTCAAGTATGCACAAACCAAATCTCCAACAAACATATGCAGACGGGAAAAAGACGGAGCGAGCCCCCAATGTGTCATGGCCCAACTCTCAGGCCGCGACAAAATGTGGAAGGGACACGCCGATTGATGTTGTATTAAATGTATTTATTTGGAATAGAGTAAACAAAGACTTCTCATACAGATTATGCATCATGGAGCGTGTCTGTCAGTGGTATCAGTCAAGTAAATGTAGATGGGTGAGCGTGGTGTGAGGGGATGTGTTGTGTTGTGGAAGCCAGTCAAACCACAAATGCTGAACGCCAACTCTGCAGAATGCATGTAGTCTTCTGTCCATTTAGCCCTGGATCTTACATAAGCCCCTTCTGCTTTTTTAAGATATATCCCATCAAGTTTGGTTTGCAGAGTTCGTAATTTCTGTTTATCATTGTCAGATGGTGACATTTTATTACAGTGTTTATTTCTTTAATTAAATTAAGCTAATGGAGAACTCAACAAGTTTAAATGTTAACTCCCATTTAGAAACAAACCATGTTATGTCATCCTTAGCTATCATTTCAGCAATTAGGGATTTTATGCCATCGCAGTATACTTGACAATTGAATAAGGCTGCATTAAATTTCCAGTAGCCCTTGTTTCTGTAGCTGCCACTTTGGGGTTTAAAATCTAATTCAATAACAGAGTGATCAGTTAGTGGCGCTGCGGACATACAGCAGTCTGGGACACAATAAATCATTGAAGCAGAGATTAACCAGAGGTCAATTCTGGATTTGGATGTAGTATTGGGTTTGAACCAGGAGTATTGTCTAGTATCAGGATGTTTACGATGTCCAGCTGATTTGGTGGAATCGTGGTCCAAAACAATTTTATCTCCCCATTGGTCAATCCAAAATGTTTCATCATCTGGTTTAGAGTGGGTTTCTTGTACATGAATAAAGTCGGCTTTCTCGCCCTTACAGAATAAAAATATTATTATGATTTCCTCTTTGTGCTGTCTCTTAAGCCCCGAGCATTCAGTGAAATACAACAAAACTCCACGTTCATTGTGAACAACAGCTAGCAGCCGCGAGTAAATAAACAAATTAAAATAAAGTGAAAGAGTAAAGACGTCCAAAAAGACTTTAGACAAGGTCCCTTCAATAACTAAATAACTGTAAACTGAACCACCCAACCTTCACTTAAAGAAAATAAGACCCAGTTGTGAGTATTGATCATGACCAGGTATTAACCGGTATACCTCAACTGTTCACATTAAGTGATTGTGTGTCCATCGATGTCTCCAGCGCTTCCTCTGTAGTAAGCTCGTTTTCCAGCCGCTCCTGCTTGTTGTATCTTCGGCCACAGCGATGCGCGGGCGTCCCTGTCAGCTCTAGAAGTCCTCGCTGAAGCCGACCCCCAGGTCTTTAACATCCCGATGCGTCTCTGAAAAACGATCCCATCACTCAGCTACAGCGCGGCCGTTGAAAACCAGGGACACTGAGACGTTTCACTGCGCATGTAACAAACTCGAGATGCATTGTGGGACATGTAGTGTAAGTACACCGCACTTCCGTAAAGCGCTATGGAATTTATTTATTTATTTATTTATAATGGAAGATCAAAGGACGCAGAGTTCATGATGAAAGGTCAAAGGATGTGGGATTTAGTATAAAACTTCAGAAAAAAACATTTCATTTCAAACATTTGCGACTTTCCTGGTGGACCTGAAGCGATTGTTAGCGGTGAAAAATGGAGGAAATTAATCTCGAGATAGAACCTCAAGAGGTCAACAACGGCCACGTTGTGACTGACTTGGAGGCGATCCAACCATCCACATCAAGGTAATTAAGTGAAGAGTAAACAGTCAGGGGAGGTCTACAGTTGTTTTAGTCAGTTGGCAGATTTAATAATGCATAGGATGAGGTAGTCTTGGTGGGAATATTGGGTGAGGATATTGACACCAGAGGGGGGGATGTTAGCTTGCACATTTTGTTTGTGTGTTGTAATTTGCAGAAATCTGACTAAAAAATGTAGTCCAATGCAAGTGAAATGTGCAATGATTTAAGGAGATGTACCATATATTTAAGTCCCATCAGTTCTATGGGTGAGGAATTGTGTCCCAGATGGCTCTGCAGGAGACTAGCAGATTATAAGAAGCTGACAATGATGGATGTTGTTTCCATTAACATCTCTTGATTCCTCTTCCTTCTATTTGCTCTTAGTTCTGGAGGTGAAAATTGTGGTGAGGAACGATCAAATCTTGCCACAGAAGTTGAAGAAGGTATTTCTTCAGAGGAGGACAGAGGACAGACTCAAGAGGAAAACAACGGCTACGTTGTGATTGACATGGAGGCGATCCAACCGTTCGCATCAAGGTAATTAAGTCAAGAGTATACCGTCATGGGAGGTCTACAGTTGTTTTAGTCTGTTGGCAGTTTTTAAAGTGTTTGAACAATTAACATTTGCTTTTGGAGTTAATAATGCATAGGGTGAGGTAGTCTTGGTGGGAACATTGGGTGAGGATATTGACACCAGAGGGAGGGGGAGTGAAGGATATTAGCTTATGCATTTTGTTTGTGTGTTGCGATTTACAGAAATCTGACAAAAAATGCAGTCCAATGCAGGTGAAATGTGCAAAGATTTAAGGAGATGAGAATGACCTCTTTTTTATTTACTGTATTTTTCGCACTATAAGGCACACTTAAAATCCTTTAATTTTTGTCAAAAATCAACAGTGTGCCTTATAATCTGGCGTGCCTAATGTATCAATTCTGGTTGTGCTTACTGACCTTGAACCAATTTTATGTGGTACAGGGGGCTCAAAAAGCTTTCAAAATGTTTTATTACGACTTTGGTAAGCTACGAAGCCGCACCGCTGGATATTGGTGTCAGCAGGTCGTTCAAAGTAAAATTGCAAACTTCGTGGGAGCGTTGGATGACAGAAGGCGAACACACATTCACCAAGACAGGGAGGCAACGTCGGGCGAGTTACTCCACGAGCGGAGAGGGCCTTATATATGAAAATAGACACGTTCATTGATAGTGCTCCTTATAAATCTGGTGCGCCCTATAGGAATTGTGTCACAGATGGCCCTGCAGGAGACTAGCAGATTATAAGAAGCTGACAATGATGGATGTTGTTTACATTAACATCTCTTGATTCCTCTTGTTTCTATTTGCTCTTAGTTTTAGAGGTGAACATTGTGGTGAGGAATCATCAAATCTTGCCACAGACGTTGAACAAGGAATAGACAGAGGACAGACTCGAGGCTGCTTCTTGAAGAGATTCATCTGCCAAGCTGTTCTAATTGGGATTTTGATGGTGATTCTTAGTGGAATGGCTGGTGTCCTCTATCTTCAGATAATCAAACACCAAAGTCTGAGCCAGCTGCAAATGCAATACTATGAGCTGCAGAACTTCCTGAACTACTATCAAAACATCTCACAGCTGGGAACCCAACCTTATCCATCATGGTACATCAACTCGCTGTCTAATGAAAACACCAAGCTGAAAAAGTTATTGAGCAACGCATTACAGGAAAACGGCCAGTTGCAAGTTCAGATCGATGGCCTGAACACAGACCTAAAGTTAACCCTGGCGGTGCATGAGAATTCAAAAGAGGAGGTCAGACATCTGAACGTGGCTCTGGAAAAGTCATCGCAGATCATCTCCCTGGCGGCCGCAGAAAGCGAACAGTGGCGCCTGCTTTTAACCAACGAACAAGAAGTCTCCAAGCAGCTGGTTGCAAAAAATGAACTCCAGCGTTCAATGCTGTTTTCCAACAAACTGTCCTTCCTCTGGAACTACTGCAGCAAGGACACACTGCAGTGTTCACGCTGCATGCCTGGCTGGGTCGAACACGATTCACGTTGTTTCTTCATACCACACGAAACAAAGACGTGGGAAGATGCTCGCAGGGACTGTCTTGACAAGGGGGCTGACCTGGCTGTTGTTTTGAATAAAGACGACCAGGAGTTCTTGACCACCATGACTTATGAGTTTGACAAGCAGTACCCTGAAGAAAAGATCTCTGCAGCGTGGATAGGGTTGCAGGACATGGCGAAGAAGGGCGACTACATCTGGGTCAACGGCAACAAATTGCGCAGAGATGTCATGTACTGGTCAGGCGTGCCGCCAAATGGTCCCATGGGCTCCGTGGACGCAATGGAAATGCATGACTGTATTGGCATTACACGCCAGATTGCCATCAGAGGGCATTATAAGCTCACAAACTGGGATAAAGAAAATTGCAATATCAAACAGCACTACCTGTGTGAGACTCCGGCTCTCAGTTTGGCCTGACTGACAGACCTGCGATGTAGCTGCATGTTGTAGAGGTATGTGGTTTTTGGTTCAGTTCGGTACATTTATGGTACAGCAAGGTGCCCAATTTCCAACTTCAGTTTAAACATGCAATAAATACAACTAGGACACATTTTTCTAGAGCAGCAACAGTAATGTTTACAACAGAAGTTTTTGCTGTTGTAAACATTACTGTTGCTGCTCTAGAAACAACATGTGATAGTGAAGAAGTCTTTTGTTCCTTATGTTCGACTACTGTAGTGAAGACAGTTGTTGACTTATTTTGCCAAATAAATAAAAAGCATGTTTAAATTGAAGTTGTAAATTGGCCTCCTTGCTGTACCTTATATGCACTGAAAAGCGTGACCCCAAACCATGAACCGAACCGAAATGTGAATTTTATGAACCGTCCCACCCCTAATATCTAGTATGTATTTGTCTATTAATCTTCCTTGACATCCGAGTACATTTGTGTTATGCAAACTGGTGATTCTGTAAAGGCAGCAGCAGACAGTGATTGTGACCTGCTTTCATTTCAAAATAAAACCTCTCAAATGTTTTTCTGTGTGCAGAACTCCATTTCTTAACACAAGGCTTTTATTCTGAAATATATGCAGGACAGTGTTGTAGAAGGCTCCATGAATGAATATATTAGAGGATTTTAAGAGTTTTAGATAAGGTAAGAGATAAGATAAGATATTACTTTTTTAGTCCCACAGTGGGGAAATTCACACATTACAGCAGTGGATAGTGCAATAAGAGACAAGAAGCATAGATGTAAAAACAGTATTAATACAAATAAAATAAATTAGTATATACATAATAGAAAAGTAAAGCCAGAAATGTGTCCATCATATCAATGATATAATTGTACATATAAGTCCTTATTGCACTTATGTCCGGTGAGTTTGTTGTGAATGTGACTGTGATTGTGGTTTACTGGGAGCAGTGCTGGTTGTGGAGTCTAACAGCTGCAGGCAGGAAGGACCTTCTGTAACGCTCCTTCGTACACTTAGGGTGTAGCAGCCTGTCACTGAAGGAGCTCTCCAGAGCTCTGATGGTGTCTCTCATGGGGTGGGAGTCCTTCTCCATCATGGATGACAGCTTAGCCATCGTCCTCCTCTCTCCCACCACCTGTACTGAGTCCAGAGAGCATCCCAGGACAGAGCTGGCCCTTTTGATGATCTTATCCAGCCTCTTCCTGTCTGCAGCTGTGATGCTGCTGCCCCAGCAAACCACTCCATAAAATATGGCTGATGCCACAACAGTGTCATAAAATGTTTTCAATAGTGTCCCCTGCACTCCAAAAGACCTCAGTCTCCTGAGCAGATACAGTCTGCTCTTTTTTATGGAGTCCAGAGGAATTTGTAGTCCAGTCCAGTTTATTGTTCAGGTGAACACCCAGGTATTTATAAGATGTCACCATCTCAATGTCTGATCCCTGGATGTTCACCGGTGTTGGAGGGGGATGAGTTTGCCTGCGGAAATCCACCACCAGCTCTTTAGTTTTCCCCGCGTTGATCTGGAGGTGGTTCCTCAGGCACCAGTCCACGAAGTCCTGGGAAAGTTCTCTGTACTCTCCATCGTCCCCATCAGTGATGAGGCCGACGATAGCAGAGTCATCAGAGAACTTCTGCAGGTGACAGGTTGGTGAGTTGTAAGTGAAGTCTGCAGTGTAGAGCGTGAAGAGGAACGGAGCCAGAACCGTTCCCTGCGGGGCCCCCACACTGCAGACCACCGTGTCTGAAATGAAGTCCTGTGTCCTCACATACTGTGGGCGGTTTGTTAGGTAGTCCAGTACCCAGGATGTTAGATGTTGATCTAACCCTGCAGTCTCCAGTTTGTCCCTCAGAAGTGTCGGCTGGATGGTGTTGAAAGCACTGGAGAAATCAAAGAACATGATCCTCACAGTGCTGCCAGGTTTCTCCAGGTGAGACAGAGCTCGGTCCAACAGGAAGATGACGGCATCGTCCACCCCAATGCCAGGTTGGTAGGCAAACTGTAGTGGGTCCATGGATGGGCTCAACACAGGGCGGAGATGTTGGAGGACCAGGCGCTCCAGGGCCTTCATCAGGTGGGATGTTAATGCCACCGGCCTGAAGCTGCTGGGGTCCTTGGGGTGTGGGGTCTTGGGCACAGGTACCACGCAGGATGTCTTCCACAGTTGTGGTACCTTCCTCAGCTTCAGGCTCAGGTTAAATAGATGTCCAAAAGTCCCACACAACTTGTCTGCGCAGGACTTCAGGAGCCTGGAGCTGATGCCATCTGGACCCGTAGCCTTCCTCACGTTCATCTTCTTGTAGTGGTTCTTCACCTGAAGTGTTGTGAAGGATAACTGTGGATTACTACTAATTATGAATGAGCACATGCTTCTTGACCCTTCTCTGTCTAAAATAAATAGAAATGACATTTATAATGAAATGAAATGGTCATTATCAGAGTCAGTTTTTGTGTATAAAGAATAGCAGCAGCAAAAACGCTGCAGAAATGCAGCTAACATGCAGCCAGTGTGACCAACAGAGGCGTGAATCACGCACTTGTGAGGTAACACAGCCGCCATGTGCTCGTCAGGCGTGAAGTGTTTCAGGGCTGACAGTCCATTGCTTCAGGCCTCCCCCCAAAGCCACTCCTCCAACATTATCATCATGAACATAAACGACAAACATGACTATTGTTAGTATGCACAGCCATCAAGTTAGCAGCTTATTAAGACGCCAGGATGTGCAATGGTGAATGGTTAATGGACTTGCATTTGTATAGCACTTTTCTAGTCTTCTGACCACTCAAAGCGCTTTACACTACAGGCCATTCACACACATTCATACACTGATGGCAGAGGCTGCAATGCACAGTTCCAGCTTTGCTCATCAGGACCTGATCTAAATGCTCATTGACACACCGATGACTATGTCTCAAATGGCACATTTGGGGTTAAGTGTCCTGAACATCGACAAGTGACCTGAGCAGCCGGGGATCGAACCAAACACATTTCGACTGGTTGACGGCCCTCTGAGCCACAGTTGCTGCAGAGTGCCCAGAGGAAGCCACACAGGTACTGTAGCCTGTCCAGTTGTTACATCTGGGCCAAATTAAACGATTGGATTGGATTTGCTTCTGTTTTGTCAGAGTATTTAATTTATTGATTGCTGTCGAGATGTAATGAGATTTTCAACATGTATGAAGAAAAATATTTGTGCAACACTACTAATCCTATATTTTAATGGCAGATAACTTTGCATATAAATGACACTGGATGTTGTGTTATGTATATGTCCCAGTGGTAGCATGTATTTACGGAAAAATGGGATGGAAACTTCACCAATGACTACTGAGAAACATGTTAAATCAGATTTAAACCAAGTGTCTCTGACGCTAACCCACTTTCCAAGGAATCCAATATCTCAAATCAACATGAATTTAAATTGAGCATCAGTGAAAGCAAAATGTTTTCACTTTACTTTTGCATTATTTTGTTTTTATTTTATTTCATCTAAATTTTGATTATTAAAGTAAAGCAGTAAAGTAGTAGTAGTAAAGAAGTAAACAACTATTCGCTATGAAAATACGGTATATAAAGGATAAATGGCTACATGAGCAGAGAATCAAGTCTCTCTCCCTCTGTGTTTGTTGTAATCTTAGTGTCTGTGCTTTGTTGACATTTTCACATAATTTAAAAGCATTATTTTCTCATACTTTGCATCATTCTTCACCGGACATACGTGCAATAAGGACTCATACAATTATATCATCTGCTTAAATTATAGGAACTGGACAATCATTTATTTATTGATATGCTGGACATATTTTTGGCTTTACTTTCTATTATGTATATATTATTTTATTTTATTTTATCTTTATTAATACTGTTTTTTAAAATCTATCCTTCTTGTTTTTTGCACTATCCACTTTGCTGCTTGTAACGTGTGAATTTCTCCACTGTGGGACCAATAAAGGAATATTTTATCTTATCTCTTAAGTAGTAGAGTCACAGCGGTAAAGCAGCCATTCTTTGCTGTTCATAGAAAGATGTCCACACCTGGCAGTAAAGGGGATCCAAATAAAGAATAAGACTCAACTGGGAAAGCACAGCCAGGTACTGCTTCTCAACACCTGATGCTGCAGAGAAGGATAATAAAATATCAGCTGTGGCTTTGTGCTGAGAAAGAACTGGGAGACCCTGGTTCAGGTCTTGGTGTCAAGTGGTTGACTGTGTTGAAGTGTCCTTGAGCAATACATACAATATTCTGCAGATAACCCCAAACACTAATCTTTCTGCAGGGTAGCAAACATCATTAGCGGATTTTCCCTGCAATATCAGCTCTTTTAAGTACTGCTTTACATTATCATCATGGACACATTTACATGGACTGCAACAGTCTCACTGTTGACAACATGCTATACGTATATGAAGCAGGTCATTTGAGACACAGTGGCTCAGTGGTTTGTGCTGTCCTTACACTTCCTCCTACAATCCTGTCCTGGTGAATTAGGTTGCCTGTAAAATGGTATGCACACTAGTCATGCAACATAAGTAGCTATGCCACATGGCCAACTTTATGAGACTGAAAACTGTGTAAATTTTGTCAGTTCATTCTTGAAAATCTTGACCTTGGAAACAGAAGCTGCTACTCTCTATTTTAAACCCCAGTTAAGATGATAAGCCTTAAAAGTCCTGAGAAAAAAAGGTAAAATTGAACCTGCACTGTGTATTTCCAAGTGGGCAGCTCCATCTGCTGAGGTAGATTGTGTGATATGATCAAAAGCTCCAGGAAAGCTATGCAGCTTCAGGACCTTCTGGGGAGACTGATGTTGTCAGATGTTGTCAGATGTTGTTTATTATGTCAAGAATGATCTTTCAGTCTCACTTAGTCCAGCTTGACTTTGAATGTTAAAGTGATTTTTTTAAATCAATATTTTCCTACACATTCATGAAAAACAAAAACCTGAATTTTAAAAAATGAATTTAAAAAAATCAGCTGCACTGCAGAGACACCTCTAAGAGACTGAATGTGCATCCAAAGTCTCAAGAGTAAAACACCTGTGACTGACTTGTCACTCTTTTACTTGACTGGATATGAGCAGACACATATGCCCCCATTGTGTCATTAAATCCTAAACTCTGTCCACTGAACTGATTCCAGAGATGGGATATGTGAGAAGTCATAGATCTTGGTAAAAGTATATGTTTAAAGGCGCATTTATTGTTTCAAGGTACAGTGTGTAGGATTTGGTGGCATCTAGTGGTGTGGTTGCAGATTGCAACCAACTGACTACCCTCCACTCACTCCTCCCTTTCCAAGACTGAAGTAAAGTGGGCCACGGAGTACTAAAATGTGGTAATGCTGTTCACCTTGCTCAGAGGCTGGCGGTACCGCAGTTTCGTGCTCTGCAGCTTATGTTTAACAAGCATGTCAGAGAACTATTGTGGCCTTCAGGTAAGGTAAAAACATGAAAGGCTCTCTTCAGAGCTGGTTTGTCCGTTCTGTGCTGGAAACATGGCTGAGCAACATGGCGGACTCCGTAAAGAGGACCCGCTCGCTATGGAGATATGAAGGACTCACTCCAACTAATGAAAACACAACGATTCTATACACTATAGAAAAGACAGTTATGATGATTATCTTCCATTACTGCTAATAGAGCCCATGAAGTGTTACACACTGTTTCTTTAAAGGATAATTTATTGTTAAATGGAGCCCTGTAGGCTGCCTAATTAGGAAATAATAAATCATGGAGCAACCCAGTTAGAGTATAGTCCCATAATACTGAGCAAGGGGAAGACCAAGACTCAAGGAAAGTGATGACAGAAATACAGAATGACGGTGTTTCTTGCCAGAAGGACAACAGTAAAGTTCGCCAAGGGATAAAACTGTGGCCTTTCAAATCAGCCTGGAGGACAAAAAGTATGAAGATCAGTCTGGAGTCTCCAAAAAGGAAAAAGAGTCTGAGTCCTAAGCTTGAGACAAAGAATCTGATTATGATACAGCATCCATGTTATACCAGTTTTACCTTCATTCATGGTGGGAGTATTCTGCTGTGTTTACATACTGTGAATAGAGGAAATGATATATGGTATATCCCTCATAGTGCTACAGATGTTAAATTAGGCTGATGGTATATTCTGTATGTGATGTGTAACAATGACACTAAGCATGCAGAAATATATGATGTTTCACGTAAACCCCTCTCCAGTACCATTAAATACAGCAGAAGTGAGTTAAAAAGTTTGAAATTAAAGTACATCCTATTAGAATTCCCCTTGGGGTTATGAATTGTTCAGTAAAAGCTAAGAAATGACCCAATAATGTACAAAACGAATATATCCATCATATTCGGCTTTCATTGAGACAAGTTATTACTGCAAGAAGTAAATTAGGAATTTAATTTTAGCCACATATTAAAGTTAATTAAAGTTGGTCTCCAGACTTGACAGTAAATTTCCATTTTTCAAGGCTAAGCAGAGAAAACGTTGAGCCGTTCTTAAAAAGAATGAATGAGCCGAGCAAAAATGACACATGGTGAACTGAGATGTGTTGTTTGAAGCCAGTAGATGGTGCTACAATGCTTCTTGTGATTTTTTGTATAGTTCAAATACAAGGCTTTATTTGTGTCCATTGCACTGGGTTTAAAAGGGTTTCACACAAAGTCTAAAGTTGAACCATACCAACCATCAACAAGATTTAAACAGTAAAGTAGCTGAAAACAATTAAACCAGTTTTTATAAATATATATAAAAAAACAAATTAATTTGGTTGCTGAATGCCTTGTATAGTTCTTGAGTGGCCTTCATTTTATGAGTGATAAAAACATTTTGACATACCGCATAATAAATACATCACAGATATAACTGAAATGTTGTTATTACTGATTTTGTTGGCTAGACCTGTTTGACAGGTCAAATATCTGCTGTGAAAAAAGTCTGATCTATTTTAAATATTGTATTTTGTTTCCATGTTCCTTTAAAGTTAAGTTCACAACACAGAAGTCGTCAGATCGCTGCTCTGTTCATTACTTGCTCTCCTGTACTCGTAAGTCTTTAATTCGTTATATGACTGACAGGTGACTAGAGGCCACACACTACAAGAACTTTGATTTAACTATGTTTTGTCATAAAAACACACATGAGAAAGTCACGGTTAATGATGCTATACCAAATGTGAGTCACATTGCTGATATTCTCTTCTATACTGAAAAAGCAGCCTTTTTCCACACTCTTTATTATTTATTCCTCTAGGTGCAACAACAACTTTGCTCCATACTACAAATGCAACACATATAAGTTCCCATTATTACAGGCGACCCCTCCTTCCCCCAGGTTTCCCCTCAAGCCCTATCTTGCAAACTCATTGGCTTTAACTTATAGCCGGAGTCCTGGGCAGATCCATATATTTAGCATGCTAGATATCTGGAACGTGTCTGTGAGGCATCGGCAAGTGTGGGTGAGTGTCTCAGCTCTTTGAGATGGCCACACATTATTCTGGAGGGCCGATGTGCGAGAGGTGAGCCAACGCTGATTTGCCTCTGATCTGGGGCTTTTGTTGGGGACCTCCACAAACTGTTGGGGAGCAGGAAATCAGCTTAAATAATGCAGTGTGAACTAGGCGTAAAGGAACAGTGTGCAACATTTTGGGGACTCTATTTGCAGTTGAGGAATACAATATTCATAACTATGTTTTCATTCATGTATAATAAGCTGAAACTAAGAATCGTGTGGTCATTAGCTTAGAATGAGCCCTTCATATCTACACAGAGAGCGGGTCCTCTTCACAGAGTCCACCATGTTTCTACAGTAGCCCAGAATGGACAAAGCAAACCCTGGCTCTGGAGAGACCACCATACTTCTCTGAAATGCCTGCAATACCACGGTACCGCCAGCCACCGCCAGCCACCGCTAGCCACCGCCAGCCACCGCCTGACTTCCGTTGCTCCTAAAGTAGTCTTATTATAGTATTTACGGCCTCTGTGCGAGGCGAATGGCGTTACTATAGTTTAGCACTGACCACACTCTTTTTTCAAAGGGAGGAGTGAGCCAGGGGGACACTGATGGTTGCAATCTGCAACCACACCACTTAATGCCACCAAATCGTACATAATGTACCTTTAAGTTCAATACAGTATTTATGAGACTCAAAATGATGTGCAGAAGGTAGGCAGGTTGTAACACAGTAAGTGCCAAGATTATTTGTACAAAACGTGTACAAATGTGAAACGTATGACCATGAATAAATTATCATAATATATACTATACTATACTATAATTAACTACTAGACAGGCCAACCACAATAATGCTACTTAGGTTTGTTCCATTGCCTCTGAGACTTAATACTGTGAAATCGATGGACACCCATATATGCAAACAGACATGTCTGTGAAAAAAATCCAGTGATATTTCCACATCTTTTGTGTTTATTTTCCTCTCTTAAGCTCACATACTGTGTACACATCAGCACAAGCACATTCCAGGGATCATGTAAACTCTTCAGGATTATTGGAGCCCTGTACTTAGGGTGGTGAATGGGTCAACAAGTTTCCATTAAGGAATCGGGAAAGCGGCGGGGAAAAAAATCCTTTTAGGAATGCAAATTTAATTGGCCGAACTCTCAGCACACTGAACATGACTCACATTAAGAACAACCATAGCTTGGCTGAATTATTCTCCCTGTTCTCCATCAGAGAGGTTTATCCAGGACATGCCTCTCATTTACTCCACGAGGGTTTCTGTGCCTTGGATCTAATTGGCTCTTATTTATTGCTGATGGAGAGTGGGTCATACATGGCAGAGAGGGTGTGTGGCCTCAGATATCATTGCAAATTACCACAGAGGACTCCCAAACTTGCTCGTGCAGATTGTGTGTTTAATATTCTGAGCACACACACTGCATGAATATGCTGAGCTAGAGCAATGGTGGCTGTCCTGTGCGCCAAATTGTGTTGGGCTTGAGGGACTGTCTGAGTCATCGCTGACAAGCGCTGTGTCTGATTCCAGCTCTGCTTACACTCTGGCTGGGCTCTACCTGGGGGCCTGATGGTATTAGCATGAGATTTGTTGGGGAGGAGAGCGCTCCTTCGGGACAAGTTAAAGTGTCTTCTCTGCCATAAGCCAAAAGTTAAAAAGAGACCACATACTGAACATCAACTTGTATAAGTCATAAAAGCAGTTTAGTATCATGAAAAACACTATTTATCATACCTGATCCAGATCTAGTTGTATACTGTGTAGTTTAACAATATTTTTATTTCTCTTATTCTGTTTTTTAAATAATGATTACGTTTTTTCAGTATTTGAATATATATTACAAATTTACAAAAATATACAAATATAAAAAGAAGGGTTGTCAGTTAACACGATAATAACTTTCTTAAATTCACAAATTCATTTTAACCCTGATCATTTTTTTAAAACATTAACGCAATCAGTCATTTGGCATGAAACTAGAAAACTTAAGGAATCCACTGGTACCAACCATGTCATACTAGCTTGTCATGAAGGAGGCTAACTAATGCCCCACATTTATGGTATGTGAATGAAAATGGGTTCTGTGGGTACCCACGAGTCTCCCCTTTCCAGACATGCCCACTTTGGGGCAAGTCATAGTCAAGCACACTGAAACACTGACAGCTGTTGTTGCCTGCTGGGCTGCAGTTTGCCATGTTATGATTTGAATGCAGTACTTGTGAGCGTTTCTGGATAATATTTCTCATTGTTTTGTGTTGTTAATTGATTTTCAATAATAAATATATATACATTTGCATAAAACAGCATATTTGCCCACTCCCATTAAATATTTGACAAATCTCCATTTAAGGTACATTTTGATGTATAGATAAAATATGTGATTAAAGCCTCAGCAGAGAACAATTTTCTGGTATCAATGGGTAAATCATTCATTCATCATTCATCGTTCAAATCATATTGTGCACTGAACAAAAATATAAACGTAGCACTTTTGTTTTTGCTCCCATTTTTTATGTGCAGAAGTCAAAGATCTAAGATTTTTTCTATGTACACAAAAAACCTATTTCTCTCAAATATGGTTCACAAATTGGTGTAAATCTGTGTTAGTGATCACTTCTCCTTTGCCGAAATAATCCATCCACCTCACAGGTGTGGCATGTCAAGATGCTGATTAGACAGCAGGATTATTGAACAGGTGAGCCTTAGACTGGTCACAATAGAAGTCCACTCTAAAATGTGCAGTTTTATCTGAGACATTTACAGTATTAGGCACTGACTGGGGGGGGTCAGAAAACCAGTCAGACACAGTGCAACATGTCTCCTTCTCATAGAGTTGATCATATTATTGATTGTGGCCTGTGGAATGTTGGTCCACTCCTCTTCAATGGCTGTGTGAAGTTGTTGGATATTAGCAGGAACTGGAACACGCTGTCCTGTACGCCGATCCAGAGCATCCCAAACCTGCTCAATGTCTGATGAGAATGCAGGCCATGCAAGAACTGGGATGTTTTCAGCTTCCAGGAACTGTATACAGATCTTTGTAACATGGGGCCGTGCATTATCATGCTGCAACAGGAGGTGATGGTGGTAGATGAATGGCACAACAATGGGCCAAAGGATCTCATCACGGTATCTCTGTGCATTCAAAATGCCATCGATAAAATGCACCTGTGTTCGTTGTCCATAACATACGCCTGCCCATATCATAACCCCACCTCCACCATGGGCCACTCTATTCACAACGTTGACATCAGGAAACCGCTCACCCACATGATGCCATACACACTGTCTGCCATCTGACCTATACAGTGAAAACCGGGATTCATCTGTGAAGAGAGCACCTCTCCAAAGTGCCAGACGGCACTGAAGATGAGCATTGGCCCATTCAATTCGGTTACGATAACTTCAGTTAGGTCAAGACCCCGGTGAGGACAATGAGCACACAGCTGAGCTTCCCTGAGATGGTTTCTGACAGTTTGTGCAGAAATTATGCAAACCGATTGTTTCATCAGCTGTCTGGGTGGCTGGTCTCAAGACGATCTTGCAGGTGAAGATGCCGGATGTGGAGGTCCTGGGCTGGTGCGGTTACACGTGGTCTGCGGTTGTGAGGCCGGTTGGATGTATTGCCAAATTCTCTGAAACGCCTTTGGAGACGGCACATAAGATAAGATAAGATAAGATATTCCTTTATTAGTCCCACATTTGGGACATTCACAATATTATGGTAGAGAAATGAACATTCAGTTCACAGGCAACAGCTCTGGTGGACAGTCCTGCAGTCAGCACGCCAACTGCATCCTCCCTCAAAACTGTGACATCTGTGGAATTGTGCTGTGTGGTAAAACTGCACATTTTAGAGTGGACTTTTATTGTGACCAGTCTAAGGCTCACCTGTTCAATAATCCTGCTGTCTAATCAGTTTCCTGATAGGCCACACCTGTGAGGTGGATGGATTATTTCAGCAAAGGAGAAGTGCTCACTAACACAGATTTAGACCAATTTGTGAACAATATTTGAAGGAAATAGGCCTTTAGTGGACATAGAAAAAGTCTTAGATGTTTGACTTCAGCACGTAAAAATCGAAGCAAAAACAAGTGTTGCGTTTATATTTTTGTTCAGTATAATTCATGTGTTCTGAGAGAAAACAAGACTTCTGCAACTTGCTCTGTTTTCAGGCTTTAATAAATGTAGTCTGTGACAGACTTTGACCAGTCACAAGTGATTTCAGAGAGAGAGAGAGAGCGCTATTAGTTGTGCTCCAGCCATGTGAGAGGTGCTTGTATTCCCTGAAGACATCTCAACATGGCTGCTGGGTTAAAAACGTTCTCATTTTCAGCTAAACAGAGTTTGTGAGGGACAGCTGCTCAGAGACGGCAGGCTTCAGCTCAGCTCTGATTGATTGTTTTTCTCTGGTCTGTGAAATCTTGCAGATACCAATAGGAGCACCAGAAGACACAGAGGAACATGATTTTTTTCAGATTACCTGTCTCGTAGTACTGTCAGGATATAGTGACCGTTTCATGAAAATACCTTTTTTTTTTTTTTTTAAATCATATTTGCTCTAATATTCAGCCACCCCCCAAAACAGGCTGTATATCACAGTATTACACCTCATGCTCATCCACTGAGCATAAACATGATGCACAGAGAGAAAGATGGGACACAAATAATATGATCATTTCCACCTACCACTATCCAGATAGGGACCCCAGATATTTCTGAAAACATTTAAACTATTTATTTTTCAGCAGTGATTTGATGGGGTTTTGAAAGGCACAGACAAATGATGTCATGCTTTCTTAGGAGCGTCAGATCAGAAAATGCATTTTGATAGTTAATTTGGACCATCCTTAAGTATGCAGTATGGAGCAAATAGGAAATCATGGGAGACGTGGATTGATGGGCAACAAAGGTCCCTAGCCAGATTCAGAGTGGGAATGGGAGCACATGGACGGCATCGTAAAGGAACAGTTTTACTCAGTGGATTCATTAGGTCTTCTACTGATAGTGATAGCAGGATCTTCACTCTAGCTTTAAAATTAAGCCTGTTACAGCCTGCAAAAGATCGACTGCATTAATGCGTTAAAGAAATTAGTGGCATTAAAACAAATGTGCGTTAATGTGTTAACTTTGACAGCCATAACTATATTTTCATCAGTGCATATTCCCCTGAAACTAGTAAGCTTAGAATGAGCCTGTCAGGGAGCGGATCCTCCTTATGGAGTTTGCCACGTTGTTCCACTATGTTACTACAGTAGCCCAGAATGGACAGACCAAATCCTGGCTGTAGACAGAGCGATTCACATTTCTACTTTACCTGAAGGCCACCGTAGTTCTCCCACACGCTTGTGATTCTGCCGTAATGTTAGCTGCAGAGTGCAAAACTGTGGTACCGCCAGCCGCCGTCTGACTTCTGTTAAAGTGGTGTTGTAATGGAGAGGATGGACTCTGAGTGAGGTGACCGTCATTACCACGGTTTGACACTCTCTGATGTCTTCAAAATAGTGAGCGGCGGTATATTCAGTTGGTTGCAATCTGCAACCACACCAGTAGATGCTGTCAAATCTACACTGTACCTTTAAATCCCTTGTTCATCAGGACATCTCCAAATGCTAGCTTTATCTCTAACTGTGACTATATAGGATAAACAAAGACATCAGAGAAAGGAAAGTTTCATCTGAAGTATAAATGCTTCAGATATCTTGAGAGTCAGAGATCTTGAGAGGACATATTGAGGAGGATGGACGCCAGCTGTCGCATACGCCTTACCTGCGACCTTGTTTGGGACAGTGTCCTTACCCAGCAAACCATCCTGCAGCCAGAAGGTGGCCAAGTGCTCAATCCCAAAATAGCATAGCCCACTAATCCAGGTGACAATGCACTATATAAAACCCTCAAGCATCATTTTGGGACAGACAATTTCCTTGGGCCTAGAGAGAAATAGAGGAGGTGCTTCTTGTCCTGTGTGAAACCTCCAGTCAGTATAATGTACTGTCTGCAGGCATCATCCTGTAAGGACAAAGAATGAATGTACTGGGCAGCACAGCAACATCTTCCCTCAACACCAAAACAAGTAATAAAGTCATTTATCAAAATCACTGTTGCAGACACACTGAAGCTCAGTGCTCTAATGTCTGAGCGCAAACAGGAAAAGCTTATTGCTACTTTCTACAATTAAGAGTCTTAGAAAATATACTATGTTTTCATTGCCATGACTTACTACTTTTTAATTAATTATTTTTGGTTAAAAGCAATTTTGTGTGACTAAATCTAGTTTAATAAAACCGCAGCCCTCAAATCTTCTTAAACCTATTTAAGACCTAATTGCAGCACATAATGAGAGTTATTATATGCACAGAGTATTCAAAACATGAGCCTTTTTAGGACATTTCACACCTTAAAAATGACCATTTTAGAATAGGTGAAAATAACATTTATAATGCATTAAAAAACTGCATGGTGTTTACCACAAACTACATGTGATTATCATAAAGTGGGCATGTCTGTAAAGGGGAGGCTCGTGGGTACCCAGAGAACCCATTTACATTCACATATCTTAAGGTCAGAGGTCAAGGGACCCCTTTGAAAATGGTCATGACAGGTTTTCCTCTTTTCTGTCCCAACGTATGATTGTATGATATCTGTAGGTTCACTTTAGGCCTAAAACTGAACCTACCAGAGCCTATGAAAGACAGTAAAGTCAGTCTGGATCACGGGCCTCACAGGGTTAATAAAAAAGAAAAGGCTGGATTCATAAGATGTACAGTATATGGTTGATAATGGTCCAGGAGATAACATGTCATGTATTCAGAGCATGAAACAATAATAATAAGAAGAAGAACGAATTTTACCATTTCAAGGACTGTCATACATTAAAAGGTCATACGTGTCCTTGAAAAATTTAATGAAAAAAGGAAGAAAAAAAAATAGCCCCAAGCGGTGCCATTTTCTCACAACAACCTGCGCTTGACTTTACTGAAATAAATAAATGCATAAATAAAAAGGATTTGAAGGGTTTTACTTAGACAGTGAGGATGTTACCCTGAGGGGAGTCATCAGTCATGCATCCACTAATGAGTCAATACGAAAAACATGGAGAAGCTTATACACTTTTTTTTTTTTTTTTGACTCGATGTGATTTGACATTCATATTCATCTGCTCAGTTCGCTGTGGCTTTCTGTTGGAAAGGACACAGTGTTTCTGTTTATCAGCAAAATTTAAAGTAATAAACAAATAAATGTACTGTTCTCTGAGGTAGCACACAACAGGTGTGTGTGTGTGCACTGCATGGCCGGACACGGTAACTGCTGCTTAAATCACATAAATATTGATTAGATGTATTGGCATTTATTCTGCCACTCAGCATAGTAACTAATATACTGAACTAATATACTGAACCAGGCTGAGGTTTGTGAAAAAGCGCTGAGATTTCAGGCTGTTGAAAGGGTCGGGCCATCGCTCAACACTCACTGTTGGAAGGTCTTTTCACCAAGTTGCTGAATATTCATTATCCATACAGAGCCATCAATATTGCTGATGCTGGTTTATGGTAGGATAGAAATAGCCCTAGATTTTGAAATTTACGCTTCGTTACACACCATTTCCCTTTCAGAAAATTAGTATAGACATTGTACAGGCTTCATAATACTGCTTATTGACAACGCGTGAAGATGTATTTAAGTTAATCTGTATCAAATTAAGGAAATTATCTTTATCCTCTTAAACACATATAATCATGTAATTTATTAAACATCTCACTGAGATTAGGTTTATGGTGTTAATTATATCTTTCTCAATTAGCTCTAAAAGAATGACATGTTTCCTCTCATCCACCTGTTTCTCTGTGCAGGTTGAGATGTATTGACACTGATAGCTAACTCCCACATGGTACAGACTTTAGTTTTGCTCTTGGAGTGTGTTACACATGCTGACAGATGTCTCCCAGCGTAGACTCAGACAGGAACAGATCCCAGTAGTGACAGGGTGAGGACTCAGCCGAGCAGCTCGGAGACAAACTCCATTCAGACTGAGGTAATGTGACCAGGCCTGAGACCGTCTGCTCAGTATGGAGAGAGCTGAACCCCTGTCGTCTCTCACTCTGTCTGTCCATCTGTCTGTCTGTCTGTCTGCCTGCTCTGGGAAGCATTGAAGTCCTGCCTGCAGTTTGAGTCTGCTAGCACAGATCAGTCATTACGGTCATGCCTGAAATTTACCTGCAGCCTTAGAGGTTTATCTACACAGTCCACTGTGAGAGCATCAACACAAGGGGGGAATCCAAATGTACTTTTTGCCACTGCCTAACAAATACGAAAACGTGTTCAACAGCTGCTACAGTTAGATATAGACATGAGCAGCAGTATCCCTTCATTCATCAAAATAGGTTCTTATGAGTGGGTTTTTAACTGGACGTTATTTAACTCTTGTTTATATAAAACTGGATATTGAAACTATATTTTCTACAGTGAGTGGCACTCTGCTATAGTCACACTGTCCATTGATCTTAAAAACATATGCCATTTTAACTTGAAATATTAACATTTTATAGATGTAAGCATTATAACCCAAATTTTAGTTTTTTGCTTCTACTCAAAAATTTTAAGTTCAACCTTTAAATTTAACACATTTTTACTAAATTGTGTGTACTAAAAAATGATAAGTTGGTAAAAACAGAAACTTGCAGCAGTTATATGTTAAGACAGCAATATATTTTTTTGTGTTCAGCATAACTGCAACTCTTGTTGTAATTATGTTTATGTAATGTGAACACATTGTTCATGTTATTGAACAAGAAAATAACTTTGCCATATGAAGATAAAATTATTGAGTGCATATTTGTGCAACTTTTTTTGGGTTAATTCAGCTATCAAATTATATATATAAGTGCACAACGTATAGTATGTCTTGTTAATTGGCCTTGAAATAATTAGGCTAATACCTTTCAGCTTAGTTGAATAAACTCAAAAATCTAAAACTGTTGACTTCACATAAAAAAAAATCATGTTCAGCTCACAAGGGATTTGTGTCCGTGAACATAAAGTTTTTATGTCATTTTGACAGTCCTGAACATTTATGGATTGTGTTTCATGGATGGATTGGGGTTTAGGGGTCTGTGAAAATTTTTTAGATTCATTCATTTAAATCATCATATTGACAAAAGATTTCATAGTCCAATAAATGTATGATATTTTTAAGATTTATTTTTTTTTTTGAGCTTTTTCCTTTTTCTGTTGACAGCGATAGAGCACTAAAAGGGGGAGACAGAGGAGATGACACACAGCAAAGGGCTTCAGGCTGGATTCAAACCCAAGGCCACTGTGGCAAGGACTCAGCCTTGGCACATGGGGCGCCTGCTCTACCAAATGAGCTACAACAGCACCCCAACAAATGTATAATTCATTCATTCATTCATCGTCAACCGCTTATCCTGTTAGGGGTCACGGGGGGCTGGAGCCGATCCCAGCTGGCACTGGGTAAAGGCAGGGTTCACCCTGGACAGGTCGCCAGTCCATCGCAGGGCACATAGAGACAGACAACATATAGACAGACAACCATTCACACTCACATCCACACCTACGTTTAGAGTCATCAATTAACCTAAACAGCATGTCTTTGGACTGTGGGAGGAAGCCGGAGTACCCGGAGAGAACCCACGCTTACACGGGGAGAACATGCAAACTCCACACAGAAGAGTCCCAAGCCGGAATCGAACTTGCGACCCTCTTGCTGTGAGGCGACAGCGCTAACCACTACACCACCGTGCAAATGTATAATATTTAAAAAAAATATCTACAGTACAGTAATTCAGAATTACGTTCTAATCTAACAAATGTGGGTCTATGAAATCTGAATAGAAGCTGCAGTTATTTTTATTATATTTCTAACATTGTTCTGGTACATTCTCATGTTGTTCTTCCACATAACTAACAAGAGTATCGAAGTGTAAAAAATAGATGTCAGATTATTCCAAGGGACATATATATTTATTCTTGTAAGAGGTCCATGGATGTAAAAAGATGGAGAACCTCTGCTCTATACAATTGAACTGTCAATGTTCAGGTTGCTTGATTTAGTCACTTTTACATTAACACTAGTAGAATATCACTTCGAGTGGCAGTAATTGGACATTTCAACTGTTAATCCATGATTTGATTAACTATTTCTGTCATAGGCAGCAGAGGAAGGAGGACTCAAACACAGACAGTCGAGGCAGATGGGGACAGTTCACGGATTAGGGGACAAAAATGAAGGTACAAAGGTTTACCAGTGAGGGTAGCGAGACCAAACACAAGTGACAGAGTGAGAATCCACTGGCAAATATAACGCAGGGAAAAGGTGCAGACAGGAAGGCTCCGGGTTACAGGATACAGCAACAGGTGACAGAGGCTTGAAAGCAAAAACATGAGCAGCAAAGCCACACTGACAAACTGGCAAGTGACTGGAGAAAAGGGACTGGCATTTGGACTGGACAGGACTGATGAAGGAAAGTGGGAACATGTGTGTAAGTGGGACGGGAAGTCAGGTGACCAGAACTGGTAATCCTGAGGGCATCTAGTGGACAGTTTGAGGATGGCAGGTTTTATTATGTTAAGCTAACTACTGTATTTAAACTGCAATTACTTTTAGTTAACTATTCCAACTTTTCTGCTCACTTTTGAACTAGCTGTCATGCTCTTTTAATTGCAAAATGTGTTGTTAGCTTATTACAACTGAATCAAGGTTACAGTTTAGGCTACTGGTTATCGTACATAAAGTAAAGGTCAGCATCACACCCATTTATTATCCTATTCAGAAGTTTAATTGTCTCCGTAACACAATTATGTGGATAGTTTTTTAGATGAAACTATGTCTATGTTTTAGTTGAGCTTATTTGAGTTAATTAGTTGAACTTTCCACATATGCCCTGATACTGCAGATGTACTGAGAACATGTACTCCAGGATGACATCACTGTAGTAGATTATAGAGTAAAATTTATCCACATGTGGAAAAAGTCTGAAAATATGCATGCAAACGTGTACAACATACAGCATAACCAGCTTCATGTTGAAGTGTTTTGGCCTCTTTAATCAGCTGGCAAAGTATTTTACAATTGGCAATTCAATATACAATGTGGTCACGCAATTTGAAGATGCACTTTGCAGTTGGCAATGCGATATACACAGAGTCAATGCTGGAGGTCGCCCATCTCGACAGATCAGTAAATTTGCTGTTGCTGTCGTGACAAAGGTTAGACCAGTACTGCTGCTGGCCACCAGTCCACTGTGACCCCCAGCCATGGGATTTGCACTGACTGAATTTGAGTCGCTACAGCCGCTAACTGAAGGTCCAGCTTCCAACTGCCAACCATTCTCCTCCCAGTGTAGTGTACTCGTAGTGGCGGGGAGTTAAGTGGCGGGCTGCGGGATGCGCTAGCAAATTCTCATCTCATTTGTGGTCTGATAAACAGTAAATTCATCAAATTCAGTGCTTCACATCACTATTTTTCAAGCTACTGTAGCTGTCATGGGCTGCACGGTGGTGCAGTGGTTAACTTCTGTGTGAAGTTTGCATGTTCTCCCTGTGTTAACGTGGGTTTCTCCGGGTTCTGCGGCTTCCTCTCACAGTCCAAAGACATGCAGGTTAATAGTTGACTCCAAATTGCCTATAGATGTGATTGGTTGTCTGTCTCTGTGTCAGCTCTGTGATAGTCTGGCAACCTGTCCAGGGTGTATCCCGCCTTCACTCAATGTCAGCTGGATGGATGGATACAGCTGTCATATTTTGTGGGACTGGCGTGAGCACGGTTTCCATGGGAACACAACCGTTGAGGCTGTCGTCATATGGAAGTGGGCATGGTTTCATCTAAAGTAGGTTGGAAAAATCATGACATGGGTGGGGACCTGCCTTGATGCGAACACTGACAGATGCATGTCCAGTCGGATTTTGACACCAAAAGAGCGTGCTGACAACTAAATGTAGATACAATAGACTGGGCGCGCTGTTTTGCTGGCACATTGAATTGCAAATTGCCAAAATGCAATTCCGTTTGAATACAGACACCAAAAAAAACACGGCAATATGAAACGCTATTGATTGAGGTTTCATTTTAATTTTTAATCAAAATAATCCAAACTGATTTGCATTGTTTCTTTGCATAATGAATTGCCAGTTTCAAAAATGCATTTTCAAATTGCATGACCAAAATTGCAAAATCCATCACCATTTGAATAAAGAGGCCAAAACATTTCAATATCTGCCAGCTTCATATGAAATTATTTTCTGTCATCACTAAATGGCTGATCAAGGCCTGGCTTGTTAGGCTGGCACATAGGCAATAATCAATAACAAAGATTCAAGGAGACTCTGGAAATCAATTCCTCATCTTCAGGCTCAGATTATTCTCATTGTTATTCAATATCAGTGGAAGAGGTTGAAAACTCAACTGCAAAGAGCAGAGTCAACATGAGTCAGTGTCAAATCACTCAAGATCTGACTGACAGGTAACACTTTATAATAATAACCATCATTAATAAATGGTAAACTAATGCTTAATTAAACTTAGTTAATAGTTATTTTACTGTTAACAATAAACAATTAATAATGTTTACTAATTATTAGTAATTGATTGAACTATGATTTATGTTATTTTATCATTAGGTTGTGTAATACAAAATAATTAGATTATAAATTATTATATTGTAGCATAGCTGATTAGACAGCAATTATATTATGATTACATTAATAAAGTGCTTATTATCAGTTTATACACATTAACAATGTAACATAAACATTATCAATTATCATTTAATTGTTTGTAACTATCAATTTATCATTTATAAATGATGGTTATTAGAAAGAGTTACCAGGATTTAGTTTTGACTGAACAATTTTATTTATGACAAATCATTTCTGTATCAGCTGTTGATCTTGGAGGAATAACACTTTGTAATCTCAGCACCTCTACAGTAGGTAATGGATAACAGTTATTGCCTCAAAATGTATTCATAAATGTATCTGTGCAATAGCCAGTGATGGAAAAATGTGTGAATGAGATCAAAACGAGAGAAAGCAAAATGCTGTAAATGAAAAACACCTCATTATCTTTTCTTCCAAGGGGATATTATCTGTCTTTTCACTGCATTGCATTCTAGTATTTTATCTTGTTACATACAGCTCATTAAACCTATTTTTTCACTCCAGATATCATGTGATCTTCTTTCCCTGACAAGAATGTCAAGTCGTTAGATGTTGCTGTTATATTTCTAGTTGTCATAAATCTGTAGCAATTAAGAACATCTTGTTTGGTGAGACATAAACTAAGATCTGCTAATAAAACTGTAGTTATGATGAGTAGCAAGCACGTCGTGTGACATTACCAACTAATACACGATGGAGGAAGCTATGATGGTGTCACACAACGTGCAGCATCCTTAAGATGAACTCTATTACTGTGTGTTTGCTTCACAATGGCTCTATTGTGGAGGCAAGATTTGGTGTCACTTTCGATAGCTATCAAGTAAACGCTCCAGACTGCCTTACTCACCCTTTTGAGTTCAGTGACAGCATGTGAAGTTGTTCCCAGGCGCTGTGTTATGCTGTTGGTGTGGTATGGCACAGACTTGTCATACCATTTGATTTTGTGGATGCTCTCCGCCTGCAGCCATCCAAGCAGTGTAGCAGAACGACTGCTGTCTGCTGTGAAGGGGTGTGAGAGTAAGACGGGAAAAAAATGTCCCTTCTCATAACATTTAAGAACAACAGCAAATCCTGAGCCATAAATGTTGCACGGTTGTGTGATCAGTACAGACCATGGCCTGCAGCACTCGATAGGTCTACACATCCCAAATATTTAAGAGCCATAACCAGAACGCCATGGGCCTAATGGACCGTCATGCTGCTGTTCAGAAAGACAAATGGACAAAATGCTCCTCTGGCTCTTCCGTCATGCTGAAGCTCAAACTCCTATCGAGACAAAAAAAAAAAACAACTTTCATTGTATTTGAACTGTCAGTATTCACAAATGCACTCAGAAGGATTCACACGTAAATTTGGGGATTTATATATAAATGACTCTCTCCACAAAAATATTTTTGATGCAAACAAAAAATATCTTGTTTTAAACAAATGTATTATTTTTAAATTTGCATTGCATGAAATTACAAATCACAACGTTGTCTGCGGGGGCTTTACAGTCTGTATACTGTATATACAGTCTGATACGACACCCTCCGTCCTTTACAGAATGACCATATTTCTCAACCTTATTTTTTAAATGTGGCTTTTTCAACAACTATTTTTGTTTTTTTACACTGAAAAATTGTGGTGAAAGTTATTTATATATAACCCACAAAATACACTTATGAATCCTTCTGTGTGCTTTGTGAATGCTGAGACTGGTCTGACCCCATATTGATCTGCTTTTGTTATTGTCAACAAATCTCATGAAATGACCAAAAACAACAATGAATATATCTAACAAGTGTCATCTGTGTCACCAAAGGCTGATACATCTTAATCCTCTGTGCCATAAAACACCTCTCTCATACAAAAAATTAAATTAAAACACATCAGTGAGACATGATTCTTTATTACAATGAACGTGAGTACTGTAGTTTATTTAGTTACCTGTTCGCCTTAAAAGGTGAGTGGTGTAAGGTGTTGTAACTGTGGACGTTACCGTAGTTTTGTTGCATGGTGAACAAATGCAAAGTCTCACAGCAATTAGTGAAATAGTCATGAAATCTTATCTATTTGATTCAAGTACATGGGCACAAATTTCCCTTTTTTGTGATGCTCAGCTGACTTTCAACAACTGATTTTTTTTTTTAGCGTTGTCTTACAAAATGTACAGCAACACATGTCAATTTCTGCTCCAGTCTTTTCAAAATAAAACTACTTAGTTTGGTTTAGTTCACGTTCGTCGCTCTTTGTACTTCCTGTTTCAGATCATCACGAAAAAAATATGAAATTTGTGTCTATGTACATGCATCAATACATTAAATTTTGTGACAATTTCACAAAGTACTGCGCAAATGACCCGTGAAAAGCTTAAAATGCATCCTGATGTCGTGGATGTATACATACAGTATACGGTATGTGTATTTTGAGTTGATTTCACACAGTCCTGCTGCCATAAGTGCTCTCTAGCACAATGTTGGTTTGAGATTTATTGACAATAACAAAATCATTGTAAATGTCCAGGTGATTCTCTCACCCTGGGGACAAAGTGAAATTATGGACAAATGGGAATCTATAGCTTTATTGTTAATATTTATCACGTGCAACACCACATGCATTACTTGCTTTTAAAAATTGGCTCGTTTTTAAATACAATACAATAAATTGAATAAATAAAGGATCGCTGACAGGCAGCAAATCTTGTTGATGCTGAGAAACTAAGTGCATCTCTTCGCTAATTCTTCCTCTTTGTGGTATTAAAAATAAACTCATATCACACTAAACCCACCTCCCTCTGTTGGTGCTGAAGCGTGCTCATCAGGAGGGGGTAAATCTACTGGGACGCTTTGGCTCACGGATAATCAAACCCTTTTTACAGCACAATGAAACTAATGTAACTGAAAAAAGAGCACAAACATTTCTGTTGCAGTTGTGTGTGAAAAGTACTTCACATTTGCATACCCACCTCTCTCTTGGTGAACAATTGTGTGAATAAATATCTGTCTTTTTTATTTTTTATAAAGAAAACATAACTGTGAGGCATGATGCTCGCGCTCTTGTCAGTTTTATTTCTTCTTAAAACCCTCTCGCTGCTCTGTGATTTTCTTTTCTTGAGCTGGTGCTTCCAGTAAACATGAGGCTGCAGGTGTTGGACATTTTGGTGCTGACACTTTATACAAGGTGTCTGACAAGCAGTTTGAGTGACATTTGATACATGATACATGTTTTTATAAATAGATAAATATATTTATTCAGGGTTAAAGAAACAAATGTCACCTTGTATCCCTCTGTGCACGTGCTGACACTGTAGCTCCATCCCACCAGGCAGAAATGTATTTTGAAAATGTCAAGGCCACCCACTGAGATGTTTCTGATTCTAACAGTACTTTATAGTATTTTCACGTTTTGTTTGTGGACTCAGTGTCCAGTCTACAAAAATAATTTAAAAAAAAAAAGAGTAAAATTAGTTAGTTTTCCTAATTTAACAACAAACTGTCAAACGTACAGACTGCAGCTTTAAAGGTTAACCATTTCTTGCAGCTTCTTAGTTTTTGGAGTTCCCCAAATGAAATGTTAAGAATTAAAAATCAAGAATGCAATGGATGAGAGTAGTTAAAGGACCAGTGCGTCACATCAGGTGGCATCTAGCTGTGAGGTTGCAGACTGTAACTTCTCCGTGTGCCAAGTCGAAGAAGGTAATGACTTGCACTAATTGCTTAAGTCTCTGTAACCTTTGAGTTGAACTCAATGTTTACTCCATCCTGTCCCAGAAGAAATCCTAATTACTTGCACAATTATAAATATTAAGTGAAATGTACCTAAAAGCAGCACAGTTTTGACCTTCAGAAGAGATTTATAAGTCATATGAGTCCGTTAGGTGTCAGTATAGTAAGTAAAGACTCTTGCAACGTAACTGACTATTTGGAGAAGACTGCTGGCAACTTTGGCAAAAATGAAGAAAATAACTGTTCCTTTGACACTTTGTCATTGAAATAAATTTGACTCCATTTCCCCCACTGGCCACCTAATGCAGGATTTGTGTGGCGTTCGGCCAAAAGCTGCGACCTAATATGAAGCTGGTTCAGCACCTCCCACTCATTTTGCTGTTGTGACTGAACCAGCCTCCTTCGATTAGGAGCTCACCAGTCTCCCCAAGTCTGCTGTGCTCCATTAAATCTCTAATTATCCTCTCCAGTTTGAATTAAGGATCCAATATAACTGTCAAAAACAGATGTTTATCTGCATGATACTGGATGAACAAATGAGCTGATCATTTCTCACCATCATGCAGCAATAGACGCGAACATGGAGTCATAGCAGTGAGATAAAACTCCTTATTCCAGTGTTTTATTTGCCCTGAGTTTCCATGTACATACTCAAGTACTTTCCTTATGTACAATTTTAAGTTACTAGAACTTGATTATATTTATTATACTTCATACTTACTGTATACTCCTCTACATTTCAGAGGGAAATCCTCATTTTTACTCCACTACATTTATCTGACAGCTACTGTTCCAGTAGCTACTTTCCACATTAACATTTATTATTTTGCAGCATTGGTGAATACTCAGTCTGATCGGTAAATCACAGCATTCTACGGTCTGTTATTTCTTTATAGCAGACTGTTGCTATGTATTTACCACACCCTTGCTATGGGTGCAGTACTGATGTCAGACTCTGGTGCACTTTTTGTGTCAAATTATTGATTTATTATGTAAGTAGTCGTGTAATAAACAGGATGATGAACAGCTAGTGGCTCATTTTGTGAAATAAACCCCTTCAGGGAGATGACGGACAACGTTGGGGTGCGTCATTTCTTTCACAACAATGACCGACTTTCAGTACATTATCCCTTGGGTATAAAAATAAAATTACCATCTTAGAAGTTGCAGTTTACGTCCACGTCTGTCCAAAATGTCATCACTTCATCATTTTATCCGATTATACATTTCTGTTAAATTGTCATAATCAACATAAGAATTTTTGAGTTATGGCCAAAAGAGTAGTTGTGTGGTCACAGTGACCTTGACCTTGGACCACCAAAATCAGTCTATCAAAATCAATTCATCTTTTAGTCCAAGTGGACATTTGTGCCAAATTCAAGGCATTCTCGAGATATCAACTTTCATGAGAACGAGGCAGACATAAGGTCACCATGACCTTGGCCGTTGACCTCTGACCACCAAAACAGACATACGGATGGATAGAGCGACAACCCAAAATACATTTTCATTTTAAAAATTAAACTAGAATTTTCCAACTCTTTTGGTTTGTGACCCCTGGATCAAGCTAGGTCTCCTCGTTTCAGATGTCTATGAGTTTGTTAGCAGTTTAATCAAAGAGACATTTCACCTCTAAAGTTCTCACATGGTTTCATTTAAATAGCAGTTTGAGTCCCAAATTGTCCAATATTTCACAAACAAATCAATTATTAGCAAAAACTTAACCAGATTCTGCCTTCATATGACTGAATCTACAGGCAACGGATGAAGGGTTCTGGTTTCCGTTTGTAGTCCAAGTAGTATTGACTAATCATGTTTGAGCAGGATTTGGTTGAATGCAGGTAAACAGTCTGTGTGGAGAGCAAAAGAAGCAGAAGGTATTGACCAGAATGCAATCTGGGAATCCAGATTAGCTTGTTTGCTACTCGTGAAACAATCTGGTCGTGCACGTCTCTCAAATGTTGCTTCTCAAGTTGTTAATCAGACCATAAACAATGAGCAGCGCACGGGAAAGTCTTGACCTAGATATCTGTTGGAACCACAGAAATATAGACCCTTGCCCCAGAGAGTTATCTGTTGTGAGACCGTCTGGAGTCCGAATTCAAATTTGTGTCAGAACTCTGTTTAAAATGCTGGACTATTTCTTGTGATTTCAATAATGTATTTTACATTTATGTATTGGTACCTGTTACTTCAGTAAAAATTTCTGAATACTTCTTTCACCACTGGTTATTATGGTTAGGCATTTTAGTGTAACATGCTGATTATGGTGCAGGATTGGACAGCATTAGCAAAGTGCTGACTGAGAGGAACACGGTGAGATGAGAGGCTTGTATTATATAGTCTTCTGAAAAAAATAAATCCTCATCCTTCACAGTTTTATTTGTACCTGACAGTAGGTGACTCCCTGCTGAGAGGTAAAATTGATCTTTTTCCTCATTAGCCACGTTTACATCTGCCAGATTTCTCCAGTTCGATCTGAACCTCAGTTGATCAGAAACTCCAAATCCACTGTTTACGTGGACACTAAATAAGATGATCTGATCATGACGTGCGTATACATGCAGCGTTTAATCAGAATAAATCCTTTGGGCATGTGCAGAGTTGTCTAGTTTTCCGGAAATAGTAGAAGAAGAAGAAGAAGAAGAAGAAGAAGCTGTACTTCCGCCTGTGTTGTAAACAAACGCTGTGTTGTCTGCACGTCCTCGGCTATATTTGCTGTTTGTGCCCCACACATTTTATTTTCCTCTATTCTGGCGCAGTGTCTGTTTATGTCCGTTTTTTTTGGACCTTCATCGGGTGTTTAAATGCATACTTTAACTTTTCCTTTTGCCGAAAAGCGACAGGCTGCTGCAAAGGCGGAAACGTGTCACGCTGACATAGCACACATGCGCAGTGAAGATAATTCTTCTCCAACCAGGAAGACATGATCCGAATGGGTGTGTATATGAACGCAGGCCGGAGCAACGATCGGCATAAACCACCTCTCTCATTCAGAATGAAATTTCTCTCCGAGTGGGTCGTATCGGATCAGAATCTTCCAGTGACGTGTTTACATGAAGCATTTTTAATCTGATTGGGCCTTTATTGCGATTATTTGTCAATATCCATTTAAACGTAGCTACTGTGTAGCTTCTGGCTCACTGGAGACAATTTCCATTCAGCCCATTCATGACACAAAGCTGCAACAGTTTATTGTCTTTTTAGCAGATTGAACTGCATCAAACCAGTAACCTTCTACTCGGCACTATGTTTAACAGATGCCAGTCATGAAGCAAACCACACTTAATATATCATTGCTTTACTTATTCAGTTTAAAAGTAATGATGTTCCTGTCCCTTTAAGATGTGCTTGAATTTCAGATCCTCACTCTCACCAATGAACATCACAGGATAATAAACGTGTAACTGAGTGCTGGATCATTTTGCAGTCCCGTTGTACATAAATTACATTTATAATAATTTATTTTTTCAAATATGTTTCAAGGGGAACATCATCATTGCTGCTAGGATTATGCAGAGGCAACATTTACAGAAGTTATATGGAGGTGGTGGTGATAGATGGTGGACACACACGCACACACACACGCACACACACACACACACACACACACACACACACACACACACACACACACACACACACACACACACACACTCACTCACTCACTCACATCACAGGACATAATTGCCTTGTAGCACTCAGCGATGCCCTGCTGCAGTGCTGTATCACCGAAAATGGAGCAGGTCAAAGTGTTGATATTCAGAGCTATAAAATATGCATGTATATGAAGCCATTTCCATTACATTTAGTCACACATTATATAATAAGAATACAATGTTAATAATCCACAAACAGCATGCTTGTGGTTGCTTTACATACAGTAAAGGTACCAAAGGAAAACCAGAGTTAGAAAATATAAAATTAGTGAGATAGGGCTGTTTTGTTATTATTTTAGTTCAACTTAAAGAACCTGAAAACTTGATTTTAAGTTTTTTTTTTTTTTAATTTTGAATATAATTTCTGCAACAATCAAATTTAAAGTTAGGAATTAAACATTGTCAGTTATTATTCAGCAATCATAGACTGTATATAAGAAGCAGACGTAGTCACTGTGACGTCACTCATTGGTTTGTGGACTACTTGAGTTCGGCATTTTGGCCGACGGCGTTTTGTTTTATTGCAACCAGAAGTGACTCGATAGGGTGAGCTATATACAAGCGAACGCTGAAAAAGACATTTTTAGGCGACCTAAAAGGTTGTAACTAACTTTGGTGAACTGAAAACAGATTGTGAAAGGCTTAAAGTCGAAGATGAAAAAAACAGACTGTGGAGCAAATCTTGAGAACAGAATCTAAACTGGAGACTGAAGAGGAACGACCCAGAATGACTTACAGCTGGAGGTTTATTATTTCTCGAATTCAAAGAGAATAGAGTCAGAAATACAAGTGGAGAGTGTGCAGCTAACCCAATTCTGAGCATATCACTGCTCAGAGAAAAAGTTTTAACCCAAACATGGCTGCAACTTTGGGCGGTACAGGAGACAAGAAAACATGCTGCATTATCCGGGCCTTCAACCATGGCTAGGTTTGAAGGGAGCTCATGGCCTCTGAATGCAAATCTAACTGGTGACTAATCAGTGACCTATATAATCTATACAATCAGACTTTTTTTTTGTTGCCCCCTGCTGGCTATTGGAAAGAATGCAAATTAAGTTATTGGCTTCACTTCTCAGACCCTGGAAGAAGCCTAATGTCAACTGTCTGCTTCATCAGGACTGTGTGGACGTAATTTAAACATGTTTTGAACTTGAAATTTAAAAATATTTTAAAATATGTATCTATCCATTATCTAGCCACTGACCCAGGTCAGGACTGCAGTGGAGTGAGGAGACCTACAGTGTGGTCGGTCCCGTCGTCTCCTTATACCAGGGGGTGGTTTTATTTCGAGCTCAAACCATTTCAGCTAGTTTATCTCGGTGTGGAGGAGCAGTGGCTGGATGTCAAGGTCCCCTGAAATTGTAAATTCCTCATCCTGACTCTCAGAGTATGACCAGCTCCCTCACACAGCCATCTCATTCGGTGGCGCCTGTATAGGTGATGGTCGTAACGAGATATTGGTCAGTAAATCAAGAGCTTTGATTTGTGGTTCGGCTCTTTCTTCACTTCCAAGGTCTGATATCAAGGTGCTTGGGTTGCAAAACTGTCCTACGCCACAGCTATCAATCACACGATTCTTCTTGCACTCGTTCATGACCCTGCGTGACCCCCTCTAACTGTGCCAAACACATCCCAAATGAGTCGGGCTCAGCTGCAGTGTTTACTGTTGCAGAAGCACAGTTCTTCTTTCTGCAGCCTCACAGCACACAGTGATGACCATCCATCATGTAACAAATACTGTACCTGGGAGGATTGCGTCTGTGACTTTGCATGAGTGTGTGTGTGTCACCCGACTGTACATAGGAATGCCCGTGGGTGTTCCCCTCGTGTTTCTTTTACTAACAGACTTCATTAGCATTTCAAACAGTTTCAGCATCTAAAAATCTGTCACATCTCTGTTTAAGGAAAAACAAGATCAGAGGTGTTTGCCCCGGTGTCAAACGCCACTCAGGTCATTTGTTTTCATTGAGGATGGCAGAGTGAGAAGCATATTAAATGATTGTTAACGGACTGCACTCGGCTTTGTTTTTGCTGTTTTGAGCTCTCCCAAATGACTCTCTGGCCTTGTTTATGAATGGGGCCATGAGGCATTCAAAGTGTCCCAATCTGCTCTCTGTGTAATGATCAATCTGCACATCCTGTCTGCGTTCTGCATTGCAATTTAATTTTATCTCCTACATTCTTTGTGCAGTTAAACAGACTGTTCACTGACTTTTGGCCACTTTTCTTTTTAATGTAATTAATGAGAAGGGCTTCAACTACACTCAGGATTTGTTTTGGATATTTTTCAGATTTTTTTTTCTTGAATATTTGCCATTTTCAAATATTTTCCTAATAATTTTAGTTTTTTTTTCCTAATAAAGTTATATTTTCACACACACACACACACACACACACACACACACACACACACACACACACACACACACACGTATATATATATATATATAGTACTGATTTTGGTTTATCTGACATTTTACAAATCATTTTCTGATACTTGACTGATTTTTTTGGGAGACATTTTACTGATTTTTTAAAAATTCGTACTGATACTTTGCTTTTGATGCTGCCCTACAGAACTTTGAACCCAGTTTATAGCAACTTTGTAGGTAAGTTAATATACCACAGCAGCAAAAGCAAAGCAAGTTTTAAAACAACATGCTGAAAATACTGTAATTAACTGTTTCATCTCATGTTGTCTAAACTTTGTAGATATTTGTACTCATACATTATTTCAGTTGAAAATGGGATCCAGTGGTAAAAGGGATCTAAAAATACAATTTATTTTCATATAGTAAAAAAAAAAAAAAAAAAAAAAAGAAGACTAAAGGCCTGATTTGAAAACATGAAAGCCTTCTGTTAAATTTCTGGCTGCTGTTTATGGTTTATTTAATGTCTGCTTCACAAAAGCAGCAGCTAATTATGCTATTAGTGCCTGGAACTACCCTGTGCAAATGAAGGGGAGCTCAAAGGCACATTTTAGTGGTGGTTTTGTGTGAGATCAGCAACTTCAGAAGTGGAAAATGTGGGTTACGGATTATGAAACAGAAACAACATTCAAAAACATTTACCAAGGACACAATTAAGTAATTTGAGCATCTTTTACTCATGAAATTATAACAATGACCCACAGTCGCAATGCAGTGGGAGCCACTGACTAAAGTTCAAAGGGAATGATAAAGTGATAAATGACATAAAAAAGAAAGACAGATCCACACACACACACACACACACACACACACACACACACACACACACACACACACACACACACATAGCTTTTGGTGGCATTTGATCTGACCTGTCGACAGGAGCTGATCTCTGTGTGAACCCTGTGACTGTACATCATGCACCCCGACTTCCCTTTAGTTCCAGAAACGTGTCTCGTCACAGTGATGTGTTCTTGACACACCTGCATTCACTCTCTTCACAGGTTAGTGCAAACCTTAGCTCAGCTGCATGGAAACATCAACTAATCCGCCTTACTCTCCCTCTCACACTGATTCCGCCCGCTGAGACACCTGTCGCCCCCTCGGTGCTCCACAGAGTTAAGCTAATGGATCCTCACTTGTTAACATCATTGACTTGATTGATCCATCAGCTGTCACCTGTTCACTCTTCATTTATGTTCACAAATTAGCTGCTTGCTTATTCCCATACTGTGGCCAAGCAAAGACAAACACAGTTTTAACTTGTCAAGTTCACCTATTATGCTAATTTTCAGGTTCAGACTTGTATTTTTGGTTTTTACTATAACATGTTTACATGCTTTAATGTTCAAAAACACTTTACTTTCCTCATAATGACTGTGCTGCTGCACCTCTTCTCACCCTCAGTTTGAAATGCTCAGTTTGAGACCCGCCCTCATGAAAATCCCAGTCTGCCCTGATTGGTCTGCTGACTCACTCTGATTGGTCAACCAAACCAGTCTTCGGACTCCACTGCAGCCCCGCTCTGATGAGTTTGTTTGAAGGTGAGCCAAACTAGCCGCTAGGTAGGTATTATACAAATGTGTTACTCGGTGACATCACAGTGTTACAGGAGAAAAGGCAGGACTTTAATCAAGGTGTTTCAGGCAGTTCTGGAGCAGTGTACTGAGTAACTCAGTTTGGACTGGACTTAGGGCTTTATAACTTTGCAGACCTTTTACATGCACAAAAATATATACAGTATAACACACTAAAGGAAAGGGGAAAAGCACAAAATCATAATAGGTCCCATTAAAAGGAACAGTTTGATATTTTGGGAAATTTGCTTGTTCACTTTCTTGCCAAGTGTTATATAAGGATACCAATACCAAACTTGAAACTGAGAGTGGTATCAACCGTCTCATCTAACTCTCATCAAGACAGCGAATGAGCATATTTCCCCAAAGTGTCAAACTTTGTAAGTTGTAACTCTGTGTGGATTACACCACATCTCCAGGAATATGTGTTCATACGGGTTATGCAATATTCTGCCTAGATTTTGATATTTTTAGTGAATCTGTGAAACAGAAAATTGTTCTTTAAAAGTCTGTATGATCCAGAGATAACTGGTCAGGGGTTACAGGCTGCTGTCTCATGATTACACTGTGAGAAGTTGAAAAAGTAAATATGACTAAATTATTAGATAGAAACCTATTCTGTGTTTCAGTCTTTTTTCCAAGGCTAATCTAATTGAGTCCTCTAAGGACATTCAGAAATAGGGTATTGATGGATTTTCTCCCGCAGTATATGCTGAGGATTGTAGCTTATTGTATTGTGTGTATACCCTTGATAAGTTCAGAGCCAGGTGGCCCTAGAAATGAACGTCTCTCTGTCTAAAGCACATACCATTAGATCATCGCTCTCCATCTGCTTGACAGATGCCGTTTGCCAGAAATTGTTAATTTTGCATCTAGGTCAGCACGAGCTTTGTACATCAAACAAGCGCTAACATGAAAATTACTTTAAAAAGGGATTCAAATGAAAGATAGAAAGGATTTCTGGAGGATGTGTCTGATTATTCAGACCATCTGTATCTCATGCAGATGGCCCCTATTTTTCTACGACAGACATTAACGTGTTATGATGAACCCATAATGTCCAGAGATGCCACTCAACATGGTGCATTCATTCTCCATCCAAATATAGATGAGTAACCTCCAGTTCAACATTCATGCACCAAGTAATATAAAGGTAATCAAATTCTTAGGCCAAGTTTATGTATTATTTTTTCAATTAAAGCTAGGGTTGGTAATTGTAGCGACTGGATAGGGGTGCAGGCTTGGACTTAATAGCACAACTCAGAACACAGGAGGATTCAAAAATAGTCTGCGTCTTTAATACAAAAATCAGGTCGGTACATGGAAAAGCAGCAAACAGGCAAACAGTTCCAAAAATGGCAGGCAAAAGACTTAGTCAAAAAACAAACAGAGGTTCAATAGGCACGATTAAGCAAACACGAGGAATAATGCTGGTACACTTCTCTGTAGGGAACAAGACGAACTGGCACAGAAGGAAGGGGAGACACATTAAATACTAGTGAGGGGAGTGACTGACGAGGGACAGGTGGACACAATCAGGGGCGGGGAAGACAATCAGACAATGGATGAATGAATGAATGGCGCTGGAAACTAGGTCAGGATGTGTCAATCAAACGTGTATGCGGGAAACACAAGGCAGGAAGTGAAGTGATCTGAAACGAGAGGGCATGTTAGAATGACAAAATAAAACAGGAAGTGCAAACATGCAAACAAGAAAACAATGACTCAAGACCTGGCAGACCTTACAGTAATATTAAGAAACTAGCAAGAGTAAAACAGAAAGTAAATCAGGCCTCTCACCAAAGCCATTCCCCAGAATCATCATAATGAATGTAAACAACGAACGTGGCTATTGTTAATACGCACTGTTGTCAAGCTAGCAGCTTGTGACGGGCAGAGAACGTGCAGGCAGGTAGACAGGCAGGGAGACAAGCAGGTAGGTCGTCCAATCATTTAATTTGGGACAGAGAGCATTTGAATTGAATTCCAACATATATTTAAAAAAGTGTTTTTGAAAAATATTACCATTTGTTGCTTTAAAATATCATAAAAATAGTATATATATATAATGTCAGTATCCAAGTTAACATCTTCAAATTGAAACCAGACGATATTTAATTTGCAATGGCGTAAAACTTAGAAAAGCAACAAGTTTTCACATATAAGAAGCTGCAACTGGATACTATTTGACATTTATGGTTGATTTTATACTTGATTATCATGAATGACTTTATTAGACTATTAATACTGCGACAATGTATAAAGAAGCATTTTACAGTTATAGTTGGTTGAGGTGGAGTCAACCTAGGGTTCGGGACCCATCCAAAAGGTCACAAGATAAATCACAAAAACAAAGCAAACAAAGCACCCCAAAAACGGCTGGAAACCACTTTTTTAAATTTTTTTTTTTTTTTTTTTTTAATCTAAAATAATCAACCGGTCTCTTGCATTTTAGGCTTGTTGTGTGTTATTTGATCATCATGAACCATACTACAGTAACATCCACAGTTAGGCTACATAACCACTTAAGGTATAGAAAAAAACATCATCATCATTATCATTGGGCTTAAAATCAGGATGTAAACTAAGTAAAATACGTACGGAAATGTACATAAAGACAGAAAACACATCAGTAACTAAAACACTGTGACCGTTGCGTATCTATGCGGTCAATAAGGGCAGAAATATGGCAGAAAAATGACACACCAAAACCAAGAAAGCCGTTCTTATTTCATGCTAAATGCCTTGTGCATTGTTGCGTCATACATATGCTTTTTCCTGTTAAACTAAAAATTATACATGTAAATAATTCTGAAAATTAACTAATTGTGGCTGTGGGGAAGCAAAAATTACAATATCTCCCTCTGACACCAAGTGTAAAGTAGCATAAAATGGAAATACTGAAGTACTTTTAAACTTTTCTAAACTTGTTCTCAAGAACTTGATACAAATGAGTTATTTTCCACCCAGAGACAGTGAGTAAGATAGACAGAGACAGGCAGGCAGATTGACAGATTGTGTGAGACAAGTGCTGAGAAGCCGTCATGTCCTCAATCTTATCTGCGTTCAGACTCTTGAAGGTGACAGTAGCATGTCTCTAAGATTCATGTGAAGAAAAAAAAAAACAGATGACACGACAGCTCTGATGTCTATAATCTGCTCAAAACCACAAATCTTTAATACATATGCTGTGCAGGGCTCTTTGTGTTTACTTAGACAAACTGAAATCTTTCAGAGAGATCTAACTCCAGAGGAAGAACAGAAACATCATCGTTGGCTGTGGAGGCCTTCATGATCTATTGTTCGGGAGGATCTTTTATCAAATGCAGCTCTGTGTGCAGGAGGACAAGAATAGAAATAGAGTTTTGCTTCAGTGCTAACAAGATGTCTCTCTCAGCAGCGGTGCTGCTGGAGTGGAGGAGTTTAAATCCAGATTGTGGTGATTAGACATTGTTGGAGTGTGTCTGCGATGTGAGTTCATGGACTGCAGCCTTTTCTACCCATTTACGTGAAAGTGGTCTAAAATTCCTCTGGCCAGTGTCAGGGGTCAGTGGGTGTTGTCAGTGGGCAGACAGAGGGCAGACTATTGTTGTCTCAGCAAAATGGACCATAAATATGTTTGGTCTAACCTAATGTACCGTGTGTGTGTGTGTGTGTGTGTGTGACAAGCACAAACTAAATCACCCTCTGAGGTCTGATCTTCAGAATAGGTTGCCTGACTTTGCTTTGATTAAATTTTGAAGGATCTTCCTGCAAAAAACAAAAACAAAACAAAAAAACCCACATTTTTATTGTGGTTTATTCATTAATTGTAGTTTGAATCTATTGATCAGATTTCACAAATATGTGGACAGAAAAACATTAATCTTGTATTAAATTCAAGATTTTAATTCAGGATATAGTATTCAGCAGATTTAACCCTGTAAGTAAATCAAGGTCATGATCAGTGAATCTGTGGCATCTGATCCCTGCTTCAAAAGAGTAATAACAGTCACAAAGTCTTTCCATCCAGGCACACCGATTTAACTTCATTGAGAAGTCACTAAAAGCTAAAAGCAAACAGAGTGCAAATAATACAGTCAATACCAATTTTCACTGTTAAATCTGATTTATAGGCTTCCTCTTGGAGCCTCATCCGTCACTGTCAAAAGCCAGTTAAATTGAAATGGATGAAATGCCACAATTTGTATATCCTCTCACTTGTTAGCACTTGCTGAATATAACGATAGCAGCACAAGTAAAGTATAGTGAGATCCAATGAGCCACATTTATAAAATATGTGTTTTTGATTCAGTTGAGTGGCAGATATAGAAATCTGATATTCAGGCTGATTGTTTTAACTGCTGAAATCAAAGTTACTATCAATGATCTGGAGTATTAAACTGAGAAAAGGAATAATAGCATGCCTGACAGATTCATGCAAGTAAAGGTTTTAAAACTGCACTACTTGATATTTCTATATTAACAACTCATCAAAAGTTAATGTGGATTTTACTCGTTTCGTACAATATGCCTCCAAGCACTATAGAGAGGCACTGGGTGAAGGCAGGTTCACCCTGGACAGGTCGCTAGTCCATCACAGGGCTGACACATAGAGACAGACACCCATTCACGCTCACATTCACACCTACGGGCAATTTAGAGTCATCAATTAACATTAATTGCATGTCTATGGACTGTGGGAGGAAGCCGGAGAAAATCCACGCTAACACGGGGAGAACATGCAAGCTGGAAAATGTGACCTTCTTGCTGTGAGGCGACTTCTGTGCCACCGTGCTGCCCCACGGACACAGATTATGTTGGTAAAATAAACACCATTATATAAAGTGTGGATAACTTTGTATATTGTTTTTCAGAGCACGTCAGAACAATTCAGATCAATTTGCTGCCAGTAGCAGATAGGACTTATAGTCTTTATGAGTAATAAATGTGTCGCTGAAACCACAGAGCGCCTTCAGCTCTATGCAGCATTTCAGCTTCTTTCAGCTCATTGTTTTGGTTCTCCAATCAGCAACATTACTGTGGTTAATAGCACTATTTACGGCTGAGCAGGCTGCTGTTTTCAGCAAAAAAACCTCTTAAAACCCCACTGGATACTACCTTCCCAACACTACAGCAAACAGATAGTGACTAGCTAGTGAACATAGTGGCGCATTCAGCAGCTAATGAGTGTCACAGTCTGGCTCAGGGAAAGTGACAATGAGAGAGTCCACACCAGGTTTGACTTAAGGTTATACTTGCAGGGTGGATGTCGGTTGTAGAGAGACAGGGAGCACATGGACCAGCTCGTATAACCTGGAAGGCCCCGGTGAGCTCAGCTGAGCTAATGAGCCTCCAGTGTCAGCCAGACTCCAGGACAGAAGGAGAGGCGTCACATGAGCCACATACTGTATTTCTCTGAGGAGTTGGTGGAGACCAAAACAGAGCTAAAAGAAGACAAATTTAATATTCACCAGGTGGCCTCAAATGTAACACGGGTCAATGTTAATGTTGCTCCGTAACTGCTGGATACTGTATTTGCTAACATGAAAATAATTACCATGTTAACTTTATAAAGTGCTGATATGTCAGTGTTGTGGTTACAACTGCTACCAAATAGCTTTACAGGTGCAATAATATCTCATTTATTAATCATTCATCTTACTGATTAATTAAACAACTTTAAGAAGACAGTATAGAGACTGAGCGCCCAAACTGGAGGGTAAAACAACTGATCACTCTCCATTGACTTTGTCTTGCATGACGGTGCCTCCTTGTTAATTCCTTCTGTTGCTGCTGTGTGGTGGGACGCACTTCCAACATACTACCACAAAAACCCAGAAGTAAGTTTATAAAAACTGGTTAAAAATGGTTTTGATATTACATCACCTGAACGAGTGATATAATTTGCTTCAGGGGCGGTTCACGACTGAAAAAGCTTGAGAACCACCGTCTTGGCTAACTACAGTAGCTTGAAAACATCAGCAGCTGGCTTCATCATCTTAATCATGATCCATCATTTAGTTATCAGCTGAGCCCTGGGTGGACATAGGGTGTTAAAGTAATCCTTCCACAGGTTGAAATATGTTTTAAACTAGTTTTTTTGTTGGTGTTTCAGCTCTTTTTTGCATATCGTGGCGCCACTTGTTTCCCCTCCAGTATGATGCTCTGTCTCTATGGGGGCCAGAATAAAACTGCATCAGTGTAATCTTCTGTGCTGAAACATGTCACCCTGGATGATTTGAGATGATTTGCTCCTCAATTTCAGCCTTTTCATTATGACTTCAGGCCTCCCCATGAGCTTTGTTTCCACTGTAGGCAATCCCTTATCCACCATTACGCTCTTTTACCTCACATACAGCACGTACCGATCTGCACAACAAATAGATTTGTCAGCCTGTAGGTCAAAGTATTCAAGCGTGAAATAAAAAGGGCAAAGATTAAAGTTATATCTGCATCTGTGGGCAATTACATCCTGTCAGAGCTTTTCAACTAATGTGCTCACCTATCGTCTGATGCCTGGGGATGTCGGAGTCGGAGAATATGCAGTTTAGGACTTGTAGTCATGGTAACGCTGCTCCAAGTCAGATTCACTCTCACAGAAAACAATTAACAGTGACATTTATCCACATGTGAAGCATTTCGGCTGAACGGTGAACACAAATTTCACACCCACATGCATTGTTCTGGTAAATCACTTTTTCTGCTTAAAGCTTCTAACGCTGTTGTCTTCCTGCAGATTGTAAATGAAGCGTTGTTTCATCTTTGGCAGGATTTATGTTTATTTTCAGCTGAGAAGTAGCTGCTTAGACTATTCCCAGTGTCTGTTCCTATGTGTTGTCCCATATGCCCTGCAGGTACTGACAGCTTCCCCTCAGCTACCTGTGGCTCACCTGCAGGAGAGAGAACAGAGAAAGCATCCTCTCTGGATCCTGAGGGGTGTTATTCTCACTTCTGACAAGCTGCTTCCTTTTGCCACAAGGTGTTCAAAACTCAGCTGATTCCCCTGATCACACCAAGACTTCTGCCAGGAATATATTCCTCAGTGTTTTATGCCTCCATGTCAGGCGCAGAAAATAATGACAAGACATGATAGGTTGCCTCTCAGAGCTTTCACTCACAAGAGATAAAAAGAAAGTTGAAAATTAGATGAGAGGAGCTATACCACTCTCACATCTGTATGCTAAATATGAAGCTATTAGGGATGGGAACCACCAAAGGCTCCCTGATACGACATTATCAGGCTTAGGTCATGATACGATTTTATTGCCACTTTAAATATTTTGCAATATGCTGAGTATTGCAATAAGATATATTGCGATTTATTACCCTTATTCAACTACAAATTAAGATGTTTGTCAGCATCTGTTTTATTTCTTAAGATACATTTTTCATTTTGTTCATCTCAGAATTTTCACATATCTCGAGGTCAGAGGTCAATGGACCCCTCTGAATATGCCAGTTTTTCCTCACCAATACTTTGCAGCACTTTTGAGTGTTATTTAGCATTCTAAGCTAATTTAGCTAGCCAAGATAATTCATGTATTGATACAAAATTGCCACACAAAATATTGCCCTTCTATGCTGTATTGATTTTTTGCCCATCCCTATCGGCTACCGGCAGTAACTAGTTAGGTTAGCTAACCCTGCTCAGCCAACAGTAACAAAACAGCCTGCTAGGGAGCCAGGACGATGTTAGATTATGGTGTTGGAAATAAAACAGTCGTAAATACTTTTAAAATTACATATAGAACAAAAAGGCTTAACTTATATGTCCTTTAACAGCTATGTCATAAAAAGGACCCACAATGTGTGGCAGTGGATTTAGTCTTAATCGTCAGATGGATCTTCCAACGCAGGGTTTTGCAGGTTTGAATCCGGCTTGGGGCTCTTCTGTGTGGAGTTTGCTTGTTCTCGCCATGTTAGCGTGGGTTCTCCGGGTTCTCCTGGTTCCTCCCACAGACCTGTCCAGGGTGAACCCCGCCTTCGCCTAATGCCAGCTGGGATCGGCTCCAGCCCCCACACAACCCCTAATGGGATAAGTGGCTGCAGATGGATGGATGGATCTTCCAAGGCTACATTTAACATTTAAGATCCAGTGTGTCACATATGGCCACACCTAGCTGTGAAGTTGCAAATTGCAACTTCTCTCGTGTACGAAGGGTATAGAGGAACTACAGTGGTCAACACGAAAACACGAATGGCCTCATCTCGAGCCAGCTGATAAGAGTAGGTCATTTGGAGCAGAGCCAGTGTGGAGAGTGTGCTTGTATGTGGGAAGCAAGACAAAGGAAGCAGCGGTGAATGTGAGTGAGACAAGTGAGCTAATGGAGCAGAAGACAGTCAGATTAGCTCTGAGAATATCAACTGAATGTTCAGTGGAAGTTGCAGTTAGTGCGGAAATAAATGCTGAAGCTCCTCAAGACCAAGAAAAGTTTCCTGTGTCTTGTTTTCCAGCGACTGAGTGGAGTGACGGGGGTTAACTCCAGAGAGAGGAACATTATTGACAGGAAAAGTTAACACAGTGGTTTATCTGTTCTGGGCTACAGTAGAAACATGGTGGCTGGCCATGTGAAGAGGACCCGATCCCTATGTACTGCAGATATAAACGTCTCATTCTAAGGTAACCAAAACACGATTCTTATTATCTGGTGATTATACACTAAAGAAAACATACTTATTAATATTATGTTCCATTTATGCCCATAGAGCCCCTGTAATGTTGCACACTGTTCCTTTAAAAAGGAAAACACATCATAACTAATTTCATTTCAACACTGGTTGACGTTTTTCCCATTTTACTGTTTTCTTACCCAGTAACAATATTAATTCTTTAGTAGGTGCATAGTCATTTTACCTCTTATCTGGGAGGTGCAGTAGGTACCCAGTAAGTACTTCTCTGATACCCCAGCCTTCTTGATCATAATTACACTGTAATTAACATGCAGTAATCTAAAGCCTCACCTGAGCTACATACAGCTATTCTTTACTATCACTTCATGTTTCAACAGCATGTTCGTACCCAAATCTTCCCACAGGAGCTCTCAGTCTGCACTACGTGTAGCACAGCAAAAATAATTAAACAAGGACAACATCAAAACTGTTGGAAACATTTTCTCCCATTTCAACAGTAACCTCATGTTTCCCACAAAAAATACACATTGCCCTTTTGGTCCAAGAATTTCAGTTACATAAATGCAAAATCACATCAGTGTATTTCTAGAAATTGAAGAAGTACTCTCCATAATAAAACCTGTCTCTTGTGACAAATTGCTCATATGAATAAAATATTTATGCCAGTTGCTCCTGAGAGGTAGAAGACGTACCTGTTAAAAGTCAGTCTTTAATTCTCATATCAAGGTAAATGGCGGTAATTTCACAAATGCTAGATCTCAAAAGGGGAGACAGACATTTTATCACCCCGGTTTCATCGAAATCAGGCCAGCACTTCTCGGAGATATAGTACGTGACTCATGCTCAGACAGCTCGGCGGCTCCATCACTGTGGGATACAGTTGGATGTGTCTTTGACTGCACATTTACAGGAATTTTAATCTCTGCAGTGTACTTTGTGCCAACCTTAAAAAAAACATATTTCAAGTCATTTTCTGGCAGCAGATCATGTGCTAAATCAACAAGGGTGATAAATGTATGTATGATAATAGAATATTAAGCAAATGTACACACATAGATTCCCTATTGACGGCCATTTTAAAGTTGAAAGTAACATTTGGAAAACAGCAGGCAATGAGTATGTGAGGCCAACTAAAAGACGATGCAATGTGCATGGGAATACTGTTGTGTTGAACTGCTTTCATTCAAAAGTTTGAGCATTCAGAGGCGCTCTTATTGCATATATTAAGATGTGTTAGTGAGGGAGGTCCTTTTGATGAAAGTGGGTTTCCATGTATATTTAATGCCATGGTTTGCCGAGCTCTGCTTGAATGTAGATGGTAATGAGGACTGGCATGTTGAAAACAGGCTGTGCCACTCGTCTCCTCCCCAGGTGCTCACAACAGTCGGAGCAGAAAGCAGCCTCGTTTCTCTGCTTCTGCCCCTGAATTTGTCACTACAAACTGACGACATCTTCCATGACTGTATTTTCTAAATGCTGTGTGTATGTGCATGTACATTAGTCTGTGTTACTATGGTGGCCCTGAGAGTTCACACTGCAATTCAGAAAAACAAATGTAAATAGACAAAACACATGCAATTAAGAAAACGTAGTTGTCAACTTGACAGTCAATCATGTGGTCATGGGTCCGTTACCCTTTTTGACCTCCGTAATGACCTCTGTGTACTCGGTTGTAGTTTACAGTCCATAACTCAACTCAGCACGGGCAGAGCTTTCATTAAAGCCTAATGATAACGCTCTATGATGAGCTTGGAAAATTAACCCTTCAGGGCTTAAAATCAGCAGCCAAGGTGAAAAATAGGTCAAATTACCAAACGACATCATTAATAAATTCCTTGACCCCAAAACTCCAAGAAAGCAGGTACTGCTCAGCATTGTAGGACAAGCCATAGAAAAGATCATTTACACCATGGCCGATGGTATATGGGGGCATGTCGACATGGGAGGCGTTTCAGCTGCTCTGCTCACGCGCTGCTCACGCGACGTCTCCTGTGAGAGACACGGTGTAAGTCAAGCAACTACATTACCCACAAATCATGGCAACAACTCACATGCATGGGTATCTCCACATCAGTTTTGATTGTCCCCATGGAGACTTGCCAAGTTGCATTTAGTTCTCTGCAACTTGCAGTGTTTCTGTATTTGGTTGTGTTGTCTGACTTTGCAGAGCATTTTGTTGGGTATGCTATATATGTGTATGTGTATATGTATATCTATATATGTGTCATACTGGTGAAGGGTTTTGTGTGTCTGGATGGGTTGTCTTTAGTTGCAGTGCATTAAACTCTCAGAGCCACCGTACATATCCAACATTTTTGACAATCAAAAATCTCTTTGGGATTGACAGCAGATTCCAGTCCTTTTAATTTTAACCCTTTTTTGTTACGATTTGAATCACACATTGTGCCAAAACAAAAGAAAATAAAAGCACTTGCACTCAGAAGTTTACATGAGTTATTTTACTGTTATATATTACAAATAATCCAAATATTTACATGTAGAAAATAATAATTTTCAGATTTATTCCAACATTTCCCCACAACTGTACAGCTGAATCGCATAATAAACCTACAAACCTGAGACACTAAAATAACATAATTACAGCAGGGACGGGTTCAGAAAGCTTGCTACACAGTAGCAGTTATGAACAAAGTACAAAAACATATTGGACCCATTACATCTTTTAAGTCAACGAAAATCTGACTGTACCACAAAATATACTAAATATACTACCTTGTCAAATCTGCAAAATATCCGCCAACTATGGCTGATCCTGTAGGCAAAATAAAATGTTTAACATTTACGATGTGATGTCGACTCGGCTCATCAGAGGACATCGTGGTGCTCAAAATGATTCAACAATGCACCGCTCTCCCGTTCGACTCCTGCTTCTTATTTTTTCACACACAAAAGAAACAACTTATTCACTCCGGTGTTTCCTCCAGCAGTCGATCATACAGAGCTGCTAAACAGCACGTTTGTGATGAACCATTTCTGTCCAGTGCATTTCTGCAGAGCCAGTTGGTAGCCAAACTCATTGTCGCTGCTCGCTACAAGCTCTAGGCATCTCTTTGATTTCCTGTTCTGAATGGATCCTCCCTGAAAAGATAAAAGCAGGCTGGTGAAAATTGTGCCGCGCTCCAGAAGAACAATTTGAGTGCACAATACAACTTGCCTCCGTTAAACCCACACTGCAGTGAATGGATGTGTACTGCTGAAGCACCCTGAGCTCTGGGCATTTTGGCTGAAACACACTACTATCCTCACTGGGCCCACCAGATAGCATCAACATGGTTTCAAGGCAAAAACAACATTGCGATTGCCAGTGTAGTCATTAGCGTTCATCCAAGCAAGAGCCAAGATTATGAGGGAACACACCGAAGAAAAGAGGAAAACTAAAGCGATAAAAACATCTGGCGTTGAGTTGGAGGGGAAATTGAAACAAAGGTATGAAGGACACAAAAACCTTGTACTTTCAAAACCATTACAATATTCAAATCAATAATTTAATTTAGAATTGGCAGGTGGGAAATATGCTTGGAGGACGAGCTAAAACTTTAGTGCAAAAATAAAATACGGTCCAGCAATTTACAAAGTTTAATATGACAGCTGTTGCCCCTGTCTGAGCAGAATGAGCACATCATGCTCTGAAAATATTCCAGTATATCCCAATGAAACGCAGCAGGATTTTCTCATTACAGTGTCGGGGCAGAGCAAGGGCAAGCGACTGAAGAGGAGACCTTCAGCAGTCGATACAGTGTGGAGAGAGCTGTGAGGAGATAGCTGTGAATAGAGAGCTGTTCCCAACACTATGAGAGCCATGTAGGGGAAAAAAGAGCTGAAGATTGGACAGGTTGTACAGACTGTACTAAATTACTCTTTCTGTATTTTCAGAGTTTGGCCTGTCTGTGAGGTCCAAGAGACATTTTATGTGAAAGATAACAGATGGTAATAACTGCTGAAAGTGGCCATTTATGGACCACTATGTAGCGGTGTCCTGAGCCAGCCCATAAAAGCAGTGAATGAGGCAATCAAGGCATTTTTTAAACTTATAGCTATCAGCTAAAGCCAGATTTCTTTCAGACTGGCACTCTAAGTTATACTGTACCAGCTTTCAGATGAGTTGTGAACTGCAGAGATTATCAAATCATAAAAATCTATGATGCGACAATATCTTAATCATCTCCATGACAACAAAGCCGAGGCGAGGAAGGTCACACATCGTGGTTGAAAGCTTCAGAAACAACAACGTTCACATTATTTTATTGAGCTTGAGTTTTATTGAGTTTGCAGGGTCAACAATGAACCTTCAAGTTCCATCATTAGGGAGGAGAACAAGAAAAAGGATGCAATATATTTATTTTTTCAGGCTTTTAGAGCGGAGATTTTTATCCAAACTTGGAGATACTTTTACACAGTTATGTTAAAAATTACTTAGACATTTTGATGCAGACACAAGCTCCATGGCCAAGTCCTCCAAGGCTGGATGAGATCCTGGCAGTGTGCACTGCAGGACAGTGCCTGGGCCTGCAAAGGCTCCCAAAGAAACGTGTTAAACCACCTGTTTAAGCCCCATTCAGAAATGGCCTCACACTCTTGGTTGGTGCATCCTTGCTTCTGAATGCTGTCGGGGTGCTTGGACTATCCAATATCCAGTATTTTTTTTAACATTTCAACAACTTATTAGTTGAAATTCACGAATTCAACTGTTTGGCCTCATCTGGAGATGTTTAACAGATTATCTATATGTGACAATTTATGAACATACCTGCATATTCTCAGAATAATTTAGTTAAACTTGAACTACTCACTTATTACTCACTAATTATAACTCTTTTGTCATGAACACTTTCATAGAACGTGAATATTATGTGTCGAAAAAGCACTAATTTAATCTTTTTCAGAACCAGGTTGATTTTCTGAGCTTACACACAATGAATAAAGGCAGCGGCCGATCACACCGTGTGGAACCGGTTGAGTTGCACTTACATTTATGAAACAACAACATGGAGGAATCGTAGTCCGAACCAGGACGACAAACTTTATTACTCCTTTCCACCTTGACAAAGGCAGCACACAGTACATTACGTTCTTACCTTTCACAATAAAAGCCCTAGACATATAATAAGTATTTATTACACATTTTCTTGTTTTTTCCTCATGCCCCCGGTGTGTAATGGAGGAATAAATAAAAATGAGCTGACCAGCCTGACCAGGATGCTCGTTCATTGATGGTGTGAAGGACTGAGTTACCCACAGTAACAATACTGATAAATTATAGTATATATACTATACCAGACAAAACCAGGTATCTAATAGTCTTATGTTACATTACATTCAGAAACAGAATGACTGTACAGAGCAGAGCATTTCATTTAGCGATGAGGTTTAGTTTCCTCAGTTATCTGGATAAGTTGGCTGAGTAAAACTAGCCCAATAATCAGACTGAACCGTCATTTTGTTTCACTTTAATTTGGTCTAACGTTAGCTGATGTCTGTGTCAGCCAGGGAAAGTGACACATCTGACAAAGAAGCTTCAGAGCAGTTTATTTCTCAATCCATAGATATAATGATTTTTCTGGTTTCTGCACAGAGAGACAACGTCCCTATTCTTAATCCTGCCTACAAACCTCTGATTGGTCGACTGTTTCTCAAACTGGAAGAAACAGCAGCCCATTAGCACAACACCAGACCTATCTGAGTAACTGAGAGAGTAAATCAGAGATGTGGGTGGTGATTCAGAGGCCTGGAAAGAGGCCAAACTAAAACCAGAATCGCTGGAGCAGTAACTGATAGAAGAAGCTGCTGGGTTTCACTCAGCCAGCTTCTCTATTTAACGTCTTTAGGCTGCTTCTTGCTAATGAATGTATACAGTATGTGAGCATATAGTATGTGGGAAGGTTGTTATTTGATTTAAGGTGCCATGGTTTGCATAAAATTCTACTACGCTATATGCAGAACAATCTGAATTAGTTACAGAAAAATAAAAAAGTATCACCCACGCAAGCAGAACGAACGAACCATACAGTCCCACCCACTAAACATGTGCTCGCTTTTCCAATAAGCACCTACTAACATATGACCAATCTTTAAATGCAAGCACATATATCATTTCTTTCCCAAATCAAGAGCTCTTCTTTGAGCATAATGAGGTTTTACAGTGGATGAAGGAAGTGAACTCATTTTTTCACGGGGCAGAGATTAAGAATATCTTCAGTTAATCATATTTTGTGCAACAATCGAATTAAGATGAAAAAAAAAAATTCTCTAATCTGTACCGTGTTTTCCAAAGTTACTATGGCTGCATCGAGGCAATCTATTTCTGCTTGAGTTAGACACTTTGCACACGTGCATTCAAAACTGTCAATAATTGATGGCATATTTCAGAGACGTGATACTCTCTAGCCTTGCTGATACAGTATGCTCCATGCTGCTTACTAAATTATACAAAGTTAACTAAAATAACCACTTGAAGTTCAGTGTGAGGATGGGACGTATGAGCTCAAGCATATAAAACCTTTTCACACTTTATGCCCATTGTGCTGTAAAACCAACCAACCTGTAGCGGCAATCCAGCAGTGACATGGTCAAAAGAACACTGTATGTGTTATAATCATACACTGTATATAAAGATGAATGACATGACAGCTCCCCAACAGTGAAGCCAAAACATCTGGATTGCCTCCTGGTGGCTGGCTGCAGCATAGGTCATAAAGCCCGCCCCCTTCATGTTAGTGGATGGACCAAACTAAGAAGTCACAGTCAAATAAATTTTCCCCAAAGATGGTTTCTGTTATTTTAGGTAGTCCTTATCATGCTGATGTATGTTCAAATGTTAATTTTTCTGATGAGTTTGGTTTTAATTTGTTTTTTGATGCTACAAAAACAGGGTTAGACATCAAGATTGACAGCTGTGAGTCTCTCTCGCTGACACCTCTGGATCCAAATGACACCAAAATCTCACGATGGTAGCTCCCACATCTGGGATTTTGCCTTCACTTTAATACAGTGGGAGGAAGTGGAGACATGTCATCCACCTTTATATACAGTCTGTGGTTATAACAAGCATCTAATATAAAGCACATTTAGAATTTTATACATATTTGAGCAAAAGGGGACCAAAAGCTATAATTAACACTGTGATATTGTTGACAGCGTGGCAGTCAACAATATGAGGTCTTTGGAGTCCAAATTACAGCATGCAGTAAATCCAATTCACCAGCTGTCAATGGGGCATTTTGTGAGGTAGCTGCTTGTTGAGTTAAAACACTGTTTGTAAGCACAGCTAATGAAGAAAGACAATCATTAAGTTTCACTGACTGTTCACGTCGAAATGAGTTACAGAACTGAGGCAGTCACACAGTAAATTAAACCACTCGCATGATTAAAAGCTGCCTACACAGTTGCTTTTTTCCTGTCACATTCGACAAATTACCTTAACTGAGGTCGAGTGTAAACAAAAAAACGAACGTCAACCGAACGTGTTTTCTGACCGTGCGTGTTTGTGTGTCATCACCTGAGTGAAGAGCCAGTGGAGCTTCATGCGTTTGGCTGCGGCGTAGCTGCACTCGAGGAGGCGCGGCCTGCTATTCACGTCCACCAGGCACTTGTTGTCGTCGTCGTCAGCGGTTGGACTGAGGAGCCCGATGTGGAGCTGCTGAGTACTGGTGTAGTACACATTCTGCAAGAAACACCACATCCTGCTAACTGCACAGTCGGTTCAGACTGCTGCGGTTGACATTTAGATAACGCTCCCTCCAGAGCTGTATATGACCATAGTAGTAATAAACTATGCAGCAAATGAGGATTGCTCTTGGGTTGTCTTTGGGTATGAAAGAGACATTTACATACACTAACTATGCATATTTATACAGCTATGCTGACTGAATAGAGGACAGGGAAAGAAAGACGGGGCAAGGCACACAAAAGAAGCTCATTATTAATTCAGGAATGGTGAGAGAACCCAAATAATTGTTCCCTCTCTGATGGTCTCCTTCCCCTATGCTTTTTTGCTTGCATTTAGCTGACAAAAACTGAAACTCATTTGCAGGAATAAAGCAGGAGAAGAACGATCTGTATTCAAAAAGAAAAAGGCTGAGCGGTATAAGCCTGAGAGAGAGATGGAGGAGAGGGGAAATATTTGGACTGTGTTTACAGAGACACAGCAGAGTCTGTTGGCACTACGCTGGCTTTAGTTTGGTGTAGTGCACAAAGGATGGACACATCATTGCAGTTTGAATGAGACAGTTGGTTTCTGTTGTTAATACAATCATAGAAGGGAACACTGGCACATTTGTATGTACAAAGCCATATTGAACAAACCCCTCCTTATTTATGTTGTAAATGTATTTATGAGGAGCTGCAACCTCCGTTCATGCAGACAAATTTGGTGCGTCGCTTCTTGAACCAGCACCGTTTTTGGTGAAAGCAGTTTTAAAGGTATGGAGCCTCATGTTGATGTGAGCTACAGAAACAACGACATTATTATTACATTACATTATAATTTATAAGCATGCAAGATTTAAAAAATAGGGATTATTTGAGCATTGAATGCACTAAATGAACAGCATGTTTTGTATTTTTTGTGTTTTTATGAAACTTTTAAGATGCTATCTTGGCCAGGACCCCCTTGCAAAGGAGATTTAGTAGTAGTAGTTGTTAGTAGTAGTAGTTGGAGTTTTTTATTCAGTCATCACACATAATATAGTAAGTATGAACAGTACAATCAATATTAACAAAATCAACAGTCTTTTTATTAAGTAGTGACTGAATAGGCACAGGCAGAAGCAAAATGCCTGTATATGCCTAAACTATTTATAAGGGGTTTATCCTGGCGGCTAAATAAAGGTTAAATAACAATAATAAAGAAAAATAGAAATTGCAAATCAGTGCATCTTGCAGAGCAGAGAAGTTAAGTGAATTTACTCAAGCGCTGTTCTTAAGTATAACTTTGAGGTACATATGTACTAAGTAATCTTCTACCCTGCTACCTTTTTTAACCAGCTATAATTACTAATTTACATATTTTACATACAAATACATTAAATACTTATGGAAAAACAATGCATGGGTTAAACCAGTGGCTTGTAACTTACAGAAAAACGTCTCATTGGGGCGCTTCAAATGCCTCTGATTTTTAGCAGCAAGAGAACCCCCTGGAATCAAGTATTTAACTAATATACTGTATAAAATAGTTCAAATTAGCTCCACCTCCACCAGCTACAGTAGTAAAACACATTGATGCATCAGTATTAGCAATCTAATAATGTGATATATAATAACTTATCAGTCGGAGGTGGCCTGACTGTCACTGAGTAATTTTTTTTGATATTTTAGATATATTTTGCCAATAATGTGCTTTTACTTATGTAGAATCTGAGTGAAGGATTTCTACTATTAAATACTGCTGGGGCCAAAATCTTCTATCATGATAGGTCACTTCATATCTTGATAATGATATTCAGTATATGAGGATATAACATGTAATTAAAAATGAATAAATAGTGTATGTGAAACACCCACATAGTTATATCTATTTTGATATACTCCTATGTGAAGGAAATACTTGAAAACCTGAAATACATGAAAAGTATTTTCTGTAGTATTTAATTAATAACAGTTTGCAGTGGAATTATAGAGAAAAACAATAGAAATATTTCCATAAATACACCATTTGTTAATCGCATTGAACTGAGTGGTAAAGTGTGATGCAAAAAGAAACCCACAACATTCAAATGATGTTTTCTCAAAATATTTCACTACAGATTTTCTGATAATTTTGAGTTAGCATGGGCTTGTTATTATGTAGACGACGCAATTGTCTGTCACGATTTTTCAATATATGATTTCATCATAATACAATTCCATTGAAAGACTATAAATTATCAGATTGAATTATTGCCCAGCCCTACTTTTAACAGAGTATTTTTACATTTTAAAGAAACAAATGAACAAAAACTAAACTGAAGGGAGGCCACCTAAGTGGTAAGCAGAATCCTGAGGTGAGCCTTGTAACAAGGCTATGGGGGAGTTAGATTCATATCAGAGCAGACAATTAAACAGTCTGTCAGTGGGAGTCTATACATTTCACAGTGGAACTGCGGTAAAGCTCGTCTCTGACTCAGCACCTTCATTAACTGTCAAAGCACCCCGAGATATTACCTTTTATTAAAACAAAAACCACCAGGGCCATGTCAGCTTATTCTGCTGCCTGTCTTGCTTTTACTCTTATCCTTCTCTTAGTCATATTTATCTCATGTCACCCAAACAGCCTCCTGCCTCCTTCACACCAGACGTTTAACAGTCTGATGAGTGTGAATTTTTCATTTGTGCTGCTCATTTTTGGAGCCGTGCAGACTGCCAGGCCGTATGTGGCTGTGCTTTCGATCGCTGATGTACTTAAGTCGATGTATTTTATTACCGCTCTTGCTGAAACACTGTACAGTATGTCTGCTGACAACATGCTCTTGTTAAGTCAGTCACGTGTTGGACTGTAAGCTTTGTAATACCATTTCCTGTCATGTGTGGCTGTATGATTTACTTTCAGCACGTTGATGTACTGCATTTTCCGCAGCACCTCACAAAGTCCAGCAACTCAGCAACATTTTGACAGCAAACATTTGCTTTGTACTGTATATGTGTCACTATAGAGGCAATCCAGGGTCTAATTCCTCTCGATGATGTAACACTGAAATGTAAAAATAGAGCAGACTAGATTTGTCTTGCAGAGGAGATCCCTAATCTCATTAGGAACGCTGGTGCTACTCCAATCCTTTGTTTGAAATGCCTGGATTTATGAGAGATTTATAGCATATAGCAGATTTATAATTAGCAAGTTTTAAAGTTATCTAGGTCCCAGAAAGGGCTGCACAAGTTGAGTTTTTAAAGGAAAAAGTGTTTTCCACGAGATTATACAGATTTCTCCTGAATCCGTTTTAATTTGCACTGCGGCGCAGATATCAATATGAGGCGCGACAAGTGTGAAACTTCCATTTGAATTGAGAAGGATAATGTGAGATCAAGTCTCACTCTGTATAGACAAGTTTACAGTCGTCACGGCTGGGTTAAACAATCTCTGAAAACAATCTTCTCAGACATAATAGGATGGAGGAATCAATAGGAGCTGGGAGAGACTGGAGAGGGTAAATGATAATCAAGCTGTGCTAACACTAAAGACACTTGCTCCTTCTTATTTGGGCTGTCCTGAACAAGCAGTCCAGAGACACGGCTTTAAAGACAGCGATGAAAAAACAGAGGCAAGCGGCTGAAATAATCCTGAAGTCTATCAGGCTGTGTGTAAGAAAGCTGTAGATGTAGACAAATGTTTGATTTAACTTAATCCAAAAACTTGACGATATACTGTTTTGTCAATAACGTGGCATTTTATTCTGAGCTGGACTCACTGAGGACTTGTGAGACCTGAATGGAGGTGTGTGAAAAATGGAGTTTAATATGTGTTTAAAAACGTCGAGGAACGTTTCTGTAAAGGGCAAAATAGAAAACCTGATCCTGTTTTATGAGGTGAAGCTACTGAGTTTGATCTAATCTGAAAGCAGAGGGAAGTTATTTGTCTTCAGGATGGAGCAGGTTTCATTGAAAAGTGAAAAACCCAAGATGGAAATAAAATATAGAGGTGATGTATTAAATCTGTCTTTGTGCTGCACGCTGCATGAAACAGTGGTGCGGAGGTAGAGGGATCTAACCTGAGGGGTCATCCCGTGACAGAGATACAGGATGGGGACGTTGTCGTTGTCGGGGCCCTGGTCCAGACACACATCGCTCTTCAGGGAGTTCTTCAGCTGGGACACAGAGAAAAACACACAGTCACAAACATAGAAATAGACTACAGGAGCAGAATGGACACTCCCATTCAAATCAATGTAGCAGGCTGGTCAGAGTGGCGGCCATTTTTATACTGCTGTTCGAAAACTTTTGTTCAGGTAAACTGCCGAGTTCAGATCAAAGATAAGATCCCGACGAAGCAGATTTGCTGAATTTTTTATTCTTACCGTCTTACTAAATTATACTTAAAGATTTTTTTTTTTTTTAACTTTTCTCACTGCTTAGTTATTTATACATATATAATGTTTTAAGATTAAAGTCAAGTTTTAAGTCTCAAGACAGACAGTTGCATAAAAGTCTAATAGATGAAAGGGATTTGGAGATACTGTGATTTAAAAAGCTACCGAGGTTGAAAGATTACAGAAGTAGTTGCTTTGAATTGAAAAATGAATATTCAACTTTTTTTTACACATTGCTGGATTAAGATGAATAGTGGCTAAATATTATCCTGAAAAGACGTCTGTAATATTATATGTATTTTATATTTATGGTAATTTATATTTGTCTATATAATATTCTGTATTTAAAAAATGATGATAATATCTTGTATGCTTAATATTGATGGTGATCTATAAGTCACATAAATGATTAATGGAGTGTCTATTTCAATAGGAAACTGAAAACGACCTCTGATGACAAAGAAATTGCCAAAAATGTATAAATAAATAAACAAATAAAACGCTGTGCGCTGGACTATGAATAATGGTATCAGATAAATCCGGTGTGGTGTCCAGTCCACAGATAAAGTCATACTGCCAAAACGCAGTGAGAGTGAGGAAGCTGCATCTACCACCTGCTCTCTTCAACTCAGCAGTTCATTATTTCCTCTACAGGGGAAATTATTACACAAACATTAAGCGCTGCCTGCTGCGGTGCTCACTGTTGATATGAAAATGTAGCCACATGGTTGTGCAGGCTGTCCTCATACACTGATCGTATCTATAAATCATGCACTGTGATTCGTACTCATCCCACAAAATCAATTTGTGTGTAATCCACATAATTGTGAACCAAGAACTATAAAGAGCGTCAAATGCCACACAGGGATGATGTCCGGGTGGATCAAACCAGTGTTGGTACCGTGTGAAACCAGAAGTCAGCAACGACTTATCGGTCATGTTACTTCTGTACTGAAGTAACGCCACTTCAGGGGTATTTTATCCCAAACCAAGATCTTTTCCTAAACCTAATACCAATTCTCACTAAGTAGTTTTGTTGCCTAAACCTAACTAAGTAGTTTTGTTGTCTAAACCTAAGTAGTTTTGTACGTAGTTGAAGTTGATCTTTTCCTAAACCTATATAGTTTTCTTTCCTAAACCCAACAAAGTAGTTTTGTTGCCTAAACCTAACCAAGTCAATCTTTTTTCTAAACCTAATTAAGTAGTTTTGTTGTCGAAACCTAACCAAGTTGATCTTTTTCTAAACTTAAAGAGTTTTGTTGCCTAACTCTAAACAAGTTGATCTTTTCCTAAACATAACTACATAGTTTTCTTTCTTAAACTTAACAAAGCTGATCTTTTCTTAAACCTAACTACATACTTTCCTTTCCTAAACCTAACAAAGTAGTCTTGTTGCCTAAACCTAACTAAGTTGCTTCCTCTGAAGACAGAAGTTTATTTTGAAAAGAGTGGAGTGGAAATTGACAGGTGTGTCACACGTTGCGGGACATTCGAAGGAAAAATGTTTGAAAAATGAGGAATAACTTATAATATATAATATGTATATGTATAATGTATGAGGAAACGTTGTGTTGTGAGTTTGGACAGGTGTTATCAAGCAATAAAAGAGAAAAGACACAGATCTTATATCCCACAGTGACCATCTAATCCCAGCATCAGCCTGGCACATTCATGAGATTCATATAAAGAGAATATAAATATTCAAGTATATTTACATAAAATAGAGAGGAAGCCTGAGCGTGTTGAAATATCTAAAACATGAATCATACACTGAATCCTCTTACATTCATTTTTGCTTTATATAAATGTAAATCAGAAGCGTTATGCTTGATGAACATGACTCAGACTTTGAGGCTCACAGGGTTATTCATGCGCATCATGACAAAGGTCCTCCTGATTGAGAGATACAAAGTGCTCCGCAGGGAGCTCCAGGGAGGTTGGGTTGTGTGGGAGTGAATTAGGTAAAGATGTGAGATCAGAAGAACACAGCTTCAGGAGGATGCAGCTCCCCGTTGGCTCACGAGATGTCTACTTCGATCTGATAATCAGCAAATCCACAGAAAGCACATGCAACCACTCAGGTCTGCCAGTGCAAAAATATGCCAGTATGACAGTGTCACCTGTGGGGACAAAACTGGCTTAAAGTGAAATGGCATTTAGAGCTGAATTTTTAGCTTCTGTAATGTGACGCATGTTTGAGTGAGATGCAAAATCCCTCAGATTTGATTGTACTGCTCTCACGTGGGTGTGGCTCAGCAAACAGAGTGATACTGAGCTGCAGAAAAGATTCCTACACATTTCAAAATACCACACTTTTCCAGACTCAAATATCCAGACTTCTCCGTAGTCACAATGTAGTCTGAAAAATCCGACCATATTTGACTTTGTGATTTCATGGTGTAGAGTATGCTGTGACAAGACAAGACTACCTCTTCTCTTGCATATCCATTGCGACTCCACAGGCCTACACAGAAAGCTGGGTGACATTTCCACCATCAAACATCTATCACTTGGGGCAGTTGTTTTGTGGGCTGTGATGTACAAGTCAAGAGGAAGCTCTGCTGTGCGAGTGTGCGTTCAATTGCACTGAAGGCCTTAACCTACTTCTTGACTTGCTGTAAATGACATCAAGTTTGCTCTGGCCTCCACCTGCACCACATTTTCAGATCAGGAGGAGGAGGAGGAGGTAGACATGAATAAATTTGACCTCACACACATTCTTTGGAAATGTCAAAGTTTTTGCAAACCAACATATATTTTATCCATGCACGAGGGGTATGGCATGTAATGATTCCTCGTACCGACAACGAGTGACTCGCCCATCAGATGCATGTTGCAAATATAGAATAATGAGGTCAACTGACTCGGAGAAATGAATGTAATGAGGCCGGCCTATTTCCTCGCTATATCCATCCACCATTTGTCAGTTTGTAATATGAAAAAATCATCCATACAACAGAGAAAGCATAATACTGCGGTCTAAGTGTCACTGTGTGTTAGGGTGAAGCACGGTGATGTGAGGTGGGAGGACCGTGGAAATAAAGCTGTTTGAGAACAACTAGGATCGGGCAAATAGAAACACTGCCAGCGCTGTTGGCGCTCACTTTTTCTGGCTTCTCTCACTAATAAAATTCAGCTGCAAAGCCCTCAAGAGGGAAATACTACATCTATATTTAAAGTAAGCTTCAACTGATCTACACACATATCTAATGAACATTAATGTAACAGAAAATATTTTTTTCTGTAACTTCTGAGGTGAGAAGGGACGAATCAAGGTTGCAGTAGCAAACCTCGTCTTTGTGAAGTGTTTGTGCTCCTGACAGCAGCCATCCGTGTCCCAACGCAAGGGATTAAAATGATTTGCTCAGGCACAGTTTGCACTTGTTTTGGCTTTTGTAGAAGCTGAATTGTATTTGGGATAAAGAGGGAGGTGGCTTACTACTCCGTATGCGATGGTGTCGCTGTACATCCTCATCTCGGGGTAGATGTTGACCAGGTACCATCGGAAGGTTTTACACTGCAGCCTCTTCCTCAGAGCCTTCCTCTCAGAGATATCGCCGATGTCAATCCCCGGGTCCTGGGTTCACACAAACAGCCACGCACACATACAAACAAACACACACACAGAAGCACACAGAGTGTAATATTGATTAACTGTAGCTAGAAGAGAAGCAAATCAGATAATGGCCCATTGAGGAGCATTGTGCAGCTGTTTGTTGTGTATCTGAAAAGCTTCTGCAGAGTTTTGATTTTTTTACTGAAGTTTTCCAGCTGCCACATCACACAGTCACACCGAAGTACTACACTTACCTGGGAGGTATTCTGAGGTACTTGTACTTTACTTTGTCCATTTATGCTACTTTAGACTTCACTGCATTTCTGGGGGAAACGCTGTACTTTCTACTCAACTACCTTCATCTGATGACTGTAGTTGCTGTTTACATAGAGAAACATGCATATTAGTTTATTTATTACATATATTAAGATTAAAGCAGCGTTTTTCCCCTCTAAACTTCTCATATGGTTTCATTTACATAACTGTTTAAAGCCCAAAGACGTAAAATGATTAGAGCTGCAATGATTAATTGATTAGTTGTCACCTTTTAAATCAGTCGCCAACTACTTTGATAATTGATTAATCGGTAAATGTAATCTGTAAAAATTAAATAAATCAAATTATCTGGAGTTTTGGACAAAACAAGACATTTGAGGATGTCATCTTGGGTTTTGGGAAACACTGATTGCCATTTTTCACCATTCTGACATTTTACAGACCAAACAACTAATCGATTAACTGAGAAAATAATCAACAGATTAATACACAATGAAAATAATCATTAGTTGCAGCCCTAAAAATGATACGACAGCCAAAAACATATTACTGATTTATTTATCTCAGAGCTTTGTTTTCTCTTCTTTCCTCTCCCATCAATCATCTCACAACCCCTCAGATTTATCTTGTGAGGGGGCTAACCACTAGTCTGGACTAAACTATCCACAGAAATAGAGTAGAACAGATTTCCAATCAAATCAACATAGCAGAGCGGCGGACATTTTACGTGTACGCTGCCACTGTAAAGACCTGTGACCACTGTAGTGGGCTAACTTGTATGAACCAACAGACTTGATGAGGTGAGGTTTTGCCGTAACAACCAAACAATCTATGGAGTAGTACGAAGCATGAAGAGGCTGCTTTTGTGCACAATCACTGTTGCCCTGGTGCCAGAGAGGAAACGGCTCGTTAACACACCAAGACACACAGATACTGATTATTATGAATGTGATTATAGGCTCAGGCTACATGATGAGCATTAAAAAGTGACAGACAACAGGAAAACGCTGCAGTAAAGTCACCAAATCTCTTGGGATTCTGAGAAAAATATGAGCTTTTGTCTACAATACTGTGAACATTGTATATAGTATATACTGTAATATTGTTTGGGCAAGTTATCTGAGCAAAATATTGCTGCTACAGAAACTTATTTTGTTAATAACTCTCAGTTCCATAATAACCCAACCAGACAGGCTGATAATCTTCATCTTCCTATGTACAGTTTCCAATTCATTTAATGGATTCCTGTGTCATTGTCTGTGTATAAAAAGAGACTTAGAAATGCTCACAAAAACATTTGACTTGGAAAAAAAAGGATCACTCTTCGACGTTGTAAATATGACAATTACTCCTGCTTCTTCATATATTTTTGTTTTGTTTGAACTTTACTCCTACACTTTACGCCATATATTTTTATATGTGAAATGTTTTGAACACTAATATCTAAAATGTTCTGGTGATTTTTGTCATGATAGTATTTTTAGCTATCTGTACATCCTTTAGGTATGGATAACATAAGCTGTTATAGGTTTCTACAACACCCATATTTGTTATATCACTCATATTTTACATTCCTTTCATGTGAATTGTATTTTACTGTCTTTTGTGTATATGTTTGAAATAAATACACAGAAACATATTTTAGAGCCACACTAAGACGTACGTTGGGACAGTGGACAGTCTTCATCTGTCCTTGACTTAGCTGGACAGATAAATTTCTGGGAGAGAAAATCCACAGAAGAGTTCTGGCATCAAGTGTTAAAATTCAGGCAGGGGTACAGAGAATAAACATTGCATCATACAAAACTAAAACACTTTCCATTTAAAAACATTGCAACTAGTCAAGTGACCACAGCAAACAGTTCAGTATTTCTATAAAATAACCTAACCGTATCTAAAACAGATAAACTAGCTCCACCTTGACTGTAAAATGACTCTTAGACATCTATAACATACAGTATCAGTCATAGGGGCACATTTTATGTATAATAAGTACTTTACTTATGATACTTTATGCACATTTAACAGCTAATGTATTTTTACTTAAGTCAAAATTTAAATGCATTATTTATTGGTACTTTTACCTAAGTTAAAGATCTGAGCATTTCTTCCACCACCGCATGTCACCATCTGTTGCCTGCTGTATCATCACCATCACTGATGCCTCGCTTTAATAACTCGAAACTTGAAGTGGGTGTAAATGTTGCTGACGTGTCTTTGTGGTACTCAGAAACATCAAAAAGTGAACTCAGAGGGACTTCACATGAACACTGCCGCTGTGTTGACTTTTACACTCTCAGAGGTAAATTAACACTGACAATTTAGCTGTGTAGTTAATTCGGGGGGCTAAAGCTGGGGCTGAATTTCATGCTTCTTGAGTACAGACTCTGTTAAACGCCTCATTATTGACTGAATGAATTGCCTGCAGATGTTCATCTATTCATAACGTGGATTTACATATTCAAACAGATTATGCAGGAGGAGGAAAAAAGCTTCAGTGAGCAAACATTTGACTTCGCCTTTGAGGGATGCTACATTTAACATAAGACACGGTGCGGTTATTTACTTTGATTTATTGAATCCAGTTCAAGATCAAATGAAAATCAGAAAACGCAGAAATATAAAGGCAGCGTGCAGCATATAGTTTGTATCAGTTAGATTCCTGCAAACTTTGAGACGTTTTGTACTTTGTGTTGTTGACACTACAGATGTCTTTATTCAATATCTCAAATAACACAGCGAAGCCTCAAATAAAGACATACAAGAATAAACCGATACATAAATGAATAAAATTAATTATGTACATCTTCCTTTTCTCTGTGCTTTCTGTATTATTCATTATTTTACTCCCAAGATGCAGCTGTAATCCAGACAGTTCCTTTAATCATCTTTTAAAATGTTATTGTCGTCTTTCTCTAAATGCTAGAGTCTCCATTTAGACCATTTCACTGAATCATATTTAGCATTTACTTATTCTGTGGCACGTATTTAATTCAGGCCAATCTGTAAGTAACAAGAAATGATTTCATTTGAGCCCTCTGGAGGTGTCAGGGGTCTGATTCGACTAAACATCTGTGATGGGAGGAGTGCAGCTGATAACAGATGACACTCCACCCTGTGACATTTAGATTAGGTGGCTGCAGAACAGAGCTGCCTGTTGGTGCTGTAGATTTATGATGTATCATCATCTGTATTCATATTTGTGGATCTGTGCATCACTTCTTCCCATCTGACTTGGACTTCTGCATGAATGCTGCCTTCAGATTATGATGCAAAAGGCTGCAACAGCAAATCCTGCGTATAGGTAGCAAAAAAGAAGCTGCTCTGCTTTCTCTCAATTAAGCCTGAAGCCAGTTTATGTCTGACATCTGACATTTGAAAAATGGGACACATGTACATACTGAGGATTGTGTTAAGATTGTGTTAAGAGGTTTCACCTCAGCTATCTATAAAACTGTGAAGCTGAAAGAAGAGTTAATGATGATTTCTGCTTTGTTGTGAAAAACTGTTTTTGCAATTTTGGGGAATATTTTCATCTTCAGTTACCCAGATTAAGACGTTTTCTGGTTTTGACCAGTGAACTACGTCCAGGTCTGAGAAGTGAAAACAATACTGAAGCGCCTTAAACTTGCATTTTTTCTCATAACCAGCAGGGGCGACTCCTCTGGTTGCAAAAAGAAGCCTGATTACATGGAAATTTATGAGACATAAACATTGTAAACAGGGGTTTATGGTCTCAATCATTAGTTTCAAGTGTTCTTCAATGCAGCATGATGGTCATTTAGTAAATTATAGTCACATTTAGAGTCAAACAGACCATAAAGCAGCGTATGCTACTTGACAGGTTGCTACCACGGCATTATCCGGTCTGAGAGTTGTAAAATAGCTTTAACCCTTTCAGTGTGTTTTCAGTTCATGAAAGTTAATTTCAAAAATGTCTTATTCAACATTTGGTTGTACTAAGCTCCATCCTCTTGTGTCACTTCTGGTTGCAAAAAATGAAGATGGCGACAGAAAGGCTCCAGGATGGCAGTCCACAAACCAGTGGGTGACATTCTGGTGACTATGTCCACTGTGGTTTTGACCACTTTGCATACTTGAAGCATACTAACATACTAAACATACTACTACTAAGCATACTTTCTTCTTTGTAAATTTCTCCACTGTGGGACTGATAAAGGAATATCTTATCTTATCTTATCTTATCTTAAAAGGAGCAGATTGGTTTAATGTTGTAAACTGATTTTTATCCAGATTTTACATCCTTACATGTCCAAAATAAGCCCTACTCCCTGAAGACCATGCAGTAAAAAAAGGTCCTTTAGTAGCATCCACAGCTCAGAATACGATTACATTAATAGAGTTAAGATACTGTGGGACTCTGTTAGTGGCCTAGTGATGCCACATAACTTCATCGTCTCTCTCTCTGTTTCCTGTCAGCATGTCTGCTGTAACCCATCGACTAAAGGCCAAACGCCAAAAACATTTATGTAAAAAAAAAATGGCAAAGCCACCTCCTCAAGTTGAACTACTGAGTGCTTGTGCTGCAAAAGGCAATGTGTTTCTCTGTATTATTGATTTGTTTGTGTTAAAAATAAACACTACAGTCACAAATTCCTAATAAATAATGACACCTTTGTACTGTAGATCACTACACAGCGAGTCACTGTTGAGAAATAAACCCTGACAGGGTGATGCATCGCCCTGAAGGGGTTTATTTCACAACAATGACCCGCGAACTGTACATTATCCCGCTTATTACATGGCTACTTACTTAAGAAATCAATAATTTGACCTAAAAAATGTCCTCCAGAGTCTGACTTCAGAACGTTACCCATAGCAATGGTCTGTTATAAAGAAATGACAGACCGTAGAACGTCAGGATTGACCAATCACAATCCAAAGTTGTGTAATAAACACAGATAACCACCTGGATAATGACACCAGTGTGATACTGTGAACAAACTATTGTGATAGCAGCTTATTACTGTAACTCATTAAACTTAATACTTAAGAGCTGTTAGAAAAACAACATGATGAACTCACCTCCACAGGAATATTCCAGGCCATGTAGACGTGGTTTTTAAACTCATCCATCCAAACTTCTGCAACTCTGAGGGCGTTTCGCCGCACGTGAGATGTCAGATCCTCGGTGTAGGGCTTATGAGCGCGCTCTATGTGGGCGATGCGAGCACAAGGAAGGACCTCAACGCTGCCGCCACACTGCCACACCTGGTTTTAAACATTTAGAGTACCAAAAAAGAGAAAATTGTCATTCATCTACAGTAGCAGCTTAACAGCTGCTTTAGGAAATCAAATAGTCACAAAACACACATTTAGCCTTCAAGACTAAAAACCACAGCTGTACCAAAGGTTGCACAGATGCTCCTGTGATGCTGTTGCGCCTGATGTTCATGCTGGTTTAGAAGTTGGGCTTTCTGTGGGGCACTGGAAGAATGTTTTAAGTTGGCTTTGGAAAGTAAAAAGTTTTCGCCAAGCCTAACTCCTTGTGCTCCCATAGAATATGAATCTTATGAAAAACACAATGTTATTCCTGACTTGATGAAAAATGTTATTTTTTTCTGTGCAGAGCCATGAAGCCTCATTATTTTCCCCTGTTCTATTTTTCTCATCAGTCAGTGCACATTTATTTTGTCTCCACTGGTGTACTTTTTAAAACAAGTACCTTTGTTCTGATTCTACCAGTAGACTTAAAAAAAGACTGAGGCTGGAGAGCCGTTGGGAGGACCTCCGCACAGTCGGTGCAGTGGGCCAGGATGGCATCACTTCTAGGCTGCTGAAAGTACGTTTTGGCCAGCAAGCAGAGGCCCTCCATTGTCACCTCTGAAGCCTATTGTATCCTTGACTGCGAGGAGGGAGTCCCCGTGGCGGGTGATACTAATGTCCCAGTGCCCAGGAGGAGCAGCCTGAGTCCTTGATGACTAAAAGCCAGTGGCACTAACTCCTCATCTAATGAAGACCTCTGGGAGGCTGCAGACCCTGGTGCAGGGATCTCCGCAAACTTTTCCCAACTGTGATACTTCTAGCCAGCAAATGGTGACAGTAAAAGACTCCTCCATAAAGACTAAAAGGAAAAACATATTTTGTGTGCATGCGATGACACTTTCCCGTAATAGTTTTGCAGCATCATCTGTGAAAGTTTTCATATTCTGTTCTCAGATCACTCAAATCTTTGTATACGCTGCAAAGAACAAAAAACGTGTTTCCTTTTTTTGTAAAGTGCATTTTTACTTCCACTGCTCACACACTTTATCCCATAATTTCCATACTTTTCACCATACATTTCAAATCCAGCGTTAAATGTGTTTATTGTGTGTGTAACCATATTGGTTATTAACATGTCAATTTGTTTTGTGTTTTATCATTTATACATCATAAAGATTGTGAATTTCCGAGTTAAAAAACGTTGAGGAGAACTATAGAGAATCAAAGCTTGGAGGGAAATAAATTAGGAAATGACTGAAACTGTACAATGCTACTGATTAGTATCTGAAGAATTTGTATGGTATCGCAAAGCAATTCAAAGACTCAGCAGCAGAAGCAATGAAGATGTCCTCTTCTGTTTACACGCTCACATTTGTATGGGGGTCATCAAAGAGAGATGTCACCACCAGAGCCTGTGGAGGATCCTCAGAAACCACTTAAATGTGCTGAGCCTAACATTAGACCAGAACACCTGGTGTGTATGTATGAAAAAGGTTGAAATCATCCCACTATGTTATTACTGTATGTGAGGATCAAATAGCACAGCTGACATCCAAGTAAAATGTGTCATTTCCATCAAAAAAGCAGCTGCCAAAGAACATGAACAGTGTGTGGTGCAGATGAGTATCATTAAGGATGATGTGACAAACTGCGGATGTGATCGGGACACTAATGACAGGACAGCTCTGAAAAGGCTGTCAAGCAGATGTGGCCATAACCTGTTGTTGTGTTGTTACTGATAGTTATTCAAAATAAAATAGCCTTTTCAGGCTTTTTATTAACTATTTTATTGATGTAAAAAAAACTCAAAAGGTGCTTTTTTGCAGCAGTAAACCCTGACCCTGTTGGAGGTCCCATAATTACAATAAACAGCTGGTAATTAGCTGAGCATTATGTACATAATGATCGTACACGCTATGTATTAACACACATACACAACGCTGTGCGGTTAACAGACGGCAGGATGAGGCTGAACATATGCAGCATTTCCACAGTGAGAATTCTCCGGGAGGCCACTGATTAAAATCAATCAATATAACAAGTCAGACTGTGAAGCATCTTGTATAATTTATTTCCCCATTTTAAAGACGGACAACGCCCAGGGCTTGTTGTCTCAGTCCAAGCAGATATTCTGTAAGCAGAACTGAATTAAAACTTTATGTAATATTTAAATTAAAAGAGCAACTGGTTAGTTGTGGCAGCTGCAGTGGTGTCCTGGCGTCGGGCTGAAACTCCAGATTACTGACTGATTATTTGTGTGCCGTCATAAACAGTGACATCATTTTAACACGGAAATATATTTCTACAGCCCTGTCCAGCCTTCGTCATGTAACGGTCGGTCTCCTGGTATCTCCTCTATGCTCTTGAGACTGTGTTGAGAGACACAGTAAACCTTGTTGAGACTGCACATATATGTGCCATCATGGAGGAGCTGGACTACCTGTGCAACCTGATTGGTCCCATCAGGATCTAATCTAAACACTCATTCACACATCGATGGCTATGGCTTCGGGAAAACATTGGGGTTAAGCGTCTTTGGACTGTGGGAGGAAGCTGGAGTACCTGGAGAAAACCCACCCAAGCTTACACGGGGATTGGAGCCGGATTCGAACCTGCAACCCTATATTTACCATATTTATAATGGCGGCCTGGCAATTCATACTGAGGCAGAACAAGAATGGAGTCTGGACTAAAGTGGTGGACAGACCCACCTTGCCATACTCACAGCTTAATTAATTGACAACGGAAATAATCAGTTGCAGTCTTATCCCAGTCTGAACCCAACTAAACACACGACTTTGAAGATTAAAGAAGCTGAAAATAGGGCAGTGAAACATCAGAATAATTGTGCCATCACTTTTCTAAAAGCCTCAGTCAATTACAGCTTGTGTGCAACCTCAGCCCCAAAATAATTGTCCCTCCGTTCTTCAGCGTAAACTTTCCTTTCTGACGATAAAACAAATGCCTCAGAATTTATGCCTGCGTGACGCTCCCCTGCAGTTAACCACTAATTGTCTGCTGCCTTTTCCCCCAAATTAATCACAAGGAATGTGTCATTACTGTCAACATACAGCAGAAGTCTTCCATTATTACTGAGGGCTGCATTGTTATTCCATTCAAAACAACAATTTTATACAGTGGATATTCCTAATAGTGCACCCCATCTAATTTGCATTCATGACTCAGACAATCTGCTGCTGAAGCAGAAAGCACGGCTCAACAACACTTTGCTCCAAGATGGTGGCATGATTTTGGATGAGACGCCCCACCTCCAATGCCGTCAAAAAGCTGTAAAATAGCGAAGTTTACCAAACTTCTGACGCTTGGTCCACATCACTACAGAGTAGTATGATACGTCAGCCACTGCAGTGCAAACAAAACCAATCACCACTCCACCACTTTTGGTCTACTTTGTGTTATTAAAAGTCAGGTCCTCACTCCACCCAGTCTCCCCGAGTCCACAGAACAATATCACTCAGGACAGCAGCACAACCACTCCTTTCCCTTGTAAACTTAAAAGCTCATCTCCTCAAGAAATGCCTCACGTCCCCTGCTCCCACTTGTATCACACCCCTTTTTGTGCCACATCCTCCTGCAAATATGCTCCTGTCTGAGTCTGATCCAGCTGCTCTTCCTCTAATTTCTTTGTGTCAAACTTTTCTGGCAGAGGAGAGGTCTCGCATTACAGCAGTGTTTGCTTAGATCTATTATCATGGCACCATCCGCCTGAGCATAAGCTAATTTTTACTGCTGCCCTCATCATAATTTGCTTTGGATAAGAGCAAGAGCTAAATACCTTTAATGTAAATGTAATGTGAGTGGATGTGCTTTATTCATTTTTCTGTCTACAGTGGTGCCAGTTACCAAGCGGAGCGTCTGCTCGCTTAAAGTGGATTTTCGATGGGAGTTTGCAAAATCTCTGATGACATGAAGCATAATAATGATGCAGTTTTATGGTGCAGCAATATGTCAAATAAAATTACAGAAAATACTCAAGCTTACTGATTAGATTGTCAATCTACTTAATAATTTCATGAACTTTTTGCATCCTCTGGTTTGTGTACGGTTCGCTGCCTTATTGCACACACATAATCTATCTTTAGACCGTCAAACGCTCACCCCCTGCAGGCTTGAAAGGCGGCTGTAACATGTTTGTGTTTTTGCTTCTTCCCTAAGAACAGCAACAGCTTTAAGTCGTGTCAGCTGCAACGGATTCCAAAATTGTCACAGCCAAAAAAAGGATCAAGGCGTATATAAAATGTCTCGAGTCACTCCTGCAGCAGGAGACTTTTCTCTGCTGCTCATTCATATCCTCAGTATTGTTCTACAGGCTAAACACAAAGCTCCTCTCTGGCTACTTCCTACAGAAGCCTTGTATTTGCACATTTTACAGTACCCAATGATTACCATGTGTGATTATTATGGAGAGACTATGATTGTGAAATCACTGCTTAGCAACCGTAACTAGGCACAGCAGGTATGTGAAGCGTTGGATTTCTCTACATGTTGAAGCAGTGTGCATGAGGCTGTGTGGTATGAGCCACTGTTAGTTCACCAAAGATGAAACACAACAGCCAAACTGTAAGAAATGATTTACAAAAATTGAAAGCGCAAACAGCAGCAGTAACCTTTGCTGTGTCTCAATCTGCGTACTTCCATATTTACACTGCATAAATGTGTTCACACTGAGAAGTGTGGCAAAATGCAGTGCACTCAAAGTACCTGGATGTTGTACTTTAAATGGTCAAAATGTTGAGTGGGTAACGTTTGACACTTCTCACCCTGAACGGTCACCATCTTTGCCACGTAGAGGAAGGAGAGAGTCCACCAAATTACCTCAAACTTGTGGAAATGGCGGCGAGGAAACTGCAGCAGATACATTTGTTTTCAGCAAGAACCACTATACTGTATTTGGATAGAAGCCGTTATTGGGTTCATTTTAGGGGTGTGAAAAATTCACCTATGTATTGCGTTTTAAATTTGTTTTTTTTTTTTTAAATCGATCATGGACAGGTAAAGTTATCGTGTTGCAGTAACATGTGGTCCAACCAGCTGTCACTCACATCTGTGTTCAAATTATAGGGGGGCGGCAGTAGCTCAGTCTGTAGGGAGTTGGCTTGGGAACCGGAGGGTCACCGGTTCAAGTCCCGCCATGGACCAAGAACTGAGTGTGAACTGGTACTGAACTCTTGGGCACTGCCGAGGTGCCCCTGAGCAAGGCACCAAACCCCCAACTGCTCAGGGCGCTTGTCAGGAGCAGCCCCCTCACTCTGACATCTCTCCATTGTTGCATGTTTGTGCATGTGTGTGTTCGGGTCTGCATGTACCGTGTTTAAAACAACAGAGTGAAAAAATTGAATTTCCCCTCGTGGGACTAATAAAGGACTATCTTCTTCTTCTTCTTCTTAAATTGACCGTCGCTACAACTGTAGAGCACCTATATGCTAACATTTATGTTACATGCATTCAAATGGCCCAGATGGAGCTGAGCATGGATGTATAAACATAACGGAGCTAACAGGAAGAGCTATCGGCACACCAGAAGTATACACCAGAGTGACTACTACAAATTTTGACTTAAAGTTACTTCTATTCAACCAATGACACAGGCGTCTCCCAGAAGATAATAAGACGACGTACAAGAGGCATCATTTTGAAAAAAAAAAAATAGTTCTCACTTTTATTTACATTTGAACAAAAAGTGGCATGTCCAACATTATTCATACCCTTCTCAATAATCAATAGAAAAGCCTTTATAGGCTATTACAGCAATCAATTGCTGACCAGCTTTTTGCATGTCTCCACTGGTAGTTTTGCCCATTCATCTTTAGTGATGAGCTACAACTCTTTCAGGTTGGAGGGTCTCCTTGCCATCACCCTGATCTTTAGCTCCCGCCACAGATTCTCCATTGGATTCAAGTCAGGACTCTGGGCCACTGCAAAACATTAATGTTTTGTCTGCTAACCATTTCTTCACCACTTTTGCTGTGTTTATACATATACAGTACACACACACACACACACACACACACACACACACACACACACACACACACACACACACACACACACACACACACAAACACACTGCCATGGAGTTCAACTTTGGTGCATAGCAACAGTCACCAAGGGGGGTCGAGCTTGAATTGTTACCCCTTCATTTCCATAATATTAATAAGACACTCCATTCATTTTTGCCCAGTATTACCTTATGACAGAAATTAAGCCCTAACATTATCAAGTTACAGTGAGTCCTTCTAATTTACAGCAATAGTGTCTGATTATGACGTGCTCACTCTGTGATGATATCTCATATCTCTCAGCTAAAAAATGCTATTCTCACAAATGCATTCCTGAAAAGCATTTTACAGTCCCTGTATGAGATGAATAGTCAGAGAGGTACAGCAAACATTAGTTTCCTGTCTCTCTCTGTGAGCACTATGGGATGCTGCATCTCAATCAGGCTGGTGAACAAACTCGAGACACCAGAGGATTCAAAAAAGACAATATGGTCTCGTTTCAAGCTGGGCAGGCTGAGATGTGGAGAACCGTGAGTTCATGCATCAGTCACGCCATGAGTCATCACTGCAAGCTGGAGGTAGGAATATGACGGTACATTTTCATGATAAACATCATGCTCCTTAATAAAAGCTGACAGACATTTGAATTGCACTAGATGTAAGGATATGATAAAAGCACGGCATCTTTCTTTGAATAGAATATTTAGCAGGATACCACAACGAATCACTATGTCTAAAAGCAGGTCAGTATCTTTGGGATGAGACTATGTAAAATAAAGATTCGTACAAATATCTAATAAAATATTGCTGCCACATTGGAGTCTAAAAAGCCAGTATGACTAAAACCTTTGGTAATTTAGTATGAAACGGGTGTAGCAATGATGTTACAAGCATCCTGATTTAGAAATGTGACTCCACCTTGTTGAGGCTAATTGTCAAACTTGAAAAACACAGAAAAGGAAACACACTTCTATAGTCTCCTGCCAGGATGAGCACAACCTCAGAAACTTTGCACCTGCAATTTATACTGCTTTATGTATTTTCTATTTTCATTTCATACCTGTCTGTGTATCTGAAGCTATCTGCTTTCACCTCCCACTCCTGTCCCCTCAAGAAGCCCTATCTGTCTTTTAAAAACACCCTAATATTTCCCACTGCATTCATTTCACATTTCCTCAGTATTTTCTGCTGATAAAACCCTTCACATCAAAGCACAGATTTGCTTTTAAGGTAAAGCTGAGCTTCCTCTTTCGCTGCCCAGAGCACATTGAAGTAGTGCAGACAATTGGCATAGAGTTTCCACTGTATGAGCATCAACTCGCTCTGTCTGCCGTCTGAAAAGGATGAGAAGATTTCCCATCCTCTCCACAGAAATGCTGAACCATTTACAGACCATCCTAAATTACCTTGTAGAGGAAGAAAGACACATTACAGCTCCACTTCTGTCCTTCAGCCTCTGAAAGACATAGTTAAGATGGTACAAGTGATGCATTTCTCGCGTGAAAGATGCGTTTCTCTAACTTGACAACATCTGCGACCAACTCTTCATCTGAGTCATTTCCCTTCATGCGCTGCCAATTTTACACATTTGCCTCATGTTTGAATAAAAGTTGTAGAAGCAATCTGGTCCAAGAAATCTACAATAATCATCAGACCGTAAGTCGAACTAAACTTTAAACTTCCTACATTGTTGATAGGGGCTGCACGGTGGTGTAGTGGTTAGCACTCTCGCCTCACAGCAAGAGGGTCGCAGGTTCGATTCCAGCTTGGGACTCTTCTGTGTGGAGTTTGCATGTTCCCCGTGTAAGCGTGGGTTTTCTCCGGGTACTCCAGCTTCCTCCCACAGTCCAAAGACATGCTGTTTAGGTTAATTGATGACTCTAAATTGCCCGTAGGTGTGGATGCGTGAATGGTTGTCTGTCTCTATGTTGTCTGTCTCTATGTGGATGGACTGGCGACCTGTCCAGGGTGTACCCTGCCTTCGCCCTATGCCAGCTGGGATCGGCTCCAGCCCCCCCGCGGCCCCTAACGGGAAAAGCGGTTGACGATGGATGGATGGACATTGTTGATATCCAGCAAGGCTAGTAAGTGCAACACAGCACTGCCAAAACCACACATATGAGCTACAGCTGTCAAAGTTAATGCAAGTTAATGCAAATTCATTTTAATGCCACCAATTTCTTTAATGCACTAACACAACTTGCGATTTTCAGGTTGTAGCAGGCTCAGTTTTAAAGAAGATACTGATATCACATGAAACTAGAAAATCTGAGGAATCCATTGGTACCAACCATGTCACAGTAGCTCGACACGCTGGAGGCTAAATAACACTACAATCTTGCACTCATTTTTTTGTGAGGAAAAACTGGCATGGCCATTTTCAAAGGGGCCTCAAGATATGTCAATGGAAACAGGTTCTTTGGGTACCCACGAGTCTCATTTATACAGTGCTGCTCAAAAAGTTTGTGAACCTCTTGAGTTTTCAATTGTTTCAACCTGATTTTGTTATTTAATCAGAGCCATTACATTTATATGAAATAACTAGAATAACTAAACTAAATAAGTTTATCAATTCACTATACTTTTTTTTAAATCAATTGTGCAGTCAAGACTAAATTAAAAGAAGTTTTGGTCAACTTACGTAGGTGCAAAAGTTAGTGAACCCTGAGCTGCACTGCTTAAAACAAACAGTTATGTAAAATCAGGTGGGACAAATTGGTGGCTAAACTAAGCACTGAAATGGACCAATGAAATGAGAGATGTTTAGGGAAGAAATTGTGCATCACTGATTGAAACAGAGATAAAACCAGGTCACTTTAGTCTTACCCAGGTGAACCCATACAGATCAATCATGCCGAGAGGAAGAGAGATCTCAGAGGACCTCAGGAAGAGGGTAGTGACAGCACATTTGTCTGGGGAAAGCTATGAAGTCATCTAAAAAACATTGAGCTTCATCGTTCCACCATGAGGCAGATCGTTGACAAATGGAGAGCGCTGAAAAAGACTACAACACTGACTAGGAGTGGACGACTTTCTAAAATATCAGCAAGAGCTGCAAGAGAAATGATAATTCAGTTAAAAGCCAACCAAAACATAACATCTATGGATTTGCAGACCTCTCTTGCTGCATCTGGGACACATGCATAATTTCACAATAAGACTCAATCAACATAGCGGGTTGCTAGGAGGAACTCTGGAGAAGCCTGAACATTTGTGGACAGTTGAGTCCAAAATAGGAATTGTTTGGTCACAACCAAAACCGCTGTGCAAACCGAGCACCAGAATGAGGAAGAAAGGGGATTTAAATGACTTTGAACGTGGCATGGTTGTTGGTGCCAGACGGGCTGGTCTGAGTATTTCAGAAACTGCTGATCTACTGGGATTTTCACACTCAACCATCTCTAGGGTTTACAGAGAATGGTCCGTAAAACAGAAAATATCCAGTGAGCGGCAGTTGTGTGGATGAAAATGTCTTGTTGATGTGAGAGGTCAGGAGGAGAATGGGCAGACTGGTTGGAGATGATAGAAAGGCAACAGCAACTCAAAAAAACACTCGTTACAACCAAAGAATGAACACACAACAAGTCGACCCTTGAAGAAGATGGCTACAGCAGCAGAAGACCACACCTGGTGCCTCTCCTGTCAGCTACGAACAGGAAACTGAGACTACAATTCGCACAGGCTCAAAATTTGACAACAGAAGATTGGAAAAACTCTGATGAGTCTCAATTTCAGCTGCGACATTCAGATGGCAGGGTCTGAATTTGGTGTAAACAAACATGAAAGCATGGCTCCATCCTGCCTTGTATCAACGGTTCAGATTGCTGCTGGTGTAATGGTGGAGGGGATATTTTCTTGGCACACTCTGGACCCCTTAGTACCGACTGAGCATCGTTTAAATGCCAAACCTACCCGAGTATTGTTGCTGACATGTCCGTCCCTTTATGACCACAGTGTACCCATCCTCTGATGGCTGCTGCATGTCACAAAGCTCAGATCATCTCAAACTGGTTTCTTGAACATGACAATGAGTTCACTGTACTCCAATGGCTTCCACAGTCACCAGATCTCAGTCCAATAGAGCAGCTTTGGGATGTGGTGGAACAGGAGATTTGCATCGACAAATCTGCAGCAACTGCGTGACGCTATCATGTCAATATGGACCAAAATCTCTGAGGAATGTTTCCAACACTTTTTGAAAGTATGCCACCAAGAATTAGGGCAGTTCTGAACGCAAAAGGGGACCAACCTTTTACTAGCAAGGTGTACCTAATTATGTGGCCGGTGAGTGAATATACCCATAAAATATTTACTCCAGAAAATGTGCTCTCTACACTCCCATGCACTCTTGCCTGTTTTCTGACCCTGTATCCATAGTTTACAGTAGCATTTTGCCCTGTACATTGTATGTTGTTCATTTGTTGTATACATATGTAATTTCTCCTACATACATCCTGTCATTTGTATCTATACTGTTGGACTGTAGGCAGTAAAATAGATAACATAGTTCTAATAAATCATGACATTGATGAGAAAATTATTCTACAGGCTTGATTAGACTTTGAGAAGCAGGGGGCCGGCGTCCATCACGCTCACTGTGGACATTAATTAATTAATTCATTTGACTACAGAGATAAACAGTCATTCAAAAGCAAAATAAGTTTCAAATTCCACTCAATCACGGATGCAGCATGTGTGTCAACCATAGACTGTATAAAAAGTGGACGTAGTCACCGTGATGTTGCCTACTGGTTTGTGGACTGCTGTTTTGAAGCCTCCGGTTTTGTTTTTTGGCCGTTGCCATCTTTTTTTATGGCCGTAAACATATTATGCTGGCTCTGCTGGCTGCTAGAAATAATACAAGTTTAAGGCACTTCAGCTTTGGCTTCGCTTTTCAGACCTGAAGGTCGCCCACTGGTGTCAACTAAGAACTCTCATCTTATTATTATATAATTATTTTTGCAACTCTCTGCTGTACTACAGTGGTGCCACCACTCCCTATCCCACACCAGGTGCCAAATATTGTGAGAGTATCAGTAAAGTCTTGTCATGTTTAAATAGTTTTTACATAACAGTCAGACACCTGTTTAAAAGCCTAAAAGCCTCTGAACATCCACATAGTTTTACTCAGTTAATGTGGTTGATTAGACCTTTGCTCAGGACTGTGTGGGCGTCTATAGACCGTCACTGGCTGACTCCTTCCCCTCTCTATCCCCCTTTCACTCTGTCACTATCAATAAAAATGAATAAAAAAATAATGCTCCAAAAAATAAAATAATATTTAAAAAAAACAAAACCTGAGCAGAGGTCTAATCAGTTTTGAACTGCTGATTTGTCTAAACAAAAAAACAAAAGAAAAAGAAGATGTCACCGGCATCTTGACTAATGACTAATTTATTAATGAAGAAAACAATCATCAGATTAATGGATAATGTAAACTATCGTTAGTTGTAGCATTGTTTGACTGCTGTGAGCACTCTAAACACATTTCATTCATCTCTACTGTATTTGTGTGGAGTAGGAGTGAACGTTGGCCGGTACGGTCCGGTACTCCGTACCACTGAAAGATTATGCAGTACTGGGAAGAGGGGACAGCAGCTGCCTGCCAAAACCTCCATACAGCACGTCGCTCATGATTGCATTTCCAGCAACAAAACACAAATCTGCTAACATCAGGTTAACATACAATTATTTACCTCCACCAAGCAGGTTCTATTTTTGATTCACTTCGTCTGTTTGTTTGTACACACATTAAGGCCTTTTCAGACTGGGAGCAGCACTCCGCCTGCGTACTCGCTTGGATCCGCAGGGTCTGACTGCGTACCTCATGCAGACAAGCACTCTGGGAGTAAACGCCAGGTGCTGTGCGTGGCAACCATGGAAACAACATCTGTGCACCACTGTAGACTATGTACGCCTGCCAGCACAACTATCATTGTTGACACGTGGCAATGCTGTTTCACTTTCATTAAAGCTTCAGTAGGCAACAATTTTTTGGCATTAATTCCATAATCTTTCAGCATATTGTAGTCCAAGTGTTGTGAGAGAAAACTAGACTTGTGCTCCTCGTCACGGCTCTGTTCTCAGGCTTTAATAAAACCTTGCCCATGTCAGAGGACTTTGACAGAAGCACTGCAGTGTGCCTCTCTCTCTCTCTCACCACCGACAAACCCAGACTCCCCACCGCCACACGGTCTGTCGGAAACTTGCACGCACGAAGCCATCGGTAATGCTAGCAGCTGCTAATGTATCATAAACACACGCTGTATGTCGGACAATCGCTACACTAAATGCGCGGTGGAGCGTTTTACTGTGAAAGTGTCTGCATGTCCACGACACTACACAGCACTGTGGCTGCTAACACTGCCGGACGGTGAACTGGAGACACTGAATGCAGCACCGTGGCTGCTAACACTGCCGGACGGTGAACTGGAGACACTGAATGCAGCACCGTGGCTGCTAACACTGCCGGACGGTGAACTGGAGACACTGAATGCAGCACCGTGGCTGTTAACACTGCCGGACGGTGAACTGGAGACACTGAATGCAGCACCGTGGCTGCTAACACTGCCGGACGGTGAACTGGAGACACTGAATGCAGCACCGTGGCTGCTAACACTGCCGGACGGTGAACTGGAGACACTGAATGCAGCACCGTGGCTGCTAACACTGCCGGACGGTGAACTGGAGACACTGAATGCAGCACCATGGCTGCTAACACTGCCGGACGGTGAACTGGAGACACTGAATGCAGCACCGTGGCTGCTAAAGCAACTCTCCTGACGGTGAACTGCCATTAATAATCAGTTACAAAGTTTAGTTATTGAAATTTTTCTAAATTTTATAAATAAAATGTTGGCTAGCTTAATCTAAATCCTAAAAAAATCCCAACACTGATTGTAAAACAGACATGGGAAATAAAGCCAAGTTTTGAGATGAAATATTCTACGTGCTCATCCACCATCCTTTCTATTTTTGCTGACCCTCTCTTGGCTCTGAACGTTGCCCTTGAACATATACCGCTAATGAAGAATAAATGCATATAAATGTAATTTGTAGAAGACAGGGCTGCAGTAATCCATGCAGACAGCCATACGAAGAGTCGTAGCCTTGAATTATTAATGTATCACTTACCATTGCATCCCATTTAACTACAAAGATGGAGTTTTCTAGAAGGGAAGAGATGCCGAAGAGTTTCTTGATTGATTGTGTGTGTCGTGTAATTATCCAGGGACTGTTTAGCAGAACTAGCCTCATTCTTATTGTCATATCTTTACAACTCTTAGACTCAGACTCCTTTACTGTCATAGGCAGTAAGAGTTTCACAAGCTAGGACTGACAAAATTTTAAATTTAAAATAACATATATTAAAAGAATAATACATTCTCTGAGATTTAAATTTCAAGATCACACATTTTACATTTATATTAATGGCTGTAAGTCAATTAAAAATATTGATTCACAATTAACTGCATGATCGTCCATGATTAATTGTGGTTAATCACGAAGTATTTAATACTCTTATCAACATAGGAGTGGACAAATATGCTTTCTTTATTCAAATGTATGCATATATTTATTATTGGAAATCAATCAACAACACAAAACAAAAACAAATATTGTCCAGAAACCCTCACACGTACTACACGCATTTAGCATGAAAATATGCTCAAATCATTACATGACAAACTCAAGTCCAACAGGCAACAACAGCCGTCAGTGTATCAGTGTGTTGACTTGTGGGTACCCATAGAACCCATTTTCATCCACATATCTTGAGGTCAGAGGTCAAGGGACCCCTTTGAATATGGCCATTACAGCTTTATGTCACCAAAATGCACAAGCTAATATGACATGGTTTAGTTTCATACGATGCCAGTATTTTAATTCGAGGTTTAAAACTGAGCCCGCTACAGCCTCTGAAAGACCGATTGCGTTAATATGTGAAAGAAATTAGTGGTATTGAAACGAGTTTGCATTAACGTGTTAACTTTGACGGCCCTAATTCATATCCACTGGTCCAATCCAGCCTGAAACTCCACAGAGGAGTGTGCTGTTTTCTTCCTAAATGCTGCTGTAGACTGACTCTGTCTCCAGAAGTAAAATTATAAAGATTTTAATTCATGCAGCCTTGATGACAGTATCTCTTGGCTCGTCTGTACTGGGGAAATCCCACCAGTTGCAACCACTTGAGAGGTGCTTATAGCCAAAAACTAAATCGCCTGCAGTCCGAACACCCAGTTTTGCTTTCTTGCTCCGAAACCAAACCCACTGAGAGCAAAATATCTTTTTGACTAGGGACTTGATTTATTTTTCAATCCAAGCAGCTTCCTTCCTCCTAACAAGTGTTATCAGCACAAAGAAGTGTGAATCTGAGACCAGCATACAAACAGGTTGGCACGTTATACACAACTTCCTGCCCACAAGATAACACCTTCTGGGGTGAAACATCTCAAATAATAAGTAACAAGCCAGTTCTCCATCTACACGATAACCTTTATTAGCACATTACTGTATATACTGTATACGACCATGAGAGATATAATAAGACAGAGTCCAATTTGAAGCTACATTTTCTAAATATTCTAGTTTCCCCTTGAGCTGAGAGAGTTTTGAAGTGTATGTGGCTGTCTGCAAGATGTATATTTGAGGCGATAAATATGTAAATCAAAGCATATCCCTTTTCATATCACAATACAATAAACATAACTGTCTGCAGGATAGAATGAACCCATGAATAATAAGTTATCAGAGGGAGATGGCTAAAGAAAGATTGCCCACTGATGAATATGAATTCAGAGATACTGGACAAAAAGCAGGAGGAGGAAGTGTGAAAATAAGGTCTAACTTTGCACAAAGCCCACACTGCGACAAAACCCTGATGCAGCAGGTTTGCCATCTACCAGATCTGTCAAATCTGATCCGGCCTCTCCATGGGGATCCATGTTCAAGCTTCTGTATTCACTCTGTGCTACCTATGTGTGATACTGAATCTCCCATCCAGAGGGTGTCATGAAAACTCTGCTACCACAGCTCATCCTGTCATCTGATATCCTATATTCTACCTACACTGACATCAGCTCCATCTTTCCAATAAATCAATCAATAGGGCGTCATTTTGACTGGTTTAAGTTCATTTAAGGGAGCAATGTGTAGCATTTTTGGGGATCTATTGGTAGAAATGGAATATAATATTAATAAGTATGTTTTCTTTAGTATTGCGTTACGTAACCGGCCACCATGTTTCAACAGTACAGACTGGACAAACCACAGTGTTAACTTTTCCTGCTGTCACTCCACTCAGCCGCCAGGAAACAAGAGACTGGAAAGCTCTGTTGGTCTTTCAGTATTTATTTCTGCACAAACTGCAACTTCCACTGAACATTCACTTGATATTTTCAGAGCTAAATTAACTCTGTCGTCTGCTCCACTGCACACATTCACTGCCGCTCTCTCTATCTCCTGCTTCACCACTCACTTCCCACGAATAAACACTCCACACACTGTCTCTGCTATTCCACTAATGACCTATGTTACTCTTACAACTGGTTCTGGAGAAGCCATTTGCGTTTTCACATCTGCTGCTATAGTTCTCCTACATGCCTGGTACATGGGAGAGGCTGCACTCTGCATCCTCACCACCAGATGTTACACACTGTAGCTTTAAAGAAACTAAAAGAAAATTAGCAACATCAAAACTGCGCCCATAGCAACGGCCTGTTATACATAGCAACGGTCCGTTATAAAGAAATAACAGAACGCCACGATTGACCAACCAGAATTAGGTATTCAACAAAGCCGTGCAATAATGTGCTTTAAAAAGCAGCACAAATAAAGAAATAATAGGTACAAACATAATTTAGTTTTAAATTTTAGTTATAAGTTCAGCGATGTACTCTGGAGCCTTGTAGGTAATTAAAATAATCTTTAAATCAATTGTAAAACAAATGAACCAGAGTAAGGAAGCTCATCAGGGTTAAATAAGTGGACTGTTGGTTGTTAGAAGTCTGGCAGCCTAAAGCTGTTTACTGTTAATATGACTCTTATTAAAATACTGTTTTTTTTCCAGTACATTATAGGAAATACTGTAGTAATATTACACTCGTCCTTCTGGTTACTGTGTGAATCATTGTTGTTTTTAGGATTTAATTATGGTCCAAGTAGTATTACCATATTTAGCTATGCTGATTTTATATTGCATGAAGCTGTGTTATTTCTTATGATTATACTAGAGGGCTACATCACCATTCACATTACCTCTGGCGGACAAAAGAGCTCCTCATTGATTGTGCTGTTGGTCTGAGATTACGCAGCAGGGTTCAATAGATTTTCAGCAGCACACTGGTCTCAGTGCTCTTCTACAATTACACACTCAGAGTCATTATGGTGCAGCTTGTGGTGCTTGTCCTGTATCATTACACACAACACTAAAGCTTTTCTTTCGTTCACATGATGGGAAAAACCAAAACAGCACATTTTAATTCAGCTTTCTATTTTTTGTCCAACAGTATTCATGCACATATTAGATCAACAAGAGACAGCTTCATCATCATCATCATCATCATCATCATCATCATCATCATCATCATCATCATTTATTCATGGTTACTGTTAATGCTGAGAGAACGTGGCCATGTCTGTTGTTGTATGATGCGATAACACGTTAATGCAACTTTAATGCAACACTTTGGGCTGAGTTTTAAAGCAAAGGAAAATAGCACTGCAAAATATTTGCAGTACATGTGAGGGTTTCTCAACAATATTCGTCACTGTTTTGTGTTGTTAATTGATTTCCAATAATACATATATAAATACACTGTCAATAAGTGTATTAAATACATGACAAATCTCCAATTAAGGTACATTTTGAACAGATAAAAAAGAAGATTAATCATGATTAACTAAGGACCATTTTGTGATTAACTGTGGTTAAATATTTTAGTTGATTGACAGCAACAATTATTTTAAATAATATACCCTAATTAAGATAAAAAGGTAAGAGACTAAAATTAAGTTAGTCTGTTTTAAAAAGCATATTTAGATATTTAAATGTTAATACAAAATGTTGTACCACTGCCGTACATAATCATACTTATATGCCTGTCTCATACACAATATAACACTTTCTATAAAATTTTAAAAATGCAGCAGATATAATTTATTATATATGCAGTATATATCTATATAAACTGTATACATGCATACACAATCTCTCTCTCTCTCTCTCTCTCTCTCTCTCTCTCTCTCTCTCTCTCTCTCTATATATATATATATATATATATATATATATATATATATATATATATATATATATATATATATTGTTTTGTCAGAGCAATAGACCTTTAACTTTTATGTGTGTTAATTATTGTTAAACTGGAAGTTGATCACATCGTAGAAGTCTGATTAATGACACTACTGTAACTATTACAGTATAACAATGTGTCACTGTGAGGACCTGGTCTTTTATTTTTTCTCTGTGCTATCTGAGATTGCTATTTAAAATGCTCATACAGACAATAATAGACGTTGCTTATACTGAACACAAATTGCATGCTGAATATTAGGGTGAAATCTGTGTGTGTAAATCATTATTATGACAGTAATGGTGTTTTATCACCACTTCCATAAATACTGAGCACAAAGCCCATCACATAATTGTTTTTCATGGCCCTGAATGATCCTCATTTCTCAACACAACCTTCCTGGCAATGGCTGAGAGTGATGATGTCTGCTTTGGTGTTTTTGTGATGCATTGTTCCACGCTGTGCTCCACTGGCACAGCACCCAGCATTCACAGGTGTTAGGGGAAATCATTTGTATTATAATTCAGTTTCAGGGTCCTGTTGAATTTGCTGTCTGCTCCACCGTACAGTGTGACTTGAATGAACGCTGCACCGAAACTATATCTTAGGTTTGCTGCGCATCCATCGAAAAAGCAACAACAATAAATCATCACATTGTGACTTGACGCTCAAACAGACAGCCGGTACTGTAGCTCTGCGCTGTGTTTTATAGTGGACAAGGACCACGCTTCACACAAAATTTATTGCCACAGATGGCATCATCATAAATTCCCTTCATTCACAAGGTCTCTGTTGAATAAATGTTCAAGACTAAAACAGGAAGTAAAGCTAGTGAAAATGCAACTCATACGCTCTCCTCTGTAGACAAATCCGCCAGCTGATTTATGTGTTGTGCTTCCTCACACTGCTGCCATTACTGCGATGGTAGAATCATACAAATTCACTGCCAGTGAAACCTGAGGTATTTTAGTCAACATTGCCATCTTTCTGACAGATGCAAATGTGAAAGTTGTTCAGTCTCAAATAAATTATGACAAATTTGTGGGTGAAAAGAATTAACTGTTTTGTCCAATTTCCACAGGCTGAAACCCTCAATCCACATTTATCTCTTGGAAAGTGTTTGAATTCTACACTCTAGGGCTGCAACTATAGATTATTTTAATTGTCAATTAATCTGTTGATTATTTTCTCAATTAATTGATTCATTGTTTGGTCTATAAAATGTCAGAAAATGGTGAAAAATGTGGCTCAGTGTTTCCCAAAGCCCAAAACGACATCCTCAAATGTCTTGTTTTGTTCACAATTTAAAGATATTCAGTTTGCTGTCATAGAGGAGTAAAGAATCCAGAAAATATTCAGTTGACAACAAATCCAATAAAACTGCAGTAGGCAGAATATTTCATATGATTGTATTATTAAAAATTCCATATTAACCTTTCAGCATATTGTAATTCAAGTGGTTTAAACTAGACTTCTGCACCTCCTCATGGCTGTTTTCAGGCTTTAAAAAATCTAGCCCACGACGAGAGACTTTGGCCAATCACAGGTCATTTCAGACAGAAAGCGTTCCTATTGGCTGTGCTCCGGCTTGTGGGCGGTGCTTGGTATTTCAACAGATCTCAACATCTCAGGGCTCTGACAGGATATCACAAACTCAGTGCTTCAGTTTACATTAACTGCGTCAGGCTCGGGTCGGTTCGGATATAAAAACAAACCGTCGGCTTCAGGTCGGGCTCAGTTACAACACTCGGACTGGGACATAAGGACACATTATATTAATGAAACATCTCTGTCATTATGCCGGATCAGAATGACAATTCTTGCACTTCATGACAGAAATAATCAGCTTCTACTTTGTGACCAAATGTGAACAGAGAGCAGCGGTTCATTTCACCCTCATATTACCCAGGACTTCCCTTTCAAGCCTCAGCCAAAGCCTGGAGCTGTTGGCCTGGTTTGAGTGAGTCTCAGAGGATCCGTCAGCTGCAGCCAGTCTGCGTGCTGGCAGGTGGTCTGGAGGCATGACCAATATGCTGCAGACAGACAGACAGACAGACAGACTGACAGACAGACAGACAGACCCTGCTGGGGCTCTATGGGACTGGTAATCTGGGGCCAAGCCAGGCTCCATCAGCCTTGTAGCTCTCAGCTCACTGTGTCACCCTCTGTTTCAGAAGCATTACTGAACTCTAAACCACATTAACCTCCAGGCAAGGACAAGTTCCTTCAGTCCAACACACAAGTAAACAACACGGAGAGCAACACTGAACTCAAAACTAACATACAGAGCAAAATGATTAGACACTGTTTATATACAGGGTTTGTAATAGATGCGATAAAATCATCAGTGTGTCCAGCTATAAAGCAATCGTTATTATCAGGCCCAGAACTCTAAAAGCATGTAATTTCTAGAGGAAAATGACTTACGGGACTAATCTCCCTTCTTTACTGATGATTGCATCTCAGTCATTAGCAAGGATGGATAATTCCACATTCGGCGCCCTGCCGTAAGATCGTCTCCATTTCCTCCTCACAGTGCAATCTCGTCAGAGAGGCGCCGAGGAGAAGTTGTCCCTCGCTTCTTGCTGTTATTGAGCAGGCTGATAGCTGCATTAATGTATGCTATCATGGTATCCCTGCAAGGTATCCCTGCGAGTGCTGTTCTTCCTCTGGCCATCTGCTTGTGGTGCTGCTGAACTGAACATCACACCAACTGATTTCCATCTAAGTCAGAGCTGTTGACGGTGTACAAATTGAGTCTAGCTGTGTGAGAGGAATGCAACGCAAGTACTGACACAGTGCGTCTGTCTGCTCTGAACAATGTCAGCGCACTCTTCACACATCCCTGTAACAACGACCCTCACACGAGCTTCGGTGGGATCACCAGGGAACGAAGGCGATCATTCAGACTTCGACATTAATTAGTGGTGATTATTTATTCTTACACTACACAGGAGAGAGCATGTCAGTGTGTTCTGGGTACATTTGCTAAAGGATCATTTCTTCTACTGTGTTCACTGTTCCTTTCAAAGCAGGTACGTATTGTTATTACAGGACTCCAGAGTGTGACCATTTTAGTCGCATAGGCAACCAAAAATCTGTGGACCAAATATTTTCATTGGGTGCACCTGACAGGTCTATCTGTGTGTGTGCGTGAAACTGTGCCCTGTGGACTACTCCTCCTCCAGCAACATCACAACCATAAAACATGATGGTAGTTCAAAATGAACAGAACCGGTGATTGTTTTTCTTCAAGAAAATGCTGCGGTGCCCGTTACACCTGTCCCCGGACCTGACGCCCGCCCAGACCGACATCACTGGTAGAGGAAACCGCTCCATCACCTGTCTCTCTGGAACCCTGTAAGATGCCTAAACCTGAACAAGGTGCCAGATTCATTTCACAAGTGGGGAGCAAAATGTGTGACTCTGTGTGTGTGTGTGTGTGAGAGAGACACTACAGTAAATTTAATACTATGACGAAACTTTACTGCTAATTTCTTCTCTGCTCTGATGATCGCAAAACAGCTGATCTGCTCGCTGTGCATCTCTGTCATTCGACCACTCACTCACTGCACACACATTACACTACTCTGATACCAACCTCATATGTAAACGTGTGGATACCTGACGGTACCATAGGTAGACTGAAACTTAATATCGACGCGTCCAGGGCACGCACCCTATTTTTCCCTGATAATGCTGCGTAGTGAACAAGAAATCAGTGTTGAAATCTGCAGGATGAGAGCTTCACGGGAAGTGCCACTGATTTAAAGTTATGATGCATTTAGGGTCTAAGATGAGCATTCGGCAAAGGTAAATTCTAACATTATCATGATGTGTTCAAATGTCATCTCGTAATCTGAAACTTGAATAAATCCAGTTGTCTGAGGATGTTTTCACAGCAATATATAAATTGCTAACATAAATATTAAATGAATAAATTGCATTCAGCTCAATCTGTATATCATCAGAAGCACTGTTTGCATAACACTGACCTTTCACTCTTCTCTACTTCTCACCTCTTCACTATCACTTTACCTGTACACCATTTTTTAACACATTGCTTGCAGCCAAATGATACTCTTTCAATGAGTTCAGTAAAAAGAAGACAGTGACCTTGCACCCAGCAGCCATTAAATGTCATTATCGTAGTTAATTTCCCACACATTACCTAGGTGAACAATGGCCCATGGCCTCCGGGGTTGATGTTATTACTCACCCTGATGCCCAGCTCCACATTTTCTCCCCCATACACCTCCATCCCCTCATCCAGCAAACCGATCTCCTCAAAGTACAGCCGATCCACCACGAAACAGCCAATCAAGGCCGGGCTCCTGAGGGGTTTAAAGATGATGAGGATTAGTTTTGTTTGTCTTTTGCAGGTAATGTTAGCTTGGTACAGTTGCTATAGTAACAGCAGCAAAAAGAAGAGAAATGTGACCTTGCACAACATGTAATTTGTTCATGAATGCTGCATGAATTTCCCTCGTAGCAGGGATGATATTTGTTACTTAAGACTAGACTAAAAGCACATACATGGCTGGACAGTATATGGGCATATACTGTTTGCCCCCGTTTTTACAGGGATAGTCAACAGATGCATCTATAATGGGAATTCCTGAATATTAAAGCTTCAGTAGGCAACACTTTTTTGGCATCATTGGGCAAAAAATCTATGATAACCTTTCAGTATATTGTAGTTCAAGTGTTCGGAGAAAAAAACTACACTTCACCTCCTCATGGCTGTTTTCAGGCTTTAAAAAATCTAGACTGTCACCGGAGACTTTGGCCAATCACAGGTCATTTCAGAGAGAGAGCTTTCCCATTGACTGTGCTCCAGCCATGTGGGCGGTGCTTGGTATTTTCTCAAGAGATCTCAACATGGCTGCCGGGTCACAAACTTTCTCATTTTACAGCTAAACAGTAACTACAAGATGTTTGTGAAAACATTTGAGGAGAGAAATAATCATTACAGTAACAGAATATTGATTCATATTTAATCAGCACTGCCTAGTCTGACTGTTTGATCAGGAGTATGCGAGTGACTGACTCTCGCAGATGGCAGCTGGACGGCAGACTCTAGCTTGGTCTTCACATCTGTGAAATCTTGCAAATGTCATTAGAAGCACTGAGACCGAGGTATGTGATTTTTTGGTCTCATACTCTACTGTCAGGATACAGCTACTGTTATAAAATTAACTTTTTACATTACATTTGCTCCAATCTTGCATACTTCATCTTTAAATATTCATCTGCAATTTTCTGTAGTGGTCCAGTAATGTTTGTTTTTTAAGTGATCTGAATATATCACATGACATTGTTAAGCTACATTTGAGTCAAATGATTGAGGACGGCTTTAAAGGTGGAGTCATGATTCTGGAGGAAGACTTTAAAAAAAATAAATCAACAAAATCAAAAACCAAACAAACCCCCCCCTGTTATTTATTAATCAACTAAGTTTTTTTTTCCCCTCCACCGTGGACAGGTATTCGTTTACATTACTTTGTGAAACATCAGGTTGCATGCCACGGTGTTTAAGAACACGCCCACAGCCTCAAATGTTGGTCTTACCGAATATATACCAACATAAATTTCTTGCTTCAGCTTCCAGACCATGGTCAGGAAGCACAGGAGAGACTTTGTTTTGCCTCCAGGGCTGATGCTGATGCTCTCTTCGGGGCTTAACCTTTCACTTTACCCAGCAGTTGAGAAGTCCAGTGGTAGAAAGTAACTAAGTACATTTACTGAAGTACTGTACTTAAGTACAATTTTATAATTTTCACTTACTGGATCGGTGCACTCTTGTTGCCCCTGTGCCACCAGGACTTGGGTGGGTTGAGGTAGCGACACCACAGCTCCCAGTCAAAGCCCTGGGCAGACAGCGGATACTCTTCAATCTCAAACGTGTCGTACTTGATGTTATCAAATGACGGGGAGATTATGCGGGTTCTGTCCTCTTTAATTCTCTGCAGGATGGGTTCAGCCCTTCAAATATGGAAAGAGAAAGTAATTTCACTGAGTATTTGTTTTGACAGGCTTTCCCCATTACCTTTGCGATCATGCCTGTCTTGCAAGGGCACTTTTTAAAAACCAATTTCACCATTTCAAGATTAATTCAATCCAATTTATTAGTCTGACAAACCATTATTTCCCATCTGATAAGTTGATGATTTTTTTTTTATCAAAATGTGAAGCGATAAAATATGCAAAGATTACACAGAAAGGTCATTTAATGTGCGTGTGGCAAAAAGGATCAAAGTAATTTACACTCCCCCCCTAAAAACATGATTGACAGCGTGAATGTATGTATGTATGTATGTTTTTGCCACTTGGGAATAATTTAAAAGAATGTAATATAAAAATTTGGCTCTTTTTGTTTTAATAATTTGTGAAATTCGCTGATTTGATTTCTTGTGGAGAGTTAGATGACAAAAAATTGATATCATTCTCTGGTCTGACTGTCCAATAAACTTGTAGCTCCAGCCAGGAGACTATTAGCTTAGCTTAGCATAAAGACAGGAGATGGAGGGAAACAGCTAGCCCGGCTCTGTCCATAGGTAATGAAATCTGCCTACCAGTACCCATTCAGCTCTCTAACATCTTACATTATAGTGTATGCTGTTTGTTTAAACTGGAAAGAAAAGGCTAGCTTTCCAGACTTTATGCTAAGCTAAGCTAACTGGCTGCATGCTGTAGCCTTAATAAAAGAATATGTATTGCTAACAAGTCCAAGTCAATTGTTTGCTCGATTGTGACGTCAGCGCCCAGCAGCAAAGCTACGCTTCCGCCATCTTGGACTGACAGCGACTGCCAGACGGTATTAAAAGGTCCGACTACAAAGCGCTGTACAAAAGTAAAACAATGTTGTTTCACTCTTTTGTCATATTTAATGTCTCTACTGAAATGTCTTATGCTGAACTAAAAAATACTATAAATATGCATACTATTATAACTATTTACTTAACGTTTTGGCTCAGCCGCTTCCCAGAGGAGCATAAAGGGAGGGAAATGGTTGTTTTTGAGAGCAATCTCAAAGTTTTTCATGTCAAGCATCCAAAATAAAGGTACAATAGATCACAGACCGTTGATGTATAAGAGGCTGTGTCTTTGCCCTGCAGGTTAGTAAATAGCCGACAACAACATTAAATTCTGTTCATGTCCTGCTACTAGCACTACTAGCTACTGACCGGTAGACATATTGTAAATACATCCTCCATGGCACAGGCTTACAGCATACAGCCCATGGGTGTATTATACGATATTATTACACGGCTGTGTTAAATACTCGATTCTGATTGGTCAATCATGGCGCTCTATGGTCTGTTATTTCTTTATAGCAGAACGTTGCTATGGGCGCAGTTCTGATGTTGGAGTCTGGCGGACCGTTTTTGTGTCAAATTATTGATTTCTTTGTAGCCATGTAATAAGCAGGATAATGTGCAGCTAGCAGGCCATTGCTGTGAAATAAACACCTTCACGGTGATGACAGACCCCTCTGCTCCACAGCATCGTCCTGTCTGGGTCTCTGTCACAACAATGACCGGCTTGCTGTACATTATCCCTTATATAAAAGTGATGGATTACAGCTAATATGTTCGTTATTACAGCTGTATACAGCTGGCAGAACTAGATGGGTCATATGAACATGTAAGAAGGTCTGATGCACGTTCATTATGCCTAGGAAAATAACTCTGCATATGGGTATTAGTTAATTTTACAAGTTTTAGGACACAATAATTTACATGAGGTCTATCTAAGTCAGGCATGTCCAAAGTCCGGCCCGCGGGCCAATTGCGGCCCGTGTTCAAATTTCCACCGGCCCGCAGCCTTTGTCATAAATTCAACAATATGCGGCCCGCCACAATATCGGTGCGAAATTGAGGAGGTATGCAGCAGACACCTCATCTCTGGCTGAGGAGTTTTAACGCCGCTTTCGGGATTTTTCAGCTGTTGAAAAGGAGATCAGGCTGTTTAACTCTCCTTTCTCCGTGGACTCCTTTCTCCGATGACGCTCCAGACCTCCTCCAGCTGGACCTCATTGAGCTGCAGTGTGATGCGGAGAGTCGCGGTCGGCACCAACGGCTCCCTTTGTCAACTTTTACCGTCAGTAAAAAAACAGTTGCTAAGAAAATGCTGAGCTCGTTTAGCTCGACATACATGCGAGAGGACATCCAAGAACCGCCTGAGGACCAGATTAAGAGAGTCTCACCTGCGTGACGTCTGCGCATCAGAACCACTGCTTTAGAGCCAGACCTGGTCTACTGACTGTAGTCCAGATCTCAGTGCCACCCTTCACATTAGTGCAGACAAGTTATATGTTTAGTCTTCTGAGGTGAATCACTTCTATTATTTTCTTTTTTAATGAATGTGCTCTGAGTCTTTTCAATCCATGGATCATTTGTTCTTGTTTTTCAACTGACAATCAAACTGGCTCTTGTATAACAAACTAAACTGTCTTCATATTTATTGATAACAAACATTAGGGTCTTAAGAAACAAATATACAAATACTCAACATTAAATATTAAAATCTAATTTGGTCCAGCACTCATTTTTCCATTTAATATTTTTGTTTTTTGATTTTTGATGTTCAGTTGAAATGAAAGAAGGGCTGATACACAGGTTGATATGGCCCTCCAATAAGATACCTGTTATTCTGTTATGTTAATGGTTCAAAGAGTGTCAGGCTGAATGGTCGGCCCCCACACATTTTAACCTCACCAAATATGGCCCTCTTTGCCAAAAGTTTGGACACCCCTGATCTAAGTGTTCATACTGGGAAGTTCACTTAACTAAAAAAAATAAATACTCTGATTTACAGACATCCATGGCAATGAACTTGTGGGTGTTTTCAGTCCAAAATGGCGGCAGCACTACCACAGTGCCATCTAGCGGCTATTGTCAAAAAAGCACAAGAGTTTCGCCTCTTTGCTTCTATACTCTTTTTGGCAAGATAGCGAATATCCAAATTCCCAAAATGTCAAACTATTGCTTTAACAAGTTCATGTCTGGATCAATAAAGCTGATACATTTGTACAATGAGGAACTAAAAGCTCAGTTATACTAAAAGTTTCTTATGACAGATTTGGGACTGACAACCCCAGCAGACGAGTGATTGTGTTGATCTCATGCAGAGTGTTGTCTCTGTGTGTATATACGGTACATTTATATCTATATATCACATACCGTAAATGCTTCATAGACACAGAATGCAGTCACGAGAAAAAGAGCCAGGCTACAGCTCTTTGTTTTTAAATTTAATTATTTTCTGTAAGCCCACACAGAGCGATATGACTCAGGACTCGTGCTAACCTCATGCTGCACTTGTGACTCACCAGCCAACGTTGAACTCGACGTGGGCATCAAACAGGGCAACAACTGGAGCAGTGGCCGCCCTCCACCCGCTCACTCTGGACCGGATCAGACCCTCCTGCTTGGCGTGACGCACCATCTTGATGAATCCTGGATGCTGGTTGTTGGTCTCAGACACAAAATCCTGCAGCTTCTCTTTTAGCTCGTCTACAAAACACACAGACACACACGAACAGTACATCAACATCTGAAGAGTTTTTTGAAGATCCTGGGCAAGATGAGGTGAGTAAAGTGCTTGTGAGCAAACTTCCACCCACAAGACATCGTCATGTCCTCCTCAAGTGGGCAGTATTTCATTGCTAGGAGGCCAAAAGTGCTCACTGCTTCACTGCTTTGATCACTGGACCAAAGAGGCAGCAGCTTGAGCCAGCACTGCAGACCTCCATGGGGCTTACCAGTCATAATGGGATATTGCAATATTGAGGACTTAGCCTGCAATTCTTTTGAAAACATGAGGGGAGGAGATGGAGGAAGTCCATCCAGTTTAATGTTTGGCATCAAAGTTTACCTCAGTTATTACCTGAGCTATATATTTTATGATGAGTCATACCCTGCAGGATGACAGAGTAAATGCTACTTATGTGAAAAATAATCAGTTCTCCCTACAAATTATGAGTGGTAGCAATATTTCTGCAAAAACACCGTAAATTGCAGCAATGTATTAGAGGTTCCCCTTGTGGTTCAACAAGAAAAATCTCAAGCTAAGACTGATCACCGCTTCTTTGAAAAGGCCACAGTTTGGAGGTGGCTGTGAAACGTCAGAAAGTGAATGAGTAAAATTTTACCACAACTCTACATCGCACTATCAACTGGAAAAAAATGAAACTTTCATCAGCACTGTGTTTCTGCTAGGGATACCTTGTATAAATCACCTTTGGCTGTGTTCTCACTATTTCACTTTTAACCGGCGGTACCTTTCCAGTTTAAAGGGAATGGGGAGCAGCTGCCGTAAAATCATGCTGTGTCTGGCTCCTTTACAGGTGGGGTGTGAGTCGATTTATAAAGTCGAAAAACTGTTTGATATTCCAAACCAAAGAAAGTGGAAAAAAGTTCTGTGTCTGGAGAAGTAGTTCATCTGATCATGTACAGAGATGCTGTTGTTTAAGTTTACATCTATATCTTTGATCAAGTACATAAAACGTGATTAAGGCAGCACTTTTTCACCCCCCAAACATGCAGATTCTGTACAGTCTCATGATCACACTCAGCACAGCAGCATCCTGCTTCTGCACTGACTTATTTGTATTCAAACTGTAATTTCTAAATACTTTTCAGCAGCCTTTTGTTCTCCTATTTTGCAAACACCTGGCATCTGTCTGCTGTAAACCAGCCTCATATCAATTGGTTCATCTACAACAATAGATTTCAAAACAAAATGCAAAAATATGGGTGATTTCATCTTATATCCTTTCAGCAATCCCCTCAGAGGCTGGGAAAGCAGTAATTATATTCACCCACATGTAGAATGTCAGTCTAAACTTTAACAGTGCTGCTTTTCTTCTGGCACATGAGAAAATAATAATGCAACACAAAGCAACACTTAAAAATCTAAATAGTGTGTGCCCATTATGAACAAGTCAATACATTACTGAATGAGCACTCTTCTGGTTTTTCATGTCAAGGACAAGGTTAAAGCTGTGGAGTTTTCTGTTTACACTCATCTGTGTGTATCCTTTAAGCCTTGTGTCGGATGCATCCGCTGGCAACACTACAGACTGAATGGACAGCTGCTTAGAAAAGCGTCGCTCCATTGAGCTTCTAATGGTTAAAAATCCCACAGCGTACCTTTTAAGTCACGGTATATTCTTATTCTTACCTTCGCCCGACAGACACAAAAACTTTGTTCAATTTGTCTAAACTGTTCCTCGGGCACAAACAAACCTCATGAATCAGCTGGGGAAATTAATACAAATATTTCATAACATATCAGATTGTTTCACTTCTCGTTGACACTGCTGGTCCATGAAACTGAATAATACTCAAATTACAACACATGCAACATTAAAAGAACAGTGTGTGACATTTCAGGGGATCTATAAGCCTTCATATCTACATATTAGGGTTGCTCGATTATGGCAAAAATCCTAATCACCATTATTTTGGTCAATATTGAGATCATGATTATTTAACTCACTGACTTTGGAAACCATGCATTTACAAAGAAAATTATGTACATATTAAAGTTATATATATCAATATGGTGCACTTTCAGAGAAAATAAGAGGCTGGATCTATGAAGACCTCTGTGCTCTTGTAAAGAATTTAATCATAAACATACTGTTTGTAAAGATATGAATGGGGATGACACGGCAAAAAAGTCACACCCACAAAGCATGGGAAATGAGACGGGGTTTGTGGTTCAAGACAGTGAAAGTGCACCACTGTAAAGGAAGGGGGCTGGATTTATAGCACAAGACACAATGAGAACGTCACAATGGAATGCAACACAATACTCGTTTTATGCTGATTATCCTGTTGTCTTAATCATTGGAAGCAAAAATTTTAATTGAAATTTGATGTACTTGCAAAGCCCTACTACATAGGGGGTGGGTCCTCTTCATGGAGTCCGCCATGTTGCTCCACCTTGTTTCTACAGTAGCCCAGAATGGACAAACCAAACACCAAACAAAAGCTCTTTGTGTTTTTACATTACCTGGCGGCTCATGTTACTGTAGTCTTGGAAAAGGACGAGTGAGTGGAGGGATCAGTTGGTTGCAATCTGCAGCCACACCATAGATGTTGCCAAATCCTACACACTGTACCTTTAAATGCCACAGTAACTCTATTTTAAGTATGATATTATTATATTTGGAAGAGCCAGCAGTGGTGGGTTTTCTATTCTTCCTGGTTACTTGCAATCAGCAGACGTCCCAGTTGTACATCTGCCTTTGATTAGAGGTCCAGAACTTAAAGCAGAGGGACTCTGGGTCTTCAAAACCAGGGCTCAGAAATGCTAATCCAAGCTTTAGCATATGTAATATAAACATTTCTTCACTTTGGATGCTTAATTCTGGCTAAATGAAAGTTACCGTAGTTACTCATGCATACTGTATATGTAGTTATTTCTAATCCATCAATAATTAAGACTTTCTGATGTGTGTGTGAATTGAAAATAAGAATGATGATGTTGTGTCTCATAACAAATCATAATAAAGCATAGTTCATTACACCAGGAATGGCTGATGGCCAACAGTCATCAATCTTTCAGGAAGCTCTGCAGGAAAGCAATGAGCTTTGGGATGGAGGTGGACTGGAACAACAAGCAAACAGGTTTCTAACATCACTGTGCAGTCAGCCAGGAAATCCAGTAACGTTTCCAAAATGTTCAAAGGTTTTTCTCAGAAGATAAAAAGGCAAAATCCTATCCTGCGATATAACAAAATAACATTTCATGAGACTGTGTATAACTACCTGAATATGGATACTGTTTTTCTGAATCTACAACACACTATAAAAGCTTTATTTATTGAAAACACAACTTCCAATTGGCTCAAAAAACCTCTTGTTTTTTAAGTGTGCAGAGAATTTAAATGCTTCATATACAATATGTAGTTCTGTGTATATCCAGGCAAATATAATTCGATTGATGAATAGGATTTTAATAATTGCTTTAATTGTTTGATTCACAACACTATGTTAATGAATGTCTGACCCAAAATATTACTTTAAAAAGTACTAGCATCAAAATACTCTTTAAGTACCGAAAGTAAAATTTCTTATGATGTAGAATTTCAGAACAGAATATGGTACATTACATTACTGTATCATAATCATGAATGTATTAATATTAGTGTTGTACAGTATACTGATACCAGAAAGATGTTGTGAAACCTTAAAAATGGCAGTACCCTGTTTATTAGTACTGATAATTTCAGAATGACAGTGTTTTAATTAGCGACTGAGCTGCGTTGATGATGAACAGCTAACCGGCTGCACAGTCCCGAGTCTGAGTTGGTGTCTAACAGAATGAGGAACGAGGAAAATAACAGCTCTAATTACAGATAAAATGTACCGATAACATTAGACTCACCATCTTTTCAGAGTCTCTCCAAGCATCTAAAGTAATTCTGCATATAACACATAAAACCCCAAAGACCACATGTTCAAGTATTATTTTACGTACATCTCTGTAAGATGAAATAGCAGAAGAGGAAAAGCAGTCTGGCAAGAGTGACTGTCCTCTCTCTTCACACCACTTCTTTTTTTGGTTTTGTTTTTTTTAATATGATTTTTTTGGAGAATTTTCTCCTTTTTATTACAGTGACAGTGTTGAAAGGTGGGGAGGTGAGGGACGGAGGGGATGACATGTAGCAAAGGGCACCAGGCTGGATTTGAAACCAGGGCCGCTGCAGCAAGGACTCAGCCTTGGTGAACTACAAAGTGAGCTACTACAGCTCCCTTATTCACACAACTCCGACCAACACAGCGCTGTCTACAGTTACTGTGGTATCTTCCTGATTTCGGCAGCTTTTCCCTTATTAACTTAACTTAACAGCTTCATCTGAATTTATTATCGTTTTGTGGGTTTTTGTAATTGAAGCCTCTCGTCGTCTTCCACGCTGCAGTACCACTCTCCACCTGAACGGTTACTGAAGTGGAGGCCGGGGTGCTGTTTTACAAAAAAGCCTTATTAACACTGTATAATAGGTGATATCAGAATCAGAAACACTTTATTGGAAATTATAGTTCTTCCATTGTAGAATAAAAACATATATAAACAGATAAGTTATAAGAAAAAATGAAATAAGAACAGAGATGAAACATTAACATAACATAAAATAACAGTACATTATCAAAAATAAATGCAAAAATAAAACTAGAAAAGCACTTGGAGAGCGCAGACCTCCGCCAAGCACCATAGTTTCCCCCCTGGCGGTTTCTTCTGGATCTATCTCCTCAAGTATTAAAGCTAGATCAAATTCGTTGACATAGATGCTGAATTGTCTCAGTTACACGATGCCGCTTGTTAGAAATCTCCTCCTCTAATATTAAATGCACAGTAGGCCAAAATGTAAGAGTACCCCCATTTTTTATATAAATTGCTATAAAATCCGCCATCTGGATCAGATCTGGATCAGCCTTTGGGATTTGATAGAAGTACAAATTGTAAATCCCTGAGTCAAATTTCATGAGCTTTGGGCAACAATTACCAGAGATATTGAGAAACAATTTTTTTGGGTCCCATTTACCCCAATGTTGACGAAAATTTCAAAGCAATCCAGAATCCAGGATTTCTCCTGGATCACCCCCAAAATTAAATCAGTTCTTCCTTTTCACATTTTTGACACACCCTGAAAATTTCATCAAAATCCGTCCATAAGTTTTTGAGTTATCTTGAACACAGACAAACAAACAAACAGATAAATGCCGGCAAAAACATAACCTCCTTGGCGGAGGTAATTAACGATCCAAGAAATCACATGAACTTAAGTGCAATGGACATCAAATTACTTTGGTATCATGACAACACTAAATATATACATCACTTTAACGCTGCAACTAATAATGGTGATATTAATCATTTTCCCCTGATCAATACAGTTTTATCTTATTTTAACCTTACAATAATACATAATTATTTATTTGTTTATTATACAGTATGCTGTATTATTAACGTGAATATGCAAAGCAACTAATGCTGTGAAGTAAAAAGTACATTTTCCTCTGAAGTGCAGTGGAGCAGAAGTATAAAGTACAAGTACCTCAAAGTAGTACTGAAGAACAACGCTTGAGAAAATGTACTTGGATATTTTCCATTAGTGGTCTGAACGGAGCTTGTCTGTCTAAGCCTCAATACTGTACCTTCTCTTCATGTTCAAACTAAACACCACTCACGCTGTTACTTCTTGCACAGCAGATGGCACATTGGCCTGAATACAGGTCTCACAGTCGATGTGTAGTACTTTGCACTACACAACTCTGCGGCTGTTAAAATGTTTAAAATATCCGACTGGTACTTCCTCCAAGATTTCACCAGTCTTGTATCCAATCCTGGGTCCAATCCTTCACAAATATACAAGGCTCCGTGGTATAATCATTTAAGTTCAAATATGAAATCATAAGTCTTCTGTCTAATGAGGCGAGGTCTTCTCAAAACCCCACTCTTACAAAGATGAGCCATTCTCAGGCCACAGCTTGGGACATTATCCAATTAAGGAGGAACCAGCTAGGTCAATTTGCCCTTCTCTCCCTTGATGGCGACACGTTCTCCTGCATGCTAATGCATCTCGGAGGTGAGCTGTGACAGTGGGCGATGACTAATGTAAAGCTCTGGATGCCTGGGAGGTTAGTTGTGGACGGTGACCCCTTCAACAATATCAGTAGCATCACGGGTCAACAGGCTAATGACATTTAGCACAGATAAGATTCACAGTCATGGTGATAATGATAACACCAGGCCTATCAGACACAGTGTGACAGAGTGCTCAGGCAAACAGGGTGAAATGCCATCAGCAAAATGTCAACGCGTGACTTGGGTCCCTGAAGGAGCTAAAGGCAATTGCTCCCTGGCTCTGGAATATGTTTATGAGATCTGATGTGATAATGTGATGGTGGGAGCAAACTTTAGGGTTTTCGGCTGTACATTTTTTAACAGATAACGTCGGATATATTCAACTTTCTGGTCAATAAAGACCAGAGGGAGAGCATTCTTATCCCAGTGTGTTGAGATAAGTTAGACATACTAGTGATCTATATTCTGTTCCACCAAGCAAGCTACATGTTTTGCATTATTGACTTTGGTAAAAATATTCTTCCCAATGCCAGTACTTCCCATGTTGATTACCCGTCTGTCTCAGTGCTTGTTACCAGCAGCACAGCCCATTTAAGTGTACTGCCTATAAATGACCTTGGCATGGTATCATTACCTTTTTATAGCTGGCATTCTGCCTTTGTAATGTGGTTAAGTCTTGCACTGTAAATTATCACGTCCACTTTTCACAGGTGACTTCGAGTCTATTGCTTGTGCCTCGCTTGGCAGACTAAAGTCACCCATCAGTGATCTCACACATCAGTCATTCCAGTAATAACAAGTGAACAGAGCTCAGCCGTTACACGCTGTCAGCATATACTGGATATCTTTTCGACCCGATACTGTTTGCACTACATCCAATGCATGCAGATGTAGGAATTAGGGTTGCAAATGCAGACAAGATTTGTACAAATACTTCATCACCTTGCTGGATTGTTATGTGCCTCGGGGCATATTTCCTGGCTTTGCAGCTAATTAGTGTTATTCATATATTGGTTAAACTCAATGAGCACAGCCGTCTAATTAAAAACATTACAGGAGACTGGAAGCCAGCGAAGCAGTACAGATACAGACATCTCCACACATGAGGCAACGGTATGTAAACCACGATCCTTTAACACAAGGTTGATAAAGCTAAGCCCTGCCCCCCTTAGTTACTGTTGCTATGCCTAAAAAGCATTCAGTCCTCACGTAGCACTGCAGAGACAAGTAAGGGATAATGTACAGCGAGCCCGTAATTGTGGTGAAAGAAACCCTGACAGCGCGATGCCGCACCCCTTATTACTAAATAATTGGACACAAAAACGGTCCGCCAGAGTCCAACATCAGCGCCCATGTCTATAAAGAAACAGACCGCAGAACGCCATGATTGACCAATCACAATCGAGTACTCAACACAGCCGCGTAATAACATCAGAGAACGTACAGTATATTACTAAGAAGTGAAAGTCAATTATAAGATTCACTGCAATGCCAGCACCAAGCAGCAGACATACGCCTCCGCCATTTTGGACTGTAATCGAGTCGACTGCTGTAATGATGTCAGTTAAACGTCCGCCTACAAAGTGCCGTACAAAACCATTTCTATTCTCTTGTCATAACTTTAATGTCTCTACCAAAAGGTTCTTTATTGAACAATAAAATATTAGAAATATGCATACGATTACAACTATGTACTTATTTATCTATCTGTTAAACTTTTTCGCTCAATTACTTCCTAGAGGAGCATAAAATGAGCGTTGGGCATAAGTAAAAGTTAGAACAGTCCAGCACGCAGAATTTGAGAGCAATCTCAAAGTTTTCATATAAGATGTCCAATAATAAGATGTGCGCTGTGCCTTTGCCCTGTGTGTTAGTATATAGCCTACAGCTCCATTAAATTTTGTTTATGTCATGCTACTAGAGCTACTAGCTACTGGCCGATAGCCAGTTGTTTGGGAACAGCGACGTTAATACATGCTTCAAGGCACAGGCTTACAGCATACAGCCCATCGGTGTATTACGACATAATAAAAGTGATGAATACCCAATATATCCATTATTACAGCTGCATACAGCTGGCAGAACCAGATATGTCACATGAACATGCAGGGCGGTGTAGTCCTGTGGATCTGATACACGTTCATTATGACGAAAATAACCCTGGATTTGGCTGTTAGTTCATTTTACAACTTTTGGACGAAACGATTTAAATGGGCTACTGAAGTGTTTCTAGTGGGAAGCTGATTTACCTTGAAAAAAAATGATCCTCTGATTTCCAGATGTCTTTTGATACATTCATGGCTATGGACTCATTGCTGTTTACAGTTCATACAGTCCAGCTGCCATTGTCAAAAAGGCACCTCTTTGCCTCTGTACTTTGATAAAGTTGGCAGATTTACTGTCAAAATCCTGAATAATTTCTTAATAATTTTGGCTGAAATGAAAACTGTCACAGGCAGATCAGCAGCTGGTAGTTAGCTCAATAATTAAGCTAACCCTTGCTCCTTGAGTTTGTCTGTCTTTGGACTAATTTTTCCAGCTGACTCGTTATAGACAATAGGTTTGTATAGTAAATGTGTTAAAGATACAGTGTGTAGGATTTGGCAGCATGTAGTAGAGTGGTTTCAAACTGCAACCGACTGAGTACCCCTCCGCTCACTGCTCCCTTTCCAAGACTGCAGTAAAGTGAGCAGCCGTGTGCGAAACCACGGTAACACCGTTTGCCTCGCTCAGACGACATCCTCATCCACAATAACATCACTTTAGGAGCAATGAAATTCAGACGGCTAGCGGTGCCATGGTTTTGCACTCTGCTCGGCGTGTGCTGGAGAACTACGGTGGCCTTCAGGTCCCGTAAAAAGTAAAAGGCTCTCTCTAAAGCCAGTGTTTGGTTTGTCTGTTCTGTGTTATTGTAGAAACATGGCAGACTCCGCGAGGAGGACCTGCTCCCTAAAAACACAATGATTCTTAGTTTCAGGTGATTGTAAACACAAACAATAACATTAATGTGTATATTATATTCCAGTCTGCTCATAGATCCTCTGAAATGTTACACACTGCTCCTTTAAATGTGCACTTGATGGCTAAATATGTGATAACATGCTCAAAGACTGAGGCTAAAGTTGTCAAGTTGTCTGCTGGTCAACATCCTGACCAGCAGATGGAAATGAAGAAACGGCATTGATCTTGTATTGTAGTGTAGAAGTAGTTTGTTTTTTGATTCAACAATTCAAAAGAGCAGATAAATACATTGTTTAATCCCTTCATATATTTACATCACTTGTGTGTTTTTGGGTTTGGAAAGGCTAAATAAAAACAACAACCCCCAAACTGTTATAATGCAGAGTATCTCTCTTACTACTTACTACTACTTACTTACTGGGGCGGCAGTAGCTCAGTCCGTAGGGACTTGGTTTAGGAACTGGAGGGTCACCGGTTCAAGTCCCAACATGGACCAAGACCAATTGGTTGCTGGAGAGGTGCCAGTTTAGCCCTGAGCAAGGCACCAAACCCCCAACTGCTCGGGGCGCTCATCAGGAGCAGCCCCCTCACTCTGACATCTCTCCATTAATGAATTAATAAAGGTTCATCTTATCTCTTATCTTATCTTACTATAGCTCCATACACACCACTTCATTGTGTTAAGAAACCTAAAGCCTGCAGTCTCCAGCTGTGGCTGCCAAGCTACCATAACTCACTGTTTTTGTTGGGTTAGGGTTTAAAGAGAGGTCAATTGCTGTGTTATAAAATGCTGCTGCTTACTGTTATTGCTGTTGTCGTCCACGAGGATGATCTCTTTGAGAAGGTGGGACGGCGTCCTGTTGATTGCAGAGTGAATGGACCGCAAGATGACGGAAAAGGCTTCATTCACAAAAATGAACACGATGCTCACTTGAGGGAGGTTTAAAGGATAAGTGAGGTTTCTGCACCTGTGGAGGACAAATAAAAAGCCCTTGGTGAGGCAATGTTTAGACCTTGTCAGAAGGATTAACAGATAAATTTGACATTGATTCCTAAAAAGACGCGTAATGGCAGATTTCATGCCAACCCAGCTACTTGGCAGACTATATCAAGACCCTATTTTCATGAATCACAGCCCAAATGCAAGAACTGGCACCAGTCCATGTCCAGCAGATTTTTTAGAAATTTAACAATTAGAGTGATATTGCACCTGTAGAGCAATTTGATCTGTGTTGGAGGAATACATAATTGGTCGTGCGGTAAAGTCTGACTAGCTCTTTCCCTATTAAAATGTTGTTTTCTGCCGCCACATGTTGATATTTTAATTGTAAATAAGGTCTCATGGAGAAAACTGATGCCTCGTTCCAGGAAATGCAGAAGAGGAACCTGCAAAAATCTGACTATAATACAACAAGTAATGCCCTTTTTAGTTTAAATTAAGATCTTTTAAATCCTGATCATAATGCTTTGTGTGTGTAACAATCCAAATACACTGGAAGACAATTCCCTCAATAACAGTGTGATTGCAGTAATAAAAACTGTGGCAAGCTGACCATTTCACTGTAAAGAGTGAATTGTGTAGGGAATGTAAGATCTTTTTGCAACACCTGTTTCCAGTCCTGCCTGTCAAATTTAACAAAATGCCACCGCTGTTTCCACATCATGCTGCTAAAAGCCTGTTGTATTTACAGAACGGCCTGGCTCGGGACACTGCTTTTGGGAAATGTGTGTAAAATGTGTGTGATTAATATGTCCCCCAGAACAGTTTTGGATGAGTGTACAGAGCCAGAATGAGTGGGAAAGGACGGTCTCATGAGAGTTTGGTGAGTGTGTGCAGTGGAGAAAATGCCCTGAACATCTTTGAGCTGTGTAAGCTTTCAGACCAGTACGTCACTGTGCGTGCAACTGTAACATATGAACGTGAAGGCTGTGCTGATTCGCAGCCAACCGATGTGGTGCGAGCACTTCCCTGTAAAGATGTTGGTGTATCGACTTTGCAGGATTGCTTTTTTGTCAAGGACTTAGCAAAGTGCCCACAGTGCAGAAATAACTGCACGAAATGCATGCGTCCCTTAATTTACAGGCTGCAGGCGGAAACATGCACTTTGTCCTGCCCATTTCAGATGGCTGTAGGGGTTTGAGTCAGATATTGGTACAGTAAGAGTCACCCCTTAATCAAGCCAGACACAATTTTTCTCAGCAGCAGCATTGCACTGAATGCTGTAGGCAGAGTGGTTTTAAATTAGAGGCACTTAGTGTTTGAGAGGAAACAACAATGTGGTTTTCGGAAGTGCCTCATGGCTTCCTTTGTTTATTACTGAAATGTGAACGATCCTCCGAGCTAGAAAATTACCAGAACACCAGGGTAGATAAGGCTGACCAATATGAGGACACATACAGTACACAGAGCTGAAATAATTGCATTATTTAACAAAAAGTCAATCTGCAACTATTTTGATATTCTAAACCCAATCTTTTATTTTTTGATTGTTGATCGGTAAAAATAATCACTTTGAACATGACACCTTGGGCTCTGGGAAACTGCAATGGGCACATTTTACCATTTTGTGACATTTTATAGACAAATCCATAAACAGAGAAAACAACCGGCAGGTTGGTCGATACTTAAAATTGTTAGCTGCAGCACTGAGACAATGACTTTTGTTAACCATCAGAGATTTTGCCACGCAGTTTATATTGTGGTGGATTTAACATCTCTACATGTGTTATGCCATTGTAAATACTGTTGCAAATCACAGGATTTTACAAAGTTTTTAGTGATGATGGTAATGTCAGTGTGTCGGCTGGTCAGTCCACCAGTTTGGTCCAGTCTGAAATATCAACTGTTGAATATGACTGACAGTCCTCAGAGGATCCTTCTCAAAGACTTTGGTGATGCCCTGACTTTTCATCTACCGCACCATGAGGTTCACATTTTTAGTTTTAAGTGAAATGTCTCAACAACTGTTGGATGGATTGCAATGAAATTTGCTCCTTCCCCCTCAGGATACATTGCAGTCACTTTGGCTGTGTTCATCTAGCGAGCGCCAACATCAGGTCAAAACTGGTCCAATTGTTAATCAATACCTGCAAAATGAATCCCATCAGCCTCAGCTGCACTTTCTGTTTATTGCAAATGTTAGCATGCTAACATGCAAAACTAAGATGGTGAACATCAACATTATACCTGCTGAACATCAACATGTTAGCATCGTTATTGTTAGCATGCTCACATGCTAATTTAACTTAAAGCTGTGATTAATTTGCACATCAGCTTATTTTTTCAAACTGAACATGACTATACTACAACAACATGGAGGCTCCGTAGTCTGAACCAAGACGGCAAAGTGAATTACTCCTTTCCGCCTTAACAAAGGTGGCACAGACCAGATCATTATACCTTGATTGTTTGCGTGTGAATTTGCTTGATAATCAAAATCATTGTGAGACAAAACATGTATTGCTTTCACAATATAAAAATGACTCATACTGTGGTAGAGAAATCAACCGTACTACTCACTCCTATGTGGACACACACATATTACAGTTTTGACACCATCACATGCAGAAGTCCTTGCAAATGAGAAGAAAAGTCTGCTAGCACACAATCAAATTGCCACTTTTGCAGCACAAAATTTGGACTCAATCTGTACTTCAGATGTTATTCAGATGAATTCGAATTCAGATCAAGAAACAACAGAAATATAAACAGTTTACTCAAACATAGGACACTTTATAGAACTACATCAACAGCCAGCACCTACTGTAGGGTGATAGTAAATAAAAATGACAGTGTTTGAGCTCCATTCTGTCTGCAGTCTTACCCATCAGGCCTGAGGTCTGGTATCGGTCTGTCTAAGGAGAGACGATCACTGAGGTAGCCGTTATATCCATAGTACTGGAACATCTTCAATGCCACCCGCCGGTTGTCCGGGCTGAGCTCCTGACCCCAGTGAGCGAACAGTGACGAGTCAGAGAATGATGTGTCCGCCTGACTGTCCTCTCCCCTCCCTGGAGTCTCTAAGAGGCACAGGAAGACAAATAGCATGAATATTTGTCTAGGCCACAGCTTCTCGAGCTCGGTGAGGTTGTGCATAGGGTGACATTTAAAGCATGTGGAAAAATGATAGCACTAATATAATCATTGTGATGAATTCTGCTTTCCCCTGTGCTGTAATATATGTTAGCAGGTGAAGGGTGGACTGCCATTTTTAGAGACCAGTCGGCTGTCCTTCAGTAGAAACACTGGGAGATCATGCACCACACATGACAAGAAGCTCTGGTGTCCTTGAAACAAAGGATTCATTTCCTACTGGCAGCTGGTGGGCCGTTCTGCAGCTGACCTTGCTCTTTGACCTACACAGTGCAGAGAAAGTGAAACCAATTTCCCTAAAGGCATCGCTACACAAGCTTCCTTTAATAATTAATCAAGTGGTAATGTGTGATCATTGTTGGAGTAAGTGAACTTTTCGTAGGGAGTGTTTTTTGCACTACAGATGATTTGCAGAGCGACTTTGTGTTTAAAGAGCTGAAACCTGATGGGTTCAAAATGAGTGCAGTCCTGACTCATTTTATAGCGGAGCAGCACTGACAGCACTGAGAGCAGAGACACATCTAACAAACACATATTTAGTGTGACAAACAGTATATTACTGCTTGTGGTCTGTGCTGATAGACTCAGTTCATGTCCAGACTCCATAAAACACTGGTGGCATCGGTTAAAAATTCTGTGCTGCTTCCAAGACGTTTTAATGCACTTCAGAGCAAAACTTCTGAGGGTGTTTAACAGTCAGGGAGCTTTAGCCAGCTTTAGGAGAGTGGTTTAAATGCCTACAAGAAATACAATATACTGTATATAGGAGATACAAAATGATACCCTTAAAGAATACACAAAAAGCTTTGCAACTGCACATGCATGATTGCAGTCTGTAGCTCTAACATCTCAGTGAATATGTCTTCTTTGGCACTGTAAATAAAAACATGTTTACAGCGCAAGATGTTTCCCAGGTTTTTCATTTCATACAGCCGTTTCATTGACTTCCAGTACCCGCTGGAACATTATTCAGGTATTCAATAGTGTGCCGCAGTCGGGTCTGAATATTGCAGAGCTTTGGTGTTATTGAACAGCACAGTGATATCTCTGATCTGTGAAAATAAGGAGGTGTACGTGAGAGGTTGGTGGTGGCAACCCAGTGAAGTTGAGAACCATAATTACAGCCTTGTGGTTGCATACCTCCGCCAACCAGCAATGTTGCAGTTTAAATCCACGTCTGTCCAAAATGTCATCACATCATCATTTTATCCTGTTAGACATTTATGCAAAATTGTCATAATTAGCATATAAATTAAAGTTATGGCCAAAAACGTGAGGTCACAGAGACCTTTGACCACCAAAATCTAATCAGTTCATCCCTGAGTCCAAGTGGATGTTTGCACAAAATCTGAAGAAATTCCCCCGCTTCCGGGAACCCGCGGGCTTCAAATTTGGCACAAGAACAGGTTGGACGTATGTATGCTGCGGTTGCTGACGCAGAGGCATAAATATCTAGAATATTATGTCATGCGCACTGAGATTAATGACAAAGCCTGGGAGCTGTATGATGGGTTGCCTCAGTAAACCAGCGGTTCCCAACCTGGGGCCCCAGATCACATGGGGTGCAGCAGTTTGTCTGCCCTGAGATTGTCAAAATTAGATTTGCACATGTAAAACAAAAATCATATTCACATCCTTTCTAGGTTATTTTTTACAAAGGTCTGTATATAAAACTGTCTAAGAATATATTTTTGCTACTTGGTGGGCCAGTAGTTGTGCACAGTTGCGAAACAGATCAGGCTTCACTATTTATAGAGTTAGATTCCAGTTTCAGACTCATGTAGGGATGCTGTAGGCACTGATTGAATAAACGGTTAATTATTAATATCCCTAGACTCGTGTGATCCAAACATTTCCAATAACTCCAGAGCACTGTTAAGTCCAAAAGTAAAAATTTTTAAAATAATACTAATGTAATGTAATAATTTCTAAAACTCACAACATGATTCTATTTAATGTAATAGTCTGCTTCAATCCATATTTTTGTTGACTTTTAGCCTTTCAAATCAACCTTTTCACTGAGGTAAAAAACCTACTTGCTCTCTTGGTAACTTCACACAAAGAGAGGCATGCAACAGTATTAGTAGGGCGGTCGAGCAGCAACATCATAAATTACATTTATTTAACCACAGTAACAATAAATTAATTTTAGCTCTTACATTATTGTTGTGAATTAATTAAGTCATAACCAAAAACAAGTATTTTATATCTGCATTTGCTTGGTTAATCTGTCAAAAGTGATTAGTTTATTCAAAGTGAGGATTTTATTTGAGGATTTGTATTTTTTCAGGTGATATTGTCATAAAATGTGGGGGGAGGGACTCTGCTTTTCTTAACTACAAGTAAGGAGGCTTCAAGGAAGACAGGTTGGGGACCACAGACCTATATGACGGCAAACAGAGGGTTTCAAAGAAGAACAAAAGCCAGAAAACAATTTACTTTGACATAATTTACCTGATTGAAAAGGACTCAGTACAGCTGACCTGGATGACAGTTGCATATTGTTAATTAAACTGTCCTCGTCAGCAGGAAATTAAATCTAATCAAAACTGGTGCTGGTATGCGTTAATTTTATTAAAAGAGAAGGCATCAGTCATCTGCAGCATATTGAGTCTATGTAACAATAAAAAAAGAGACAAATTTCATTATTATGTAGTGTCAGTATTTCAGGTTACTACGAACGGACATAATGAACAGTTTTGTTTTCTTTTTCTGAGTGAAATGAAATGCAAACCAAGAGAAAAGTGATAAAAATGGTCTCTTCATTTAATGAATAATATTTGTCATAACTGTGTGTTTTCTTGAAGCTGTTTTAAATTAATATGTATCAAGTGTCAGAACACGAGAAAGGCTAATAAATGAAAAGTGAAATCCTTTTTAAATACTTTTTATAATCTCACACATGAAATAAAAAAGTGAGGAACGCATAGAAACCACGAAGCCTCAAAGAGAAAAGAAAAGGCTTTAAGTCCTCGGTGACACTGCAAGCAAAAGACAAGGTTAAGTGTGTGTGTGTGTGTGTGTGTGTGTGTGTGTGTGTGTGTGTGTGTGTGTGTGCAGCATGCATGTGTTTTGAGCAGATTGGTGAAGGTTAATATTCATGAGCAGATTGTTTCAACATACAAGTGACAAACAGTCAGCCATAGAAGAACTAAGACAACAATATGGAGGCAGGTGTGAAGGGATTACATTATGAAGCAAAACAAAAAGAACAGCTTCTGAAAGGCGCTCACCGTCAAAGTCTCTGGAAGGTGAAGGAAACTATAGTACCAGTAGTTACAGAGTATGTATCCCGTAATATTAAATTATCCACTACCTCTCTTACACACGAGTTATTGAGAGGACATTTTTATACTGGACATACATTTGCTAGGAGTCCAGAAACTCCAGATCAATGACAATGTTGCTCTGCAACTGCAGTTTGTGTCAATAAGCAACTGCAACTGCTCTCAAGTTCAACTTAAAAAGGTGAAGATATGTAAATGCTGTGCACAGATTTTTTTTCTCTTGCCCCCAAAGTGGCAAAAATAAAAATGGTATTGCAGGAATAATTTGACATTTTGGGTAAATGCCTTTTTAGCTTTCTTGCTGAGAGTTAGATTGGACCACTCTCTTGTCTGAGAGTTAAATATGAAGCTATTATCATCATCATTAACAGTAGCCTAATTCTGAAAGTTTTGAGCAGACTCATTTATTTCAAGCTAAATTATTCAAGCAATCAAGAGTTAGGAGGGTGAGGTGTTGTGAATGGAGGTGGATGTGAATCACAATATTACCGTAGGAAAGAATTTAGAGCAGAAAGGAGGGGTTAGTGGCGACATGGGGCCAACCATGAACCGGTACGAGGATGGGCCTACTCGGGGCCAAAGTTGAGCCTAAATCACCCTGCATTCAGATCCAACGGCAGACAAACCTGCGGTCTGGCTTTTGATTTCTGAGTGGAACAAATGTAAACATAATAGGCGGTGCTGGCATGTAAGTATTATTATATAAATGACTACTTTCTGCCGGTGGTGCGGTGGTTAGCACTCTTGCCTCACAGCAAGAGGGTTGCAGGTTAGAATCCGGCTTGGGGCCCTTTTGTGTGGTGTTTGCATTTTCTCCCTATGTTTCTTCGGCTTCCTCCCTCAGTCCAAAGACATGTAGGTTAATTGATGACTCTAAATTGCTCATAGGTGTAAATGTGAGTGTGAATGGTTGTCTGTCTATATGTTGTCTCTGTCTCTATGTGCCCTGCGATGGACTGGTGACCTGTCCAAGGTGTATCCTGCCTTCGCCGAATGCCAGCGGGGATCAGCTCCAGCCCCACTGCGACCCCTAACGAGATAAGTGGTTGAAGATGGATGGATGATGGATTACTTTCTGCCATTTTTCAGCCAATTGGACTGTTGTCAGACTATTAAATAGGAGTTATCAGTTACTATAAGCAGCATAGATGTGGGTCAATACGGGCCTACAACACCCACTAGATGGTTTTGTCATCTATTCACATGATAGATCATCGAAAAAAGGTATAAAAGAACATGACAGAGACCTCTAGTGACTGTAGTGATTACGACAGGAGCAGAAGTGGAAACCACATGCTATAGCATAGAGTGAAACTCCATAAGGGGTGGAGCTAGAGGATGATAGGTGGGACACAAAACACAGGGTTTTCACCCAGGAGACCAGAGTTTGCATCTCATGTGAAACCAACAATGTGTAGCTGTCGTTGTATTCGGAGTTATTTTAACCCAAAACATTGTGTTTTTCCCTAAAGTGGCTTTTGTTGCCTAAACCTAAAGAGGCCTTTGTGTTCTCTCTCACACACACAAGCGCCACACACACACACACACACACACACACACACACACACACACACACACACACACACACACACACACACACACACACAGAGGCTATGTTGACGGAGTTTACTCTGAGTTGTTGTATAAGTGTTTGTGCATGTAATCTCCACTACGTTTAACTAGTCTGTCTTTGGTGTCTGAGGTGACTTGGTGGGCGGACTCGGCCCCCCAGTGCCCTTCCATGCTGCTGGAACTCCCTACATGATATCCTGCTGCTTAACTTTGGCCCTGAGTAGGCAGTATGGCAGATCATTAGTGGTTAATGGTCGGCCCCATGTCAGCTCTAAATAATTAGCTCTAAATGGTGAGGTAGCTACTGTATAAAATGATACTACTAATGTATTCAGTGGGAGATTTCCTGTTATAAGGTATGCACTTTAGCTGTAATGACAGCTTTAGCTTCAGTGAAATATTATAAGTGAAGCTAATTCAGAACTACCTGAGTTACCACAGTCTCTTGCATTTAAAATAAGAGCTGTGGTAACGGTGGTTCCCAACCTGGGGTCTGGGCCCTCCTGGGGGCCAAAGATCACAGTGGGTGCACCACTGTATAATAACACTCTTACTGGATAATTTAGACAACAGATCTTTTTGGTCCTTAGTAGGCCACATTCTGTTTAAACCCGGTATTTGTGCACAGTTGCAGATACAGATCAGGCTACACTGATATTATTAGTATCAAACTAGTTGTAGATTTAGATTCCAGTGGTGGTTGCGTAGGATTGTTTCAGACTTGTGTGATCCAAACATTTCCAATAACTCCAGAAGTCCAAAAGTCAATTTACTGAAAATATATAGATGGAATAAATTCTAAAATTCATATTTTTCATCCGTCAAAATATTGTCTCAGTAATATTTGTTGATGTTTATCCTTTCAAAATCAGCCTTTTCAATGAGGTAAATAACCTATTTGCTCTTCCAGTTACCCCACCAAAGGGAGGCAGCACTAGTATTAGTGCGGCGTGAATTACTTTTATCTAACTGCAATAACAATTAATCCATTTTGGCTCTAACATTATTATAAAGATCATATTTTGTATCTGCATCTGCATAAGGCGTAATCACTCTAAATCAAAGATTTGTTTGAGGATAGTAATTGTTTATACGGTGATGACTTCAAAGAGTATGGGGAGGGGGGAGCTCCAGGCTTCAAGGAAAACAGGTTGGGAGCCACTGGCCTATCATATTGTCACAGTGTTATCCATCTTTTTCCCAGCACAATAATGTAAATGTATTTTAAAAGGTACTCACTAAAACATTGACAGAAGTTGAGAGAACAGTGCAGAGCGAACGGTACACGCCTGAGGCGGAATAACTTCAACTCCTCAAATTCAACACACAGTTGTTAAAGTTTCACTGCTGGGAAGCAGAGGGGAAAAGTCTCCGCTCTTGATAAGACAACACTGTGATTAGACTAAGGACATGATAAAAGTTGTGAAAGTCTTTCAATCCTGGCAAGCTACGCCTGAAGGCCCATTCGTTGCACTGCTGGTGGTGGTGATTAATTAAGCCTACAGAGACAGTCTCCTCAGAGCTGAATCCCTGAAGCAGCGGTTAGGGCAAGTCTGTGTTGTTTGGACAGTGTAACCTTGGCAACGTAGTCTGTTTGGTGTGCTGTTCCAGTGGTGCTCATAGAGTCGACGATTGACAAACATGCTAGCCCGACCTTACAGAAATAGGTTCAAATAAATCACAATATGTCACATGACTTGTTTTTCATTGAGCGTGTCATGTGCCTCACTGTAACCTTGCTGTTTGGAGAGCGGTTTCCTCTTGAGTACACATGCAGTGAACTAACCTTGGTGCTAACTCAAGTAAAACACAGCCAAATATATCTGAGGCAAAAACTATAGTGTGTGTGTGTGTGTGTGTGTGTGTGTGTGTGCAGACAGGTGAAGTATTCCCGAAGCTTCCCAGCAGCACTCCAGGCGTGAGTGGAGTGCAGCACTAAGTGTGCTTCGACAGCGAGGCAAGCAAGTATAGCTGTCTACTCGCACTGTCACAGAGGACAGGCAGCAGAAGAGATGTGCACATGCAACATGTACGCACTGAGAAAACTAAATCGCTGGAGACCAAACAAAGACACTTAGAAAAGACATGGCTGAAAGAGAACAATAGAGCTCCAGGTTATACATGAACTTACTTTTTAGAGGCACAGCAGCACGTTAATGTGCATGTTAAATTATTTAATTTGATCCCATATAAAGATTAACCGTGATGAAACTGCCCCCACTACGCACAAAGATTTTATCAGACTATATTTATTCACCCCCTCCTGTGTGTGGAGAGGAAAATGTTTTGAAGATCATTATAATTTTTCCCACCTCAGATATAACACTCCTCCATGCAACGCTATAACTCATGGAGGTACAGATGTAGACTCTTGATAAAACCGCTGTGGGCCTAGATTTTGTTTTGTGACTGCCTCATACTCTAAACTCAGTGTGTGCTGGGAAGAAAGAGGGAAGCATTTGGCCGTTGTAACAAATCAATAAAAGGGTGAAATTTTGAGCTGTCAAATGGACAACCAAAGTCAGTTTTCTCTAAGTCAGTTCTTAAATGCGTACCTTGGGTCTTCAGAGACTTAAGTTTTGTGTTTATTTATTCATGTTATTCAATTAAGGCCCCATTCTCTATTTGCCAGTCTACTATGTTTTAACAATTTTCCAGTGTCAAATCTTTGCTTTGTTATTGTCTAGACTAGTGTATATACATGTTGTAGGTTTTTTTGAGACCTGACATATGGAGTGTTGCTGTTTGAATGCTGTGTTTTCACAGCGTGTAGGCTAAGTAGCAGCTGAGAACATGTAATGTTGCCCAACGCAATATGTATATAAACATAAAATAACATTCAACAGCAAAACACATCATTAAGTTAATGAAATAATATATTTTTGGCTGATTATCATTATTAACACTTACAATTAGTTTAAAAGTTTACATTTGCTTGCTAACTCCGCCTCTTGAGCCTATGGTCCAAGTCTATGGGAAAAAGTCTTTTTGGGCCCCAATGGCATCACATGACGGACAGAGAGTGTAGTACCATTTGGCCACTATGAAACTATGGCATTAACAATGATCTTCATGGGGGCTTGATAGAAATGCCATTGCAGATATGGGAGATACATTAATTTTGTCAACAGGATGTTACCTATCATTGGTAGAAATGTAGCATGCTAGCTATGAAACATATAGAGTGCATGCATAGTTGTTCATAAGTCTTTTACCAACATATTTCACAAAACTGGGCACTGTTGCCTCACAGCAAGAGGGTCGCAGGTTCGATCTGGCTTGGGGCCCTTCTGTGTGGAGTTTGCATGTTCTCCTCGTGTTAGCGTGGGTTTTCTCCGGGTTCTTCGGCTTCCTCCCACAGTAGCCACGTTTACATGCGGCAGATTTCTCCAATCCGATCTGAACCTTGCTTGATCGTTAAATTCCAAATCCACTATTTACATGGACACTAAATAAAATGATCTGATCATGACGTGCGTATAAATGCACCAAGTGTTTAATCAGAATAAATCCTTTGGGAATGCACAGAGTTGTCTATTTTTCCAGAAATATTAGAAGAAGAAGAGGCTGTGCTTCCCCCTGTGTTGTAAACAAATGCCACGTCGTCTGGCTTGCGTCACACTGACGTCGCACACATGCGCAGTAGAGATAATTTTACCGAGGAAGACATGATCCGAATGAGTGTGTACACGGACGCTGATTGGAAAAACGATCAGCATAAACCGCCTCTCGAATTCGGAATGACATTTCTTTCCGACTGGGCCGTATCGGATCAGAATCTTCCTATTGACTTGTTTACATGGAGCATTTTTAATCTGATTGGGCCTTTAATCTGACTATTTGTGTGTGTATTTTGTGTGCGTGAATGGTTGTCTGTTGCTATGTGCCCTGCAATGGACTGGCAACCTTCACCCAATGCCAGCTGGGATCGACTGCAGCACCCCCGCGACCCATAATGGGATAAGTGGTTGCAGATGGATGGATGATTTCACAAAACTGCCAAATATGCCGTTGAACTTCTCATGTGGAAAAAAAAAGTGTAATTAGAGCTGTATTATATTTAATAATTTACTCTACAGCAAGTTAGAATAAAATGCTAACTTCCAGTTAAAACTTTTCAACATTTTCAAGGCAAATTACAGACTAAAAAAAGAAAAATAAAACAGGAGGAGGTGTTTCACAAACACATCAGAGATCATGAAGGTTCCCATAGGAATCAATGAAATTATGGTTGACTCACATAAGAACAAAGAGCTATGTGGAAAGCAGGTGTAAAGAGGTGTATGTAGGAATGTCTGGAAAAAAACCCACATTACATAAAGGGTTAATGTAAAGAGTCACACTATCTCTGATCAGTCTTAAACTGGGCTTGCATGTTGCCATACTTCTTAGTAAGCCAAATGAAGTTCACCTCTGTGTTTTTCCTCCATAATTTTGAGACTATTTCCATCCTGACTGAACTCTCACAGAGAGCAACGAACTCCTCACTATTACACGGAGAGAGATACTTCAGGCAGCTCACAGGTATTTAACTACAAACTAAAACTGACAAGCGGATATTGTTTTAATCAGATGAAGATCCCTGTTTGACCTTGACACCAGACAACCATTTAAAAACAAGTCTGCAGTTCTTTGTTCCACAGATTTCGCTGCCTGTAAATACCCTCCAATTACAGCAGACAGTTTGCAATTTATCCTCAGTCACTGTTTCATTGTGCATCCAAAATAATGAGAGCGGAGCATGAAGCCACAACATCAAACGCCGTGGTGCAGTCAAAATATTCATTGTATATTCAGTCTGACACCCACTGAGAGGGAGAAGAAGACCTTGACGTAGACTTCACTCTGTAGAAAAAAAGGTCTCATCATACACATGAAAATTTCAAGACGTACCGGTGTTTCTACAACTTGATATCAAAGAAGCTGTCAGCTAAAAGACATCAGGTATTTTAAAAACTTTTCACGTTCAAGGCGGTTTTGACAATAGCGCTGAAAATCCCCTCCACGCTGCCACAGTCACATTTACCATTCTTCCAAATACATTTCCTGCTCAAGACTACATATCTGAATAACAGATTCAGCTGCTGACATTTGAGCGTCTTTTCCCATCTTCTCTCTTTACAGAAATTTATATTAAATCACGTATTATCTTACTTGAATAACACTATTTTTTAAAACTATGCTCCAAAATGATGGAATACCAAAAGGTAAAAGAGATGAAGCTCTGCGAACACTTTTATATGACAGCTGAAAACCTATTTATTTAAGTTAGCTCTAATTAATGTCACTCTATTGTGTATTTTCTTGTTTATTTTATTTATTTATTTTTACAATTTCTTTATTTATTATTCTTAATGCTCTGTTTTTAACTTCACTAATATATTTTAGCATCTACTGTCCTCTTATTGTCTAAATTTACTGCCCATCTGCCCTAGTTTGAATGTTAGATTTTTATTTTCTTTTGCAAAGCACGTTGAGCTATATCACTATAAAAAGTGCTCAATAAATAAGTTATTATGACTGTAATTTAATAAATATTTGAAATGCAATTACATCCTCAAAAAATGCAGGTGTTTGTTCTCCTCCAGTGTAGTGCACACTTCAACAGCAAAGATTATACATTGGGTTACTTCATTACTGTTTATCTAACTTCAGAGGAATGTGAAGACACAATCAATTTTCCTATGAATGTCCAGCAACACGTGTCAATTTCCAAAGGTCTGGATTTAGAAAGAAAGAAAGAAAGATATTCCTTTATTAGTCCCACAGTGGGGAAATTCAGTTTTACACTCTGTTTTTCACACACAGTACATATACATGCGTCAATGGAGAGATGTCAGAGTGAGGGGGCTGCTCCTGACAAGCGCCCAGAGCAGTTGGGGGTTTGGTGCCTTGCTCAGGGGCACCTCGGCAGTGCCCAAGAGGTAAACTGGCACCTCTCCAGCAACCAGTTGGTCTTGGTCCATGGGGGTCTTGAACCCGTGACGTCCGCGTCCTAACCCAAGTCCTTACAGACTGAGCTACTGCCGCCCTGGAGTCATACTCAAAATAAAAGTGGAAATTCACATTACAGGCTGATCTATCTTGAGTGGAAATTCCTCAAGACAAGTCAAAATGAGGCTCAGTAGTGAGTGTGGCCTCCACGTGCCTGTATGACCTCCCTACAACGCCTGGGCTTGCTCCTGATGAGGCGGCGGATGGGGAACTGGCAGGCCTGTCCATAACTTAAATCCTTTATCATGCAAGAACTGCTGACACACTTCAGCCACATGAGGCCTAGCATTGTCATGCATCAGAAGGAACCCAGGGCCCACTGCACCAGCATATGGTCTCACAATGATGAGGATCTCATCCTGGTACCTAATGGCAGGGTACCTCCAAAGAGATGCCTCCCCACACCATTACTGACCCAACGCCAAACCGGTCATGCTGGAGGATGTTGCAGGCAGCAGAACATTCTCCACGGCGTCTCCAGACTCTGTCAAGTCTGTCACATGTGCTCACTGTGAACTTGTTTTCATCTGTGAGGAGCACAGGGCTCCAATAGTCAATCTGCCAATCTTGGTGTTCTCTGGCAAATGCCAATCATCCTGCACGGTGTTGGGCTGTAAACATATGCCCCACTTGTGGACGTCGGGCCCTCATACCAACCTCATGGAGTCTGTTCCTGACAGTCTGAGCAGAAACATGCATATTACTGGCCCGCTGGAGGTCATTTTGCAGGGCTCTGGCAGTGCTCCTACTGCTCCTCCTTGCACAAAGGAGGAAGTAACAGTCCCTCCATGTCTCCTGGTGTACTGGCCTGTCTCCTGGTATCTCCTCCATGCTCTGGACACTGTGCTGACAGACACAGCAAAGCTTCTCACCTCAGCTCGCATTGATGTGCCATCCTGGATGAGCACCTCTATGGGTTGTAGACATCGCCTCACGCTACCTCTAGAGGTGAGAGCACTGACAAAATGCAAAAGTGACCAAATCATCAGCCAGAAAGGATGAGAACAGAGAAATGGTCTGTGGTCACCACCTGCAGAACCACTCCTTTATAAGGATTGTCTGGCTAATTGCCTCTCATGTCCACCTGTTGTCTGATTCATTTGCACAACAGCACGTGAAACTGATTCATAATCGGTGTTGATTCCTAACTGGACAGGTTGATTTCACAGAAGTGTGACTGACTGGGAGTTACACTGTGTTGAGCATTCCCATTATTTTTATGTGGATTACATTATTATACATTATATGTGGATTACATAGTGATATACACAAATTACAGAGGAACACTTTTCATGGTATAGTCTGCAGTGGAATGCAGACCAAATACATGTACATTGACATAGCTAAAAAATGTTCTTTTTAATATTTTGATATTGATTTAAACTGTATCGCCAGCCCTAACCACTTTAACTGACACACCTCCATGACTGCTGGGTAGGTACACAGTACATGAACTGGTGAGCACTAGACATGACCTTCTCTATCACTTAGGTACTAATGCTCCATAGTACATATTACATGTGTATTTCATTGAGGTTCTGTCACCTGTACTATTCTTTTCAGTCTGGATATTGTTCTCCTTGGTCACATAAATCAGAAATATCTTGGATTTCAAGACACTGGTACTGAAGGTAGAGCACTCAGCTGGCTCTGGTCCTACCTCACCAATAGATCATGTTTCATCTCCCTTCACAACTCCTCTGCCACATCCACAGTCACACAAGATGTCCCCCAAGGCTCTGTACGAGGTCCACTCCTTTTCATCATCTATATACACCCCCTTGGTCAAATCCTCCGTCATTTCAACCCGGACTTCCACTGTTCCACCGCTGAAACACATATATATCTCATCTTCAACCTTCCCTATAACCCACCCCTCTCCCACATCAGCTCCTGCCTCTCTGCAATAAAAACCTGGATGCAAGAGAATCTTCTCCAACTCAACAGCAAAAAAAAACTGAACTCCTCCTCATCGGCTTTACATCTCCCCTCAGCAAACTAAACAACCCCACACTCACCATGATGGCACCATTGTTTCCCCCTCCTCCCAGGCACGCCACCTTGGTGTGATATTTGATCCCACCCTGTCCCTTGAGACCCACATCCGCCAAGTTGTCAAAACCTCATACTACCACCTACGCAATATTGCTAAAATCAGACCCTCTCTCGCACGCCCTGCTGCCGAGGGTCTCCTCTCCACAACCAAGTCCAACCATCGCAGTTGTGGGGACAGAACATTGTCCGGGGCAGCTCGGAAGACTTCAGAGACTCTGACTCCTCACACCAGCTTCTCCTCTGCCTACTCCAAGCTCCCACCCTTACCCATTTATGTGTGTGTGCCTGTGTGTGCCATTTGTTTGCTGTTTGTCTCATACCGCTTCCCCTTTATATTGTTAACCGTCTTTGAGTTCCAGAAAAGTACTATGTAAGTCGAATTTATTATTATAATTATTATCATTAAATAGTGCTTACAAATGGCAGATAGCGTTCATAAATTATAAATGTGCAAACTAAAATGATTTATTTGGTCTTCTATACACTATTAGTTCCTTTAAAATAAATGACACAGTAAGACAGCCAAGAGTAGTTAGTAGCAGTAAATTAAAGGCAACAGGATTTTCTGGTGAATCAGCATTACCGAATGGAGGAAATAAAAAAACATCCCTAAATGACTGATGATATAGATATCTGCCTCCATAACTCACTCCAGAGCACCACCCTGAAACCTTCAACACAGGACAATTTCACTCATTAAAACCTTGAGTGTGAACTGGCAAATCTTATCATTATGTTGGGGTGTGATGATTCACTCAGCTCATGATTCAATACACGATATTGGGTTCACGATCTCGATACGATATTATAACAACAATTTTAACAAAACTTCAATGATGAAAATATATGACTTAAAAAGTAGCCTTTTACTCAAAAGCCACAAAATACAAAACAATGCCTTTGTTTGCCCTATAGCACCATTTTTAAATGAAATTTTAATGTTATAACCAGTAACATCTTGTAATAGACTGTGTCACTTCGATTCTACTTTCTGACTGAATCATTGTCCACACTGAACAAAGTATGTATGAATTGTCATATGCATCTTCAGTTCCCTATTTTGTGTTTCAACAGGGAATCCAAAAGTTGCCATACAAGTGATTTGAAAGACGGGGGGCGTCTTCTATGTTAATTTCACTTGACTCTTCCATTATTGCCTGGCTGCAAATCAGCTGCAAATGCACTAACCACACCAGCACTAGGGATGTGATGGTGAGGAAATTTTCCCACCGCTTCATAAACTTGTGACAACACTGGCGTTACTCATGACACCTGACATTTTACAAGAAAAGATGACGATCATGCGTACCTTTCTTACTCTGATCTCTACCATCGGGTGGTGGTGTGTCTGCCGTCTCTGGTCCAGCTTTTGTTGCAGGGCTGCAGGGGTCTACCTGGTGCCGCACGCATCGGCTGTGACCGCTCCATCCTCCTTGCAGCAATTAACGCTACCTCGTTAATGTTATGTTCCCTTAAAGCACTGGGTTTAAATCTGAAATACTGCCAGATAGGTGCATTTGCTTTTCACTTTGCCATCTCTCAGTCTGTCAACCGGTGTGTGAAATATGACACCTGCTGCTCTGAGCTGACTCCTTAAGATGCATTCACTTCCAGACTGTAAAAAAAAAAAACAAAAAAAAAAAAAAACGGCAAAGGCGGTGGGGGCGGTGGGCAATAATCACTGTGTGCCTGACCACCGTGTAACACCGGTAACAATGACTACCGTAACACGCCTAACCTTGTCGCACAGGCCTTGCTGACCTGCTTCACCTCCCGATCTGAACTTAGAGCGTCCTCCTCTGTTCAAATAAAGCACTGAAAAAGATGAGAGGATGCAGATCAGTGCTTGTATGACTCAATGTATTTATTATGCCCTGATATTGTGATTCAGTTTTTCATCTCAATGACGCATAACGTCATGTTATATTGCAAAATTTCGTCAGACCTTTATCATTAAATAAATTTCCATCTAGTTAGTTCTACACATATTTGCAATCTGAACATTAGGAGTCTTCAACAAAAGGTAAAGAAAGTTTATATATACTGTATATAGCATACATAAATATATATACAATATATATAGCCCAAATATTGCAAAAGCATCCACTACAAACAGCCCTGCATTAAAATAAAAGCATACAAAGTTGTTTTATTTCCAACAGCAAGAGCAAGTCACAGTGACATGGCTCCACTTCACCATGTTGCGTTCCCTTCAGTGCACTCACATATGAGTAGATCAGAAAAAAAACCCACAATTTACATTAACAGCTTAACACAGATGGACCCTACCACCTCTCTCAAATGCACTTGTGTTTTTTTTTCTCTAATTTACAGGTGAAGTTCAACTGTGTTTCAGTTCAGAAACACTGTTGTGATAAAACTGCTCTTATTTTCCAGCGTCATAGAGAAGGTGAGTCACGATTTTCTCTCGAGCTGCTCCTGCCGTCTCCATTTTAGCTGCAGGTAATATAGGAATTATTGCTGTTAGGCTCCTAACTGAAGCTAAATGACACAATTATATTACTCTTGTTTTATCATGGCTGCACTGGCTGTCTCTGAGGTTTGGAATCAATTTTAAAGAATTAATTGATCGCAGCGTTGCCTCGTTCTAAATCATATCTCAGGTCCCCAAAGTGTCAGCCTGCCAGGCTCTTAGATCTCTGAGGAAACAATCTCCTGACTACAGTCTAGACTAAAGATGGACGGGAACTGACCCACTGCTGTTTTTCAAACAGACATTTATTCACTGCCCTTGATCTGCGTATGATGCAGCTATTTTTATGGCACTCTCTCAAGATGGAAAATTAAAGAAACACAACTAAGTAAATTCATTTGTTGATAGGGTGTAAGCATACTTGGATGCAAATTTTGCTAACTACAGCAGTAGTTGTTGTTTTGGGCATCATTAAGATGCATTTAATTCCATGTTGTGCCAAGACGTCTAAATCTGTAAAGCATCTGCCAAAGACAACACACCCAAAAGACAGGGTATCAATAACGATGCACATATTGTCCACACGTCTTGGTTTCACCAGATGACACCAATCCTTGTGACAAGATTTGTGTAATTTCTAATCATATGACATCAGCTTTAAAGCTGCATTAATCAGTGTTTTAAAGGAACAGTGTGTAGGATCTATTGGCAGAAATGGAATATAATATTAATAAAAGTATGTTATCACGTTGGCCCCCATAGTTCTCCTACATGCTTGGCACACGGGAGACGTTTCAGCTGGTTGCAATCTGCAACCTCACTGATGCCCCCAAATCCACACTGTGCCTTCAACAGCAGTGGTTCAAAGGAATGTTTTCATGTTACAGGTAACGCTTACAGTGAAAAACCCACAGATAATTATCACTCTGCAGTTCCTCTGAGCTCTACAGAGCCTTTGTCTTTCAGCCTACAAATGTACTCTTTCGTTTCACTCTTACTGCCCTCATCAACCTTTTCTCCCAGCGGCAGCAGGCAGATGCTTTCAGTGAAAACGCTCTGATAAATCTACTGTATGCTCAACCTGTTCTCACTCCCAACTGATCAAATTCTGCTGCGTGGTAAGTGCCACTCTGCATCTGATACTGATGCACAAAGGCACTGGGCTTACAACTAAGCCCAACGTAAACACACCATTGGACTTAATTCAACAACTAGTACCAGTGACATACTGTAGTATTAATAAGAAAGAAAAAAAAAAAGAAAAAAATCTTAAAAAGTCCCAAGGGGGGAAATAAGTTTTACCCCTTTTTTTCCACAAAAAAAAAAAAAAAAGGAAAGGGAGAGAGGGAGGGGGGGGGGGTGCGGAGGGGGGGGGGGGGGGGGGGGGGGGGGTGGGGGGGGGGGGGGGGGGGGGGGAGGGGGCCAAAGGGTGTGGGGGGGGGGGGGGAGGGCAAAAAAAAATACCCCCAAAAAAAAAAAAATAATAGCGTTGGAGTCTGCTAAGGGTGGGAGGGAGGGGTGGTGGATGGGTTAAACAAACAGGCTTTCAAGCAGGAGACCAGTGATCATGGCTCATGTGGAACTAAAATTATCGTTGGCTTATTTTTTGTGAGTCGTTATGCAGTCGGTTGTCATGAGTCGCTAGACATTAACGTCAACCATGACCATGTTTTTAAAACTAATTAAGTAGTTGTGTTGCCTAAACCTAACTTCCTGTGAAAATGGAAGCTTATTTTGAAAGGACACTATGCATGTAATAAATATATATTGACACGCTGTTCCTGACATGTCCAAAAGCAACACAAGAGGGGTTTCTCGTGCGTGGGGAGGGGCTGTATTTGACCAGCTGGGAGTGAGAATGTGTTGGTAAGCTCCCTACCCAGCACAAATAGCACAAAAAGTAAGCTGGTGAATATTGTGATGCTTTTAGTAGCTATAGAGACTGATGTTTAACTCAGGAGTTGGTGGAGAACAAAAAAAGAGCAAAAATAGAGTGAATACGGCTCGAAAAACGACTCCAAGTGGGCGCTACTGCTGCTCTGTGTCTGCTGTATGTGTGAATAGGCAACAGTGGGCAACCCAGAGGTCTGAGAAGTGAAGCCAATGTGGAAGTGCCTTAAATTTGTATTATTTATTTCTAATAGCCAGCAGGGGGCGACTCTTCTGGTTGCAAATACAAGTCTGATTGTAAAATAGTCTATGAGAAAATGAGCCTACTTCTCACTTGATTTATTACCTCAGTAAACATTGTAAACATGAGTTTATGGTCTCAGTCACTAGTTCCAAGTCTTCATGATGTTCATTCAGTAAATTATGGTCCCATTTAGAGTCAAATAGACCATAAAGCAGGGGATGCTTTAGGGTGTGGCTACCTTGTGATTGACAGGCCACTACCACGGCGTTGTCTGGTCTGAGAGTCTTACAACGTAAACCCTTTCACAGTGTGTTCTCAGTTCATGAAAGTTAATTATAACCTTTTTAGTACTTTAAAAAAGTCTTATTCAGCATTTGGTTGTATTTAAATCCACCCTCGCGTCACTTCATTGTTGCAAATAACCAAAAACCAACATGGCAACGCCCAAAATGCCGAACTTAAGGTTTGGAAATGGCAGTCCACAAACCAATGGGTGACGTCACAGTGACTACGTCCACTTCTTATATACAGTCTATGACAGGCAGCTGTTTCCTAACATCTTGTCGTGTTGACCCCAAGTGGCAAAAATAATGTAAAATAATGTAATATAATGTAATGTAATAAATACCTGCTTGCAAAATAGTTCACAAGAGGGGAGAAAAACAACAACCTGTGAGCAAAGCGTGTTGTTGAAGTATATATGGGTTACTTGTAGAATGGCTCAATGATTTTACTGTACAGCTGAGAGTAGAGTCTCTTTTCTCTCTTGACATCCCCAGATCCGCCTACGCACTCACGTCAGCGCCTATCATGAACAAGATACTTGTGTTTGCAGATCACGGCAGCTCTTACACACTGTGATCAGCTGTGTATGCTTATACAGCACAGATGAAATTTGCTCTCAGAGTACTCTTTAAACGTGACAGTAAATACAGCTAATAACCAATTAGTGTGTTTACTGGGCGGGGGGCTGAGTCCACCACTATATAGGTGCTGCATGGGCCTCTGCGACTGGCTCAGGAGAAATTCCCTCATTAGGACGCATCAGTGGCTAGCACGTCACACTGGCATTTCCTCTTGAAAGAGGAGAGGGGTGTGTGGCTTTGTCTTTCTCTTTGTTTATTCCCATGAGGGGATATGCAGTGGCAGAATTTAGGAGGAGGGTCATGTTTACTTGCGGCGGCCTTTGTCATCTCTACCCCTTTTGTTCACTCCTCCTCATTAAAGCGTTGAGATCACTCGTGCCCTTCAGAAGGGAACAAAGGCTTTCTTTGTGCTTTTTTCCTCTTTTAGGAGAGGAATTCTCCTCTAGAAACTCAATGTCATTATCGCTGGCAGATTCTGAGCAACTAGCTGCAATATTTTTCCTTCTTTTGAACAACAGCCGATATTATGAGACAGCACTGATGTTATTTGATATCAGGCTCTGGACATTTTGCTCCTGTGCCACATTTCTCATTCCCACTGTTCAACTTGAAAAGCTGGATTTGTTATTCCATTAAATTCAGTCATCTGAGATGCCTTTTCTGTAACCTGCTATCAGATCTGACTTCCTCAGCACTGAGAAAAAAAGTGCTTCTTCACTGTATATTTTCACTTTTTATCTTTCAAGCTTTATCTATGCCCCACGCTTAGCATCATTTATCCTTTATGGGGAGTTGTTTTCTTTATAAAGTGGAGTCTGAGGTGTAGCCTCTTCTCAGAAAAGCACACTTCAGCGTACGATATATCAAAAACAGAGTGTTCACCTGAGAGCAGAGAAATAAACTGATGTGGCCCAAGGCATGGAGAAGTCTAGGGTGAAGAAGGCAATCAATCTATCACTGAAGGCATCTATCTTTCTGAGCCAATACCAATAATTTACTGGCAACGATATTTTAAAGTATAACCCCTGGAATTTTTCAACCAAAACATATTTTCCTGTATTTTTTTCATCAAAATGATTTGCTGCTTTTATGTTTCAGTGTTCAACAACACAATAGTGAAGGAAGAGGTAAGAGTGACATTAAACCAGCAGTAGGCAGGATGTTTTTGGCATCACTGGGTAAAACTCCGTAATAACCTTTCAGTATGTTGTAATTCAACTGTTCTGAGAGAAAACTAGACTTCAGACTTCCTCATAGCTGTTTTCAGGCTTTAAAAAATCTAGCCTGTGACGTTTGACTTTGGCCAAACACAGATAATTTCACAGAGAGCAATCCTATTGGCTGTGCTCCGGCTGGTGGGCGGTGCTTGGATGGAGCATGGACAAGATGTTTCCTAAAACATCTGAGGAGAGAAATAGACATTACAGTAACAGAATATTGATTCATATGTGATCACTGCTGTTTGACCATTCGATCAGACTTCATTAGTGATGAGAGACGACAGGCTCCAGCTCGGCTCTGATTGGTTGTTTTCCTCCGGTCTGTGAAATCTTGCAGATGCCATTAGGAGCACCGGAGGACACTAACACTAGCGGCCGTTTGATAAAAATAATTCAAGAAAAAATCATATTTACTCCGTTTCCATCTGCTACTGCTTTAAAAAGATATTGTAAAAATAGTTCTTAGTGGGGATGAAAATTTTTTATTGACTTTGAACTGTGATTACTTTGAGCTTTTAAAATAGTTAATGGCACAATGAGAAGGATCTTCCTAAAATACAATGTATAGACTAGTACAAAAATGATCCCTTTGCCCCTTGCTCTGCAGCTGCAGCTCACTCCAGCCGTCACTCCTCGGCCTCCTCTTCCTTTGGGCTCTGTTGGGCCCTGACTGACACTGTAATCAGTGTTGCTTGAGATGAAACATCAGGAAGCTCCACTCAATTCTCCTGTCTGGACCAATCGGCAACCTCTGATGCTGAGAAATGAAGCCAACGTGCAATTGCCAAAAATTGCAGTTCCTAAAATGGCCACGTGCGGCTGGCTTGATTCAATCTCCACAGACCCCGGTGTTAAAAGCCAAGACTGGCTATAGCTAATTTCCCCCTTCATAACAACTGTACAGGTGTGAATTTTTATATAACCCACCTGTTTGAATTATATTAAGGTTTAAAGTTCGGCATAATTGAGGGAGTGGTCACTTTGAGTGACAGGTGGGTGCTGTACCAGGTTGCTAGTTGCTAGCTGTCTGCGTCCCCCAGTCCCTCAGCTCCACTGATCCCCCCGTCACAGAGATCACATCCATAGTTTATACAGTCTATGGGCTGGACACACATATTATGCCTATTAACTAAAGACTGAAGATCATTTCTCTCGCTGGCTAGTGTCTGTCAAACCCAAAGGAAGAGCGCCAAGCTTTGAAGCAATTTTTACATAGCGGCCAAATGGTGGAATTACAACTTTTGTGTCTTAAACGTGATCCATTGGACCAAAAAAAAAAAAAAAAAAAAGACTTTTCCCCATAGATTTACATAGGAAAAGAGATGTCTGTAAATCAGCTGAGATTTTTTTCCTCAGTATGAACACTTGAATACCTCGTGTTTAAATAATTATGCCCTAAAAAACAAAACACTAATAGCCAAATCCAGAGTTATTTCCTTCCTCAGTTCATGTGAATGAGACCCAGACCGAAGGCTAGGAGGCAAGGTAAAAGGAAACACTACTGTGTCTGCTCTGTGGGCCCAGTGGATGTAGAAAATCTGTTCATTTTATACTCTGAAGTCAAGCTTTTTTGCATCATGCGACATTGAGCAACTTGGGCCACCTTTGAATGTTGTGTTTACAAACTGCAACATGCAACTCCCACTCATTCAGTTCAAAAACAAAAAGTGCATCACGAAACATTTATGAGCAGAATAATGACAACCGAGCAGAGGTCATAAAATATTTCATCATCCCTCATGAACCACAGTTTTTGTGAAACCAGAAGTCAGAGGACCACCAAAGTAAGTAGGGTTAATCCTCTGGGGACTGTGAATTTTTGCAGTCTACCTCTATCCAACACTTATTGCGATATTTCAGTCTGAACCAATGTGGTAGAGCGACCAATGCATGCAAATGTGGCTAAAAACCAAAAGGTTTGTGCTTGCATGCATTTGTGTGATAAACATGATTGGATTTAAATTCAGAAGGAAACATTTCCCTCTCCTGATCCATCTCATTTAACTACAGGCTTTAACAAATAAACACTTGAATGAGAAGCAGTTTATAAATCAGAACCAAAGCAGGCTTGGCAGCCAATTGGTCTGATTACATTACATATCTTGGTCAAGGATCGTGATAGGAACAGCAACTCTAAAGAGTAATAAGTCAAGATCTGTCAGTGATTGTTATATCATTATAAATTATTTGGCCTTTTGTGAGAGCTGTAGATGTATTCAACAGAGGGCCTCCTTCTTGTCGTCCATATATAACTATTCCTTTCTAGCAATGCAAATACTTTCAGCCGAGCCGTACAAAAACATTCATCTACAATGGCACCACTCCATGAAGAGATTCGTGTTAATGAACAGGCAAAGATCTTAAGAACTGTGAAAGTTTCTGACACACCATGTTTAATATTTTACTGACAAGTAGTAACAGAATCCTTAAAACACGATCGAGTTTGTCTTGTTCTTACCGCTGCATGTAGAAACAGAAGTCTCTGCTCTATATTAATGTAGTCTACATGGATTGGATGGCAGATGTAGATATCCAGTATTTTATTTTATGTTTTGTTTTTGATCACGGCCTCTGTGGACAGCTAGTATGGGGGCATATATCAATTATTCAGGTGTAGAATTCATTGATTTCTCTCTCTGGGGGTTTTGACGGAAATAAGGCACAGGTCACAACCAATGCTATTGTGAGAGTCTCTTTCCAAAAAGCTGCTCATCTCCTGAGGTTTGCGCTGACAGAAGAGCTGACAAACGGTACACGGAGTACGAAAAAGTACCATTTACCATCTTTACACCGCCACGAATAGGAGAACATTTGATGTTGTTGGTACAATTACTGCGCTGCTCTAATCTTCTGTGTTTACATGCGCTTACTGTAAATAACCAGATTATGCCTTTCAGCAATAATCTGATTTTTGACACATGATGTATATGAGAAACCCGGCTTCTGTAATCAGGTTAAGGGATCAGAGAAACCTGATTTCCCCACATATATTTCTTCTAGTCACATATATGCATAACTAGGTTGCTAATCAGCTTTTTAATGTACGTGCATGGCTTCATACAGCAGTCTTAAAGAAAGAAAGAAAGATATTTCTTTTTTAGTCCCCAAAGGGGGAAATTTGTTTTTTAAAATCATTTCCTCAAAAGTCTGACTGTAAGTATTCTGTAGATATCCATTAAGTCTGTTTCCACTGCTGAACAGTTGACTATTTGTATAATTCAGACACATTCAGGTTGTGAGGAAAAGCCCTCACACTACAGATCCTGTCCTCTGACCCCCGACACACACGCCGACTCTTTCTCCTAGAAATGACGTTCATATTCGATGCCTGCTAATTTGCAGCAGCATGCATGTTTGGTAAGAAATGTAATGCCACACATATTTTAGCAACAAGTTGCCAAGTGTTGATGCTGAACGTATTTGCAAATTGTTCCCTGCTATGTATTTGATTCCTTGAATGCAGATATCGCTTTAACATCACAAAATATGCTCATAAAAACTAAAGGATTATTACATTATTTAATTTATGTTTAGGCACTCACAGCAAATCAACAGTGGATTCAAGCAGAATGTGATGTGTTTACTTTATTAAAGTTAACCAAAACGACAATCTTAAGGGTGCAAAATTTGATATCCAGAGCATAATTATAGCATGAAATGACTATTTGCTATGTAAAGATATAGAGTAATGGCTACCTGAGCAGAGAATGAAGTCTCCCTGTATGTGCGCTAACATTGCCAGGTCTGCTGCACATGCTTTTAGTGCATGAGTGTGCCCCACTGGCTAGCACATGGCCGCCACTCTGCACTGCGTTTATATGGCGGTTACAGCTGATAATGCCAGCTGGACTGGAGGAGGCGTGGAAGCATATGACCCACCCTCCAGTTCCCCCCGTCCAAGGTAACTGTTGGCTGTCAGCACTTTGCACTGTCAGCACTGTTAACACTGTTAACTGCAAGTCGTCCGCTTGCCATTGGCTTGTTGAGAGCTGTTGAGAGGCAATAGAAATGCTCGCAATCTTTCATTTAGCACCTTTAAGCAAAAGATTGGATATAAACCCAAGTCTCCAGTGGCAAAATAAATACTGCACTTTCTACACCCACCATCCACCACTCTACAACTTATATGTAGTAAAGAATTGTAGCACCTTAATCACTGGGAAAACTAAAAAAAACCTAAAAGTTGCCACTGAACATAAAATCTAGGCAGCAACTACGTTCAAAACAGCATGCATCAAACCTTAACTGGGAAAACAAATTAGTGGGATATAAATGTGTACGAGACATAAATCAGGAGGCAACATCTTGTGTCATTAATACAGTTACTGTGGAAAAAGTAAAGCTATGCTTCTAATGGCTGGTCCACACTAAAAGATTTTTCAAATCTTAACAGATTTTCAAATTGTGAGAGCCCACACATAACGACACGTTAAATTTAACAGTGTTGTTCCTATATTGTGTGGTGAGCAGTGATTTGGCCAAAACAGACAAAGAGTTACAGATACAGGAAGTTGGCTCAGGACTTCCAGCCGAGGAGATGTAGCCTTGCAGCATTTATTCACTGACAAACTGTACACACACTGTCCACTACACCTACGTTCACAGTTATAACGCCACCAACAAACCCACACTCACTGCCGCCACACACACACGGTCTGTCAAACCTCGCTAAAGTTACACCGTGCTGACAGAGCGTGTGTGTGGTAGGAAGCCACCGGCAACCCTACAGCTGCCAACGTAGCACAAACACACACAGTGTTTGTCGGACACTCACTATCATTACTCTGGGCAGACACACAGCTGATAAACTAAACTAAATGTGTGGTGGAGACTTTTACTGGGAAAGTGGCTGCATGTCATCGCTGCACTCCACCCACCACTGTTGACTGTCTGTTGTGCTCATACAAAGCATCTGGTGCCCCACTGCATGCAACGCACCAATCTTATCGGTTAAGGGTTAGTTAACGGTTAAATTAAAATTAGCATCTTTACTCATGTTCAAATGTGACTTTAGTGTAAACAAACATGGCACATGACAGGCAGGAAAAGAATTCACAATGTTAGATTTTGCACTACTTTGTACTAGAAATACACAAAGGATAGATGATGAATTCACGGATACACACTGAATAAAACACTCGCGTCGCTGCCACAAATAAACAAGTTGGTCCTCCATTTCTGAGCTCCACCTTACTTCTACTTTATGCTTTGCATGTAGCATTAGCTCATACGTTAGCCTCAGACGCCGTCGACTTTGGCTATCGCTCTTTTCCACAACTGCATCATCGGCTGTTCCCCACACACAACAGGATATCCGACTGTAAATACTGAACATGTTTAATATTTACAATTTGAGATTGGTGCTGCCAGGATGGACTTCTGTGCTGATCGGGCGATGTAAAAAACACTATCAATTTCCCTCACACCACAGGAATAAAATAAATAATAACTAGAAAAGCACTCAGAGAGCGCAGACCTCCGCCAAGCACCATAGTTTCCCCCCATATTGTAATTCACTCCAAAATAAAAATCCTACATTTTTTATATCAGTGGCAAACATAGAACATATATACAAGACACAACATAAAACTCACAATACATTAGGCCAAAATGTACAAGTACCCCCATTTTTTTATAGAAATTGCTCTGAAATCCGCCATCTGGATCAGATCTGGATCAGCCTTTGGGATTTGATAGAAGTACACATTGTAAATCCTTGAGTCAAATTTCATGAGCTTTGGGCAACAATTACCAGAGATATTGAGAAACAATTTTTTGGGTCCCATTTACCCCAATGTTAATGAAAATTTCAGTGATCCAGAATCCAGGATTTCTTCCAGATCACCCCCAAAATTAAATCAGTTCTTCCTTTTCACATTTTTGACACACCCTGAAAATTTCATCAAAATCTGTCCAAAAGTTTTTGAGTTATCTTGAACACAGACAAACAAACAAACAGACAGATAAACGCCGGCAAAAACATAACCTCCTTGGAGGAGGTAATAAAATAATAATAATAAAACAGAGAATGAAATTGAGGCTTTGCTGCCGATGTCAGGAGGGGGCAATCAGGCCCAAAACTGGCTTGATTCCTGTGTGGCGTGTACCCAGCATTAAATAAGGTCAGAGGTTATAGGGAATAAAGTGGTTCCTGAGCTGCTGCATGTATACAGTGGTTTTCAACAACCAGGTTACTGCAGTACGTGTAATGTAAATGTAATGTCTGGTTTGAAAGATTAACCTGGCTTCTGGTGTATATGTTAACATACTGAGTTTAACGAATGTTCTTGAGAAACTACTAAATGTTTAAATAGGTGGTTGCATCTGCTGACACAGATTTGTTGCAGTTACTTTACAATCTAAAATTAGACGCAGGATCTCAAATTGTTAACTGTAAAGTGCAAACAGCAGTTTCTAAACTAAAATAAGATGACATATTATTGATTTTGGTGAGGACATTAGGGAATTGCTGCTCGCCACAAATCTACTGCCCTTTCCTGGTTGATGGTTGCCTTTGACACAAGTATAAAGGTAAAAAAACACCTCTATCAAAGGATGAAACTGGAGCTGTCTCACCGCTCTGCTGCGAAATTAAGACTTCAGTTGATATAAAAACCTCAAAGACACATGAAACCTTTTGTTTGCAAAGTCTTTTGATGAAGTATAAAAAGTAAAGTGGGAATTTCTGGGAAGTCAAAGCTGGAAAAAGTGTCTCTGTAACAAAAAAGAATGAGACGTGTGACGCTGTGGGTTAAAGCCGGCAGAGCTGATAGTAACATTATTGCGGTTGGAGAGATGCTGACAAGAAAGTGAAGTGAGAGAAAGTGAGAGGAATGCTGGCGAGTAGAAAATGGGCTCACAGGGTAGATAGACTCAGGCGAATAATGGTCGAAGCTCTTAGGGTTTGATAACTGACTATCCATTCCCATCATCTGCAAGTTAGCCGAAGGCCTGGACAACGCTATTAATCGAGATCTCTCCATTTACTGTTCAGAGGAGGAGAAATGACATGTGGGTCAAACTGCAGAGCTGCCTGTAGAAGAGGGATAAAACCAGCCTGAAATGTGATGAAGTTGTTGGCAAACCCAGGAAAAAACACATTTAATTGCTCATACATTTTCCTAAGATTGTGCCTCACTTTCTGTCACACTGTTGATGAATTACTGAAATTAAAGGTGTCATCTCATTATGGTGCATTTAAATCACCTGTTTTCAACAAACGGCCGAATGGAGTCAGGTTTCCCCTCTAAACATTATATCAACTAGTGTCGTCTTCGCGGCCCTGCGAGGCTCAGGATGCTCGACATTTTGAACAGGCACAACATGAACACACCGATGTTTATCTCTTTCACTGTTGTGTCGGCCGTTTCCCACAAACACCGATCTGACACGAGATAAGAATCACTTTATGAACAGCATTGATATCAGCTCTATTTTCACCCATGTTGCTTCCATTATGTTGTCTGTCTGTACAGGTTATTTCTCCTCGTTGACGTCTTGCTTTTCAGCTCAGTCCGTGTCCTTATTTTTTGTTTGCCCTTGCCTTTAATGGAGAGATCTTTTAATTTTTTTTATTATCTCATCCTTGTTGTAAATCATTTTCTCCCCCTTCCTTCTGTTCTATTATTTTCATGTAAAAATGAAACATGGCGTCCCGTAAATTAAGAGATGTGGAAATCAAAGACAGGATGATGGACTGAAGGTTCGGAGACAGAATCAAAATATCATTAGAAATTGAACATTTAACAGATGAATAAGGCTTTTCACAATACGTACAGTTTATGTTGAATGGTGGCAGTATTGGTACACTGCGCAGTGTATTAAAGGGGAACAATGGTCATTTCTACATTGACATTATTCTGGAGGCTGCATTTAATTTGAACAGAGTAGAGAATTTCAACAACATGTTTGCAGTATAAATAAACATGCTGTCACTTTCTGACTCTATTTAATGTTAACAACACTTAAAGACATGGAAACTGCGTCATACTATTCTGACGTCCCAACCCTCACAATAGTTTTCATTGCCCTGTCCTGCTTCCTCCCGAGGTCACAATTCTCCCGCATTTATCCCAATTTTCAGTTTCAGCTTTACACGCCTTTTTTTTCCTTTTTGTTATCTCAACCTGTTTCTGGCATTGTACTACATGTAAGCCCTACTGTTAACATCCGGAGCTGTTTGCGACATCGTGGTGCGGTTTGAGCTGCGCTCGCCGCACATCACAGCAGAGCTGCCGCGGCATGACGCAAGCCATTGGAAATAAAGGGTTTCAGAGCGCAGTGGTGCCCTTGTCGCATTGTGTCTAAAGGGCCATCAGTGAGAAGAGAAGAGAAAGAAATACTCAAACAGGGGCAATAAAATAAAGGAAAATGAATGAATATTAGTTTATTAGTTTCACCTCAGAGGGGCAAATTATTCAGTTTTATTTCCTGAGAATTCAAAATAGGCCTATTTAAGAAAAATGCTGTTGCAGTGTGCTTATTATTTTCTTACCTTCATTCTTTAAAAGTCACCACAACGCAGAAAACAAAGTCACTGAAAGTCAAATTTTTACTATCTAACTAGCTAGATACCGATATGCCATGCCCATCGCGCCACATACACACACACGCACACACACGCACACACACACACACACACACACACACACACAGCCAAACTCTGACCTCATGACAGCTGCAGCAGAAACGGTAAATTATTCAACCTAAGTCAATGATATTAGCTGCCCAGTATTAACATTAGCAGTTGGCTAATGATAGACTGCTGATGCTGATGATAACTTTACAGTTAACGCTCACTAACAAGATCCAACGTTTGCCTTTACAGTGAGTGAGCTGATGATAACATTACATTAATGAGGAGTCAAAACTCCTAATGTTAATCACTTATTTATGTACATGAACAAAAATATGATTGCAACATCTTTGTTTTTGCTCCCATTTTTTCGATGAACATAAAAGGCCTATTTCTCTCAAATATTGTTCACAAATTGGTGTAAATCTGTGTTAGTGATCACTTCTCCTTTGCCAAAATAATCCATCCACCTCACAGGTGTGGCATGTCAAGATGCTGATTAGACAGCAGGATTATTGAACAGGTGAGCCTTAGACTGGTCACAATAGAAGTCCACTCTAAAATGTGCAGTTTTATCTGAGACATTTACAGTATTAGGCACTGACTGGGGGGGTCAGAAAACCAGTCAGCATCTGGTGTGACCACCATTTGCTTCACACAGTGCAACATGTCTCCTTCTCATAGAGTTGATCATATTATTGATTGTGGCCTGTGGAATGTTGGTCCACTCCTCTTCAATGGCTGTGTGAAGTTGTTGGATATTAGCAGGAACTGGAACACGCTGTCCTGTACGCCGATCCAGAGCATCCCAAACCTGCTCAATGTCTGATGAGTATGCAGGCCATGCAAGAACTGGGATGTTTTCAGCTTCCAGGAACTGTATACAGATCTTTGTAACATGGGACCGTGCATTATCATGCTGCAACAGGAGGTGATGGTGGTAGATGAATGGCACAACAATGGGCCAAAGGATCTCATCACGGTATCTCTGTGCAATCAAAATGCCATCAATAAAATGCACCTGTGTTCGTTGTCCATAACATACACCTGCCCATATCATAACCCCACCTCCACCATGGGCCACTCTATTCACAACGTTGACATCAGCAACCACTCACCCACATGACGCCATACACACTGTCTGCCATCTGACCTATACAGTGAAAACCGGGATTCATCTGTGAAGAGAGCACCTCTCCAAAGTGCCAGACGGCACTGAAGATGAGCATTGGCCCATTCAAGTCGGTTACGATGACGGACTGCACTCAGGTCAAGACCCCGGTGAGCACAACGAGCACACAGCAGAGCTTCCCTGAGATGGTTTCTGACAGTTTGTGCAGAAATTATGCAAACCGATTGTTGCATCAGCTGTCTGGGTGGCTGGTCTCAAGACGATCTTGCAGGTGAAGATGCCGGATGTGGAGGTCCTGGGCTGGTTCGGTTACATGTGGTCTGCGGTTGTGAAGCTGGTTGGATTTACTGCCAAATTCTCTGAAATCCCTTTGGAGACGGCTTATGGTAGAAAAATGAATGACTGCATTCTCCCTCAAAACTTGTGACATCTGTGGCATCGTGCTGTGTGATAAAACTGCACATTTTAGAGTGGACTTTTATTGTGACCAGTCTAAGGCTCACCTGTTCAATAATCCTGCTGTCTAATCAGCATCTTGACATGCCACACCTGTGAGGTGGATGGATTATTTCGGCAAAGGAGAAGTGCTCACTAAGAGATTTAGACCAATTTGTGAACAATATTTGACAGATATAGGCTTTTGTATACATAGAGAAAGTCTTAGCTCTTTAACTTCAAAAATCTCCAAATGCTACTTTTTACACTTAGAAAATGTGGTATGGTAAAGGTCATTTTGAATGACAATGATAATGTAGAAAAACAAAGATTTTACTGTATTCATTTCAGTACAGCTTAGCTTGTATTTTGGGACGGTTCCAGGAGGACGGTGAAAAAGTTTGTTTATAAGGCTGCTGTTCCCCTTTAACTCTGCCAACAGTGTTTCATTTCATCCAGTTACTACACTTCTGCACACATCAATAAATCAAATGGTGCAGGGATTGGCTGGAAAAGAAAATCTTGACACTTGATTAAGAACAACTCCCTCAACGATGGACATGCCAATGTCTGTTAAACCACAAATTGCTGATTTGCTGGCAAAAGGTAAAGTGTTGATACAGGTCGACAACACAGCATGAAGTAGAAGATGTAAAAACTTGACAGGCTCTGCATTTCCTCTAAAAAATAGAAGACAAAGTGACACTTTTTTCTTGTCATCACATTATTGATAGTAAAATACAAATACAAGCATTGTTTGTAGTCTAAATCCACCTGAAGAACACAAAAGTAGGATAAAACACAATAAAAAAACAACACTATTCTAAAATTACAAATAAAGAAATGTGGGGAAATGAAATAAAATTTGACACAAAATAAAATGTGTTTTTTATCATCACTGTTGTTGATCATGTAAAGCCTCGCAGCCTGGATGCAAGTGTGAGCTGGCATGCTCGTTCAAGAGGAAATGGAGAAAAACAGCCGCAGGCTGTCTCCATTTGCACAAGCAGCTGGCCAAATGTGTTGCACCTCTCGCATCACGCGTTAAAGGTGGAGAAACAAGCTAAAGGCCAGTAATGAGGCTTATCAAGCCTCGAGTGAAAAGAGGCTGCCAGTGATAAACAAACGAGTGGAACACCATAGTGAGTCTGTTACTAAAGAGTTTATCTTATTCAGGGTGGTAATACATTCACCATGTTAAAGGTGAAGCGAAATTTTAATTTGCCCCTTTCATTTCAAAATCCTCCCTATTTTTGAGGCCTCGAGATTGGCAAGAATGAAGGAGTATTTCATACAGAAGCCCTGGATAGCCTACGAACTGAGACATACTGTATGCTTGCTTTATGCAAATGTATGCAACACAAAACAATGATAGAAATTGTCCAGAAACCCTCACAGGTACTGCATTTAGCATCAAAAATATGCTCAAATCATAACATGGCAAACAGCTGTCAGAGTCTCAGTGTGCTGACTTGACTATGACTTGATCCAAACTGCATGTGATTATCATAAAGGGGGCATGTCTGTAAAGGGGAGACTCGTGGGTGCCCACAGAACCCATTTACATTCAAATAGCTTGAGGTCAGAGGTCAAGGGACCCCTTGAAAATGGCGATGACAGTTTGTCGTTACCCACATGTAACGTAAGTGTTATTTAGCTTCCTTCCCATCAAGCTATGACCTGGTTTGTACCAGTGGATTCTTATGTTTTGTAGTTTCATATGATGATGAGTTCCCTCCAACCTAACAATCGCAAGTTGTGTTAAAGAAATAAGTGGCGCTAAAACAAATTTGCATTAATGCATTATTATTATATTCATTGCATTCATTTTGACAGCCCTACTACACTGTATACCCTTTACAGCATTCAACATTTGGGAAGCTAGCAGGCTAGTTAGCCGTGTTTCCTAAAGTTCCCACTAGAGCAGACATTATACGGCCTGCGGGCTAGAACTGGCCCTCGTGATGGTTCCTCCTGGCCTGGGACATCTGTGCCAAACCACACCATTTTACTTAGGAAGCTAAAAAACCAGTAAAGACATTTTTTTTTTTAAATGCTCATGTATTGTTAGTGTGCTTCTTCCTGTCACACTTGACATTGACGTAAATTGGCGTGAGTGATCTTTGAAGTAGCGTCACCTGCTGAGGCGGCACGTCTATAATAACTTGTTGCGGCGGTTGGCGGTGAAGCTGTGCGCTTAGTTTGCAGCAAACATGGCTGTATTCAAAGAATACTGTTTGAACTGGCAGTTTGAGACAAAACATGCAGAAAAGTACAGAATCTGGAGATGAGAAGGAGAGGACAGCCGAGGGGCTGCTAGCTAAGCCAGCAAGGACTTTTTACAAAGCTGCATGCAACGAAAGAAAGAAATGTAAGTGTTAACGTTAAGTTAAATATTAAATGTAAGAGTTAATGTTAAGATAAATGTTAAATGTAAGTGCTAATGTTGAATTAAATTTTAAATATAAGTCAATGTCAAATGTCAGTGTTAATGTTGAATTAAATGGTAAATGTAAGTGTTAATGTTGAGTTAAATATTCAATTTAAGTGTTGCTGTTAAGTTAAATGTTAAGTTTTGTTCATGGAAACATTACTACCTCAAACAGTCAGTCCTGTACAGTTTAAAGATGCCTGCTTATCATGTAATTTAATATGCTGTTTGGAGTGATTTTCAGTAAAATACATGCTGAAAAATAAGAGCCCACTATGTTTCCTATAGTGATAAAATAGAGGTTACTTCTGACAGTATTTGTTTGGCCCCCGGCAACAATCTGGGTTTCTCATGTGGGCCCCCAGGAAAAATACCTGCCCACCCCTGTATTAGAGGTTATTTTCTGTTCATGTTATTTCAACACCTGCTCTGTCATCTGCAGCTCTCACACACTCAGTGTTGTGTTTATCCCCCATTATACAAAGTAGAGGTCTAGCTAGTGTTAGCTGTCTCTCTTTTATGGTAAATGACCAGGCTGTCAAAACTCACAACAGCAGACAGTCCGGTGAACACAACACTCAGCACTTACTCAGTGATTCCAGTCATGACATGGAGTCTCTCAGAGAGCGCTGAAACCACAGATGGAACCGAGCAGCGTCTAACAACGCCGGTCTTCAGCTGGTTAAACGTCTATTTGACTGTTGGAGTTTAAATTATATGTTAGGACTATTTTTACTGCCCACTCATCCAAATATTGCACCGATCAAATTATCATTACCACATTATAAAGGTATATATAAACCAGAATCTCCTCTAACACTAGAGCCACCTCGTGGTTGTTCTCCACTGCCCACCAGTGAAGATGCAGTTCACCTCCCTGTCTGTCCAAAATGTCATCACTTCATCATTATTAGACATTTGTGTGAAATTGTCACTATTGGACATTGGATGATTGTGTTGAATTGAAGAAATTCCCTCAAGATATCGTGTTCACAACGACGGTCTGGACAGACAGATGTACGTACAGACGGACGACCCAAAGGCATAACAAAACTTAGCTCAAAAGTCAGAGCAAACACGTATATATACTGATTGTTTTGTTGATGCCTCTCTTCATAACACAGAAATGGTAGCTGAATGATTTGGCTGTGTAGCTCCAGGCAACGCACGGCAAGCTGTTTCAGCGCAGCACCCAAAATCCAAATGAACCCACCACCCAACAGTAAATGTTCTTCCCCCGAGGCATCAATAAGCAGCGCTTCAGCCTGCAGAGCCACAGCTGAGAAGTCCAGCGTGTCCATGTGTTGAACCTGAGGCTGCTGATTCAGAGGAACTGGCAAAGCGAGCTCTCCGCACAGATATATGAAAGTTTGTGTTTCACTTCTGTAATCAGAGCGGAGCAGATGTGCTCTTGCGTTTCATTTTTCATCACTTTGAAAAAAAGCCTTGTTTTACATTCTGCTCTGCACTCGCACTATCACCAGTCATGACGTATAGGTTGAGGGAGAAATTTATCTAACAAAAACTCCTACAACAATACAGTGAGATGTATAATTAGCTCAAAAACTCTGCTGCTGTGTTGCAAAAAGTGAAACAGCCCAGTCCTTATCACCGCACAGCAGATACCCCACAAAAGCACAAGACAGTTTTTACACAGCGTTGGTTTGCACCTCAGACTGAACGGCTGCCGGCTGCTTGCTGACGGCGGCCACAGTCCTCTCTACCACACTGACAAAGCGCTGCCTGATGGCTGTGTCGCCCTATCATGTTCTGTCAGAAGATCTAAAGGCTTTCTAAAACCTTTCAGAGTGCAGTTCTATGAAAAAAAGGGGACATTGAGGCAGCTAAAAAAAAAATCAACATTACTGTCATGTTAAACACCCTGTGATGTTTATGGATTCGTTCATTTGAAAATAAAAACGTGGATTTCTTTCTTATCACAAAAAAATGTGACTAAGCATAATCAACCTGTGAACACAAACACAGCAACAAACAGACCACGTCCACAATCAGACGACTACAGATGGAGCAGCTGAAAAATGTAAAGAAATGATTCTGGAGCTGCGATGCACCGACTGTTGTTCTCATCAATGTGCTATTCAGCTGAGACGTCGCTGTGTAAATACAAAACAAGCTCCTCACAATGGATTTGATCTACTTTTATGCAAAGCATTTGCATTCTCGAGGCATTTGTGAATATTTGATGACTCAACATGACTCCACAATACGACCAAAATCATAGTGTTGTTAACTTAAACAATACAAATAGCAGCATGTGAGCTCCATTTCGTCATTTCCATCATTCAATATCCGCATTTAATGCAGTTCTTCTTCGTCTTGTCTTGGGTTTTTAGGAAAGGTTTTTGTATAAGCTCTTAGTTTTCAACCTCTCCTGCACAAGCTCTTATTTTCTTTAAATTAATTTATATATCAGTAGAAGTGTGTTTGCATGTATGTGTATATGTATACAGTTGTGTTCAAAATTATTCAACCCCCACAGTAGATAAGTGTTTTTGCAAGTTTGATATTTATTTTTCATCTTGTTTATAATCACATTAAATAATGACATGTCAAATAGACAAATACAACTGAACTTACAACAAAAATATTTTTTGGAATATTCCAATTAATGGCCTTTCTGTGATTACCTCATTGACTAAATTATTCAACCCCTTAGGTATGTACAACTTTGTACTTAGTACAACATCCTTTTGCAACAATAACATCCTTTAGATGTGAAGCATAGTTTGACACAAATTTCTTGCAGCGATCCACAGGTATCTTTGTCCATTCCTCGTGGGCAAAGGCCTTCAGCTCATTAACATTTTTTGGCTTGCGTGCTGCAACTGCCTTCTTCAAGTCCCACCAGAGATTTTCAATGGGATTTAAGTCTGGTGATTGTGATGGCCACTCCAGAATCTTCCAGCCCTTCTTTTGCAACCAAGCTGTGGTAGATTTTGAGGTATGCTTAGGATCATTGTCCTGTTGGAAGGTCCAACGTCTCCCAAGCCTCAGCTTTGTCACTGACTGCATGACATTTGCATCCAAGATCTCCTGGTAGTGAACTGAATTCATAATACCTTGCACACGCTGAAGATTCCCTGTACCTGAAGAAGCAAAACAACCCCAGAGCATGACTGAGCCCCACCATGCTTCACAGTAGGCAGGGTGCTCTTTTCTTTATAGGCATCATTCTTTCTCCTCCACACGTACCGTTGATCTATTGGTCCAAAAAGTTCCAGTTTGGTCTCATCACTCCAGAGAACAGTATCCCAAAACCTTTGTGGTTTGTCCACATGGTTTTTGGCATACTGGAGTCGACTCTTCTTGTGCGCCTGGGAGTTCTTGCATGGAAGCCATCATTTCGCAGTGTGCGTCTTATTGTCTGGGCAGAAACCTGAATACCTCCCTTTGACATGTCCTGTCGTAGTTCCTCAGCTGTCACCCGGGGATTTTTCTCCACCTTTCGCCTCAGGTATCGCACAGCAGTTGCAGACAGTAACCTCTTTCTACCACGCCCAGGTAGCGTTTCCACTGTGCCTTCAGCTTTAAACTTGCGGACTATGCTCCCAATTGTGTCTCTTGAAATGTTTAGCCTCTTTGCCATCTTTTTATATCCATATCCTTGCTTATGAAGTGAAATGACCTCCTCTCTGAACGTTTTTGACCGTTCCTTGGACTTCACCATGTTGCAAAGATGTCATTAACTGCCACGAAGAGCCATGTGTCACAGTCCTTTTAAATCTGCTTAATTGCTGCTCATTAGGGTTCCGTTCACATCTACAGGTGTTTTCATCAGCTGTTTGACAACACCTGATGGAAACCTCTGTTCTTCAGAGTGGTGGACTAGGGGGGTTGAATAATTTAGTCAATGAGGTAATCACAGAAAGGCCATTAATTGAAATATTCCAAAAAATATTTTTCAGTTGTATTTGTCTATTTGACATGTCATTATTTAATGTGATGAAGATGATGAAAAATAAATGTCAAACTTGCAAAAACACTTATCTACTGTGGGGGTTGAATAATTTTGAACACAACTGTATACTGTATGTATTTTTAGGATCATTGTATTTCTTTAATTTGCAAATAAATAAAAAAAGAATGCATCAGATTTTGGATGGCAGAAGTATATATTGTATATATGCTGTATATTTCATATGAATGTGGCATATTAATAATATATATATATATATATATATATATATATATATATATATATATATATATATATATATATATATATATAAATAAATAAATAATAGTTTTTGTTTTGTTCTGTAACAAAAATACAGAAATAAGATCAGATAAATGTGTCTTAGTATTTAAAAGTGCTACAGCAGTCAATTCCACTATAGGGCTGCGACTAATTATTTCATCATCAATTTAACTGATGAATATGAATACAGTCAATTAATGGGCAGTCATATCATTTCGGTATATTAATCTTCTTTCTGACATTCTGAAATTTTAACACTTTAGGTGGAGGCTTCAAATAAGCTCAGCGTTATTTTTCCATCTTCCTGCACTGTAGTCTGTTGTGTAGTCTTAATTCATGCAAAATAAATAAACATAATTAATCGCTTTTTCTATAGAATATAGTGATAATATAAAGATTAGGTCACAATACGAGATGCAAGTTCCCAGAGCCATTAGTGACTCCTTTAAAAAGCTCTTTTTGTGCAAACAACAGCCCAAAATGCAAATAAATTTACTATCATGGGCAATATCAAGGGTATCAAGGGCAGACAGGAAATCTTCACATTTAAGACACAGGAATCAGCAAAATTTTTGGCATCATTCACACGTCTATAGTGAGCAAGTTAAAACCAGGCAGACGGACAGCAGCTTCACTCAGCTGTCACGACCATGAGGCATTTGACACTGTGTCAGAAACAGCCGAGGACAACGGCGTCGTGTACAAACTCGTTCTCACGTTTACAGAAAGTAAAGATGCTCTTTGATAGCGACCATATAGAGTCTTAAATTTGATCCTGTGAGGAAAAGGTTGAGTGCTTTGTGACCTCGGGGAATAAAACACTTTTACAACCTCTTTATATCACGAACATAATCTAAAGTTTTTCTCAATGATTTAAACCCTTGAAGACTCGTAAAAACTTCAGAAGTGGAAGAGGTAGAGTAGGTTGAGTAGAAGAATCTGACTACTTTCACTTTCTCTTTGTACGTACTAATCATAGCAGCAGACTCTCACAAAACCTTTGTCCACACAATAAAAATGTGTATGTTGTTCATAAAAGTGAGCAAGTTAGATGTACCAAGGTTATTTCCCCTCTGTAAGTCTGTCATTTCAACTAAACATAAAAATTACGGCATATTCATTAAGCAAGGTTGTTGAAAATGTATTCTCATTTTCTCTTTTATATTTCTAATCTAATATTTTGTTCAACCATTTTAATTTTTTTTTCTCTTGGCTTTTATTTTCTGACAGTCTGAAAGCATTTTTCTCCTTCTGTTAAGAAAGAGGAACCTTGAACTTGTAGTGGTTAGAGCCATAAAAACAGGTAAACAACATTAAATTATTTCATATATTATAAGATATGACCTATAATGTTTGATGGCTTAGCTTGTTATATATAACACATTGTAACATATGATACTGCATCCTTCTATGATAACAGCTCAAGCATTACACTTGATGTAAATGAGAGATGTGACTAAACTCTTTTACATTTAAGATGCAATGTTGTAGTTGGAAAGTAGAAATGCTAATCTAAGAAAAGTACTTTATCAACCATCATATAATATCTGCCCAAAGTCAAACTTGGCTAAAATTGATTAAGGACAAGATTTACTAAGTCCTCACCTTGTTTGTGATTTGAAACACACTCTGCCTGTCAGCCAGGGTTTGAAATACAGACGAGCTACAGTATATTTTCCTGAATATCGTAGTGTTTCAAATGCGGTCCTTCAGTCCTATATTTGCAGGGTGTTGACACAATTTGACGTGTATGTTGTAAGAGTATCGGAGCTGCTTTAAGGACACAGTTAATAGTGTGGGCATTGTCAGTGTGGTCGAGAGAGAGAGAGAGAGAGAGAGAGAGAGAGAGAGAGAGAGAGAGAGAGAGAGAGAGCGTGGCGGTGGATGCGCTCAGAAGCAGAGAAAAAATTAGCAGTAAAGATGTTTAGCGACAGTGTAGGTTTCAGTTTGTCCACGAGTAAGTGCTGCCTTCAAATGTGGTCGTGTTTACCGGGTTCAGGAGAAGAGTCTGTATGAACGCCCCTCTTATTGTGTAAGTGGAAAGTTTCTAAAAGCTCAAAGTTCACGAGTTGTGACGTTTGTTGACATCAGAAATATTGGAAGCCACAGGAAGTTCATTTTTTGGTGCATAATAAGTGACTATATTGTAATTTTAGTCATAGATTGTTTTTCTTTATAATTTTACAAGTCAGGAAAATGTTGATATTCCCACTGGCCTCATCTTTCTCCTCTGTCAATATTTCCTGCATTATGTTACCCACTTGCTAGCTTGATAAATTATTAACATATTGCTGTTGCTTAGCAGTGAAATTGCAATGGTGAATAATGTTTCTCTTTCTTTGTTGTCCCAGGCTAAACATTACCTGTATGAATTGTACTGATATTGTATTTTTGCTTGTATGCAGGTGCCATCGTGTATGTGCGTGCACATGTATAATACCCTCCCATCATTGAAAAATAGGGTTCTCCCAAAAGCCACAGTGTCAGCAGTGCTTCTGTCTAATAGTAACTGCGTGGGAAATTTTTGGGCCAATGAAAGGCAAGTACACAAAATGCAGCTGTCTGAAAGCGACGCCTGCGGTGAGGAAGAGAGACTTGGATGTCTGTGAGTTTCTGGAAGTTTTCATACACCAGTTTCGACGAGCATTTCCAATTTGTGCATGAAAAAAACTCATCAGAAGAGCATGAAATTTGCAAGTAGTCTTAAAAAAGGTTTTCACACTTGGCAAAGGTGGAAAAGTTGGTGTCTTGATAAAAGCAAAATGCAACGATGTGCAGCAGACTGAATAACTCGTGATGCACATGAAGCATGAAACTTAAAATGTCAACCTGTGCTTACGCCGCTCTGGAGAGATGAAAAACATCAGCACTGTGGAGCGATGAGAAGACTCAATTTAATCCATGACACAAACAGAAATGCCATATTTTCATCATGTTTCTATTTACTTTCTTTGTTTTCTTCTTCTTCACTTTCATTTCTTGGAGTGTTGACTGCACTACGTCATCTTGTGCCCATCTGACTAGAGAGAAGTGTTTGTCTCGATTAACCAACTCCTTCTAGTTGCATAACAGCAACGCACATTAACTCACTTTTCTTTTTTTTCCTTTTCCACCAGGAATTTCATTTAAAATTAACACTAAATCTGGACGGAAACTTGTGCACATACAGCTTGGTTCTCACAGCTTCACCTGTGGCTGGTGGCCGATGTCAAAACCAACAAAGTCACTGTAGAAATAAGTAATAAATTAGGACTGTGACTTTAGTGGGGTAGTGCAAGAAATATCTAACAGAATTATCTATCTAATATACAGTATATGCATATACAGGCTTAAAAATCACTGCTCAGCCCATGTTATATTAAAATGACCCAATCTAAGACATAAATCCTGTCCTATTCATTTTACATTTTACAGATTTACTGTACACGGATGAAGGACACAGAAAACCTTTGCAATTATTACAAATCACAGGACGCCGACTTGTCCTGACTGAACGGATCTGCAGGCTGATAAAGATTTAAATTTGCATTGGTGGTGCGTTCAAGAACACTCAGACATCTGAGGTTTGAAAGTACCTCAACAACAACCTTTGTGGGAGAAACATCTTTTTTTGTCTGGATTTAAAATGCAAAGCTTCGTAGCAGATAACTACAGCTGGAGTTGGATTAATGATGAGTGAAGGTTGGGAAAATGTATTTTGATAGAAGATCTCAATTATAGTTAGCGCTGATGAATCTCGTTTCAAGGCCACGATAATTCACCTCTGTCTCACTGAGTCTCTCCCGGTAATCCATCTCCACCCTCCCCCATCATAACCTCTTATTAGCACCAGCTGACTCAATAAAGACAAATCAAATATGGACGGCTGAAGTCCACTGTCTTATAAACAGAAGGGTCTGCAGAGCGGAAAACATGCAGCTTCAATCTAATGCATGAAAAATGTTGGTTCTGCTGACACAACGAATGCAGTCACGTTTAAGAGTTTATTGACATTTCCAAGTATAAAATGATTCTTTGAGTCCTTTACAATACATACAATTTGTTTTGTATGTATTGTTAATATCAAGCATGGCTTACAGTCAAATATGTAAAGTTACTTTACATCTTGATTAACGGCTGTTAACGGCCTGTGTGTGCACTCGCTCTTAAGTGCTCGCTTTTCTAGCACCGTGTTTTAAGATGAAACAAAAGGTGATTTGTCAATCAACAGAAAATTACTCTGGTAATCAATTAATGGTTTACATCTATTTTTTTCAATGTAAAATTATACAATATTACCTAGTTCAACCTTCTCATTGTCTTATGTGGTAGCATACTGGATTTTTGTTTCGTTTTTAACTGCTGCTCAGACTAATGAGCAATTTGAAGACAACTTGAACTTTAAGTTTGTGAGGGCTATTTTTAACCAATTTCTGAAATTTTACAGACAAACTGATTTATTGACTGGCTTTAAAAACTAATCTGCAGATTAGTCAATAATTTGTATAATAGCTATTTTGCAACCGTGACCATCAAACTCTTCCTGAGCCATCAAACTCTTCAATACCCATGTGCAATAAACCACATGTGCCCCTCAGTCACTACAAAAAAAAAAAAAAAACTGCCCACGATGCTATAGGGATGGTGTAACTCTTCACACCACTGTGAAATACCTGTGAATTAGCTATATCTCTACTTCTATATATACTCCATCCGGTGAATTTATAGCTTCCAAGATTTTCAGATCAATCTACTTATTTATTCTTTTTTTCCTTTTCTATAGGTAATCTTGCTGTATATTTGTCTATATTCCTGTTTATTTGTATATACTGCAGTACATCTGCTTATATTTGTATATCCTTTGTATATTTGTCTGTATTCTTTCCTTATATTTTTATGTACACTTGGGTGTTTTTAAATGTGCTGCTGTAACGACCAAATTTCCCCACTGTGGGATTAATAAAGGTCTATTCTATTCGATTCTGACTGTGTGTAGTTGCTGTGTAGGTACATAACACATTGCATACATGAGGTGACCACTCAGTTACCCCTGCAGACTCTTATGGGAGTTAAACTGTGGTGGGTTTTGGTAATTAAGTTGGTTTGCATTCATTTTATATCGTTAGAATCCATTTGCTGAGTTATCAGGTAATAATAGGTGTTTACTGCAAATACGATATTGGTCAGTCCATGTTTATTACAACACTGATCAATATAACAAAATGGGAAGCTGTTAATCATAATTAATTCTTTCACAACACACACACACACACACACACACATATATATACAGTATATATCGCTGCTATGATGCGTCAAACCTTTGCACTTTCAGTATCACTCTGCTTTTAAGACATATTTAAGGTTTATGGAGAGGTCGCTTGAGCAGTTCCCATCTACAGAAAACCCCACCTGCTCCTGTCCAACGACATGCAGCACTACGTAAAGAGGAGGTTCCACAGTGTTAACCACATTATGCAAACACGCAGGAACGCAGCACAAACACACAAGCTAACCAATACCACCGCAGCACCATGAGTCACATTCTGATGCAGGTCTTGACGCGGATTTTGAAGTATCGTCTATTTGCAGCTTCACCCCCAAAAAGAGGCAAACAACTTTTGCATTTAAAACCGACTCGTGGATTGTGCAATGTGTTCTGACAGATTAGATCATGTAATCAGGACCAGTCTTAACTCTGAACAGAAGAATTAGTCTACTGCATGAGAAAATTACAATCCACACTTGTTCACAGCAGATGAAATCACTTTGTACATAATGGCATGGGTGTGTTTACACCAGAGCATGTTTCCTCGCTTAGTGCCATCATGAGAAAGAAAGTGCAGAGGAGGAGTGAGAAAAACAACCCAGGAACAACTGCTGACAAATCTAGAAATCATGAAGCAACAAAGCACTTCAGTTTGTCCCCTCTGCTGCCGCTTTACTGACGCTCCATGAGCTTTCCCCTACCGGTCAAAAATCAGTGAATCCCTGTAAGTTTATTTACAGCGTTTCCTTTACTGACTCTGAGCGGTGAAGTTCATCGCTGTGTATATCTGCAGATGAATGGCTTGTTGTCAGCTTCAGCTGCGATGTAAAGCTCACACTGTACAGTCAGTTAAATTCAGTCTGATTAGCAGGGGTTGTTTTCTTTTTTCTTTTTGCTGTGGCTGCAGAAAATCACTGGGGAGAACTACACTGAGCACATTTGCAATAGTGAACTGATCTATTTAGTAGAAATTGTCAGGGGACGACCTTTGAATCGACACTCTTGTAAGAGGCTTTTACACATCTAATTTATTCTCGTCGTGATGACTTTGCCCTCTGGAGTCAGAATAATTAATTGTTTTCATTACCAAACATTCTCCAGTGCATTCAAATCCCAGTATTTCCATAACTTCTCGATTTATTGGAATTACCACCCAGAATATGTGCTCGCTCTATATTCCCACTCACCCCAGACTGTCTCACTCTCTCATGCCGTCTGCATCCCTGCCTACAGGCTGCACACTGCGAATGTCTCTTCTCTTTACTCTATGTCAACAGATGCCGTGGCCTGATAAGCACTATTGCTGTACAGTGATGATGAATTCATAAAACCCTTTAATGGGGTTGGTCTATTATACTCAAATTTACATACTGTTTCCCGAAATAAGCCGAGTCTCCTACCTGGTTGCTTGCTGAATAAGTCATAATATTCTGCCAACCTACCAAGACAGAAATACTCCCTCTACAAATGTTTTTATTTAAACACAGTCTTTTTACAGTGGAGCCAGAGTGATAAATCAGCCAGCCGATATCAGCCAATATTAGCTTGTCCCACATCTATACCCTACATGTCAGTACATCATGGGAAAGTGCAGTAGCCACCAGAAACTTAGTTTATCCACCAGAGACAAGTTTGTTTTTCAACTGCGAAATACTCCACATTATAAAAATGAGGCAACATTAATGATGTTCCCATCAGCCTCGGCTGTACTTTGGGTTTGAAGTGAAGCCAATGCCGAAGTGCCTTAAACTTGCATTCTTTCTAACAGCCAGCAGGGGGCGACTCCTCTGGTTCGTCTGATTTCATAGAAGTCTATGAGAAAATGAGCCTACTTCTCACTTGATTTATATCTTCAGTAAACATTAAACATGAGTTTATGGTCTCAATCGCTAGTTTCAAGACTTCGCCAATACAGCATGATGTTCATTTAGTAAATCATGGTCCCATTTAGAGACAAATAGACCATAAAGCAGGGGATGATTTAGGGTGTGGTTATGTTGTGACTGACAGGTCGCTTTCATGGCGTCGTCCAGTCTGGGTGTTGTTGTTGTTTTTGTCTTACAACTTTTCACATTGTGTTTTCTGTTCATGAACATCAACTACAACCTTTCTGGTCACTTAAAAATGTCTTATTCAGTGTTCAGTTGTATTTAGCTCCACCCTCTCGTGTCTGATTCCAAAAAAACAAGATGACGGCCAAAACGCCAAATTGTTTACATTCATGTTTAACTTGCAGGCCCTTTGCAGCAGATTTTTGTTACGGCACCTGTTTATCAGTGGAAAAGTGTGGAAGCATTATGTATTGCATCACCTGCATGTACAGTATGTGCATCCTAAACATTAGCATGTTACTTCGGTACCAAGTCGATGGCAAAACTCTAAAAACGTGACGGTACTCATTTTCTACAGTACCAAAGGTACCGTGATGGGATTAGTGAACCACAGTCATCCGCTTTCTTGGCATCTCAGGCCTTCGTGACAATTGATTCCTATGTATTGACACTTTCTGACAGTTACACATGCACTAATATGCATACGCACGCTATCATGTTTCAGTTTGATTGAGAACGAAGACACGGTGGTGAGAAAAAAAAGCTCTCAACAGCATGGTGCTACTAAACCTGAGGAGTGCACCCTGTTTTCCCCTGATAATGCCACATCGTGAACAACAAATCCTTGTTGAAATCAGCAGGAGAGTTAGTAATGCTACCTGTTAGCAGCAGGTGGGCAGCGCTGACATTAACAGAGGTGCCATTAAGTTACATTACGAGACATTCACAGTCTGCTCAGCAAAACAGCTATTGGGCGAAAAGTAAATTACAACAATCCCATGATGTGTTCAAATGTAATCTCGGAAAATTATGTTTTTGGTGAGAAAATTGAATAAATCCATCTGTTTGAAGGAGATATTTTCACATCAGTGTTTTTAATCAAGGAGTGCATTACAGTATAAAATATATCTATTTCCTAGAGTTTTAAGTTTTCCATTTCAGCCCCCGCTGTCACTCTGCACACAGCAGCCGTCCTCAGCTGTTCCTGCCGTTCCCCTTCACCTGCCAGCACACCTGCCCCTCATTCACATTCATTAGCCACCCAGGTGATGCTCAGTAACTCCAGAGTCTTCTGACTGATTATACTGTGCCACTGTAGACGGTACACCCAACCAATTTACTACTAAGAGAAGGGCATCCCTAATTTGTTTTTCTGTTTTGGTAAATATCCCCTGTCAACATAACGCATGAACAGGTTTTCATAATACTCATCTTTCAGAATTATAAAATACTCATCATCACCTGTGAATACATCTACCATCATGCTGCATCTTTAAGAGAAAGTGAGAAAAAAAGAAAATGAGCTCTCAAGGTGCCAAATCATCAACCATTTTAAAAAGAGAGATTTTCTCATATTTCTGTCAGTACTGGAGATATTAGAGTCAATACATACCGAAGATGTATAATGTATAGAGGTCGACCAATATGGATTTTTTTATGGCCAATGCCAATTTTTTACAGGATCAGGACAGCCTATGGCCCATATTTAATGCCAATGCTTTATTTCTTTGCCGATATCTTTGGCTGGTTTTCTTTTTTTTCCTCCATATGATATAACAACTTCTTAATAACGAAGAATACAGATTTCTTTTTTTTATTTAAGTAAACATTTATTGAGCAACACTAATGGTCTGTCTCCCAGATCTGAATTTTGTGTCTGCACGTTCCAGGACGTTGTTCTTCTCATATACTTTTAGCTCACTCGGCTACATCTGCTAGAACGGTAACGTGATTGACACAAGCGGCAGAGTCACATGTTCTACAGCAACAACACTGGGCTGCCCGCCGATGTGCCTGCTTGCTAATCGGCTTAATATGCTCAGGCATCGGCCGATACCGAATAATAGTATTTAATATATTTATATCTTCAGTTCAACCATTTAGACATCCATCACAGGGCAAACACATAGAGACAGACAACCATCCACAAGCAATTAGAGTCTTTGGACTGTAGGAGGAAACCGGAGCACCTGGTGTAAACCCACACTAACACAGGGACAACATGCAAACTCCCCACAGAAGCGACTCTCTTGCTGTAAGATATCAGTGCTAACCACTGTACCACTGCGCTGCCACCCATTTAGACATCTCATATCTAATAACAAGCATGAAGTAAAAAGGAAAATATATTAGAATATTAGGAAAAAAAGGGTATTTATTTTATATGAAACAAGGTTGCCTTCATCTAAAACTGTATTAAACATCTTTTAACTGCTCTGTCTCCCACAGGACTGAGCTCCACACCAAAGGAAGTGGAAGCATGAGAGAGTGTGACTTGTGCTTTCCTGAGCTGCATACCACAGCCTGCATGCGAAGGCATGCACAAAAGCACCTGCACACATCCATGAATTTCACCGCTCTTAAATTTCCCTCATCTGTCCTACAGCTGCATTCATTGTCGCTCTGGAAAAATCACATCAGATAAATATCCAAATATAACTGTCCTCTGAGCATCAACGCAAACACTGATTTACTGAGCTTCTCAATTGACTTGACAGGTGGATTAGCTTGAAGCCATCATGGGAACTGTAGCCATAATTTGCAGCTAAATCAGCACTGTGTTAATGACTGCCTCATGCAGGCCTCGTGGCCGTTCAATCAGACTACACGCTGGTAATACACATCCTCAGAGGTCGAAGCGAGCCATGAAACAAGCTGCTTTTTCATGAACAATATCCTAATAAAACAGCATGCTGTCACACCATACATTCATACACATACCTCACACAGTTTGCTATGACTCTAACAATATAAAACAAAAAGAAAGAGAAGACAAACGCTGTTTATAATGAAGCAAAAACAAACAAGACTATATTGTAGGTGGAATTCTGATAATATATGCATTGATGAAGAAATCTAAATATCTGCAAACATGTGCTCAGCTCTGTTACTATACATAAGGAATATACTGTTAAAATACTGTAAAGTTAACGTATTAACACAAGATGCGATTTGTAGATAGTAGCTAGGGTGAAGATACTGGCATCATATGAAACTAGAAATCCACTGATACCAACCATGTTATACAAGCTTGTCAGGAAGGAGGTAAAATAACGCTCCGAGATTATGGTGATGAAAACTGTCATGACCGTTCCAAAGGGGTTCCTTGACCTCTGACCTCATGATATGTGAACGTAAATGGGCTCTATCGGTACCAACGAGTCTCCCCTTTACAGACATGCCCACTTTATGATAATCACATGCAGTTTGGGGCAAGTCGTAGTCAAGTCAGCACACTGACGCACTGACAGCTGTTGTTGCTAGTTGGGCTGCAGTTTAACAAGTTAAAATTTGAGCATACTTTTTATGCTTAAATGCAGAACCTGTGAGGGTTTCTGACAATGTGTGTCATTGTTCTGTGTTGTTAACTGATTTCCAATAATAAACATATACATACATTTACATAAAGCAGGCATATTTTCCACTCCTGTGTTGATAACAAATAAAATACTTGAAAATCTCCCTTTAAGGTACATTTTGAACCGATGAAAAATGTGTGATTAATTTGCAAGTACTCACAATTAACCATAGACAATCATATGATTAATCATGATTAAATGTCGACTGACAGCCCTAATATAGAGTATTTAATGTATTGTGTATGCAAGAACTATGCAAACATAAAGTTCTCTAATGATTTGCATTTTGAAGTAAAAGCTGACGAGGTCTTCAGTAGACGGTCACAACAACATGCACAGAGTGCAGCAAGCAGCCCTCATGGTGGGCGAGTGTGAACCTGCTCAGTCCAACTTTCCAATAAATTCTCCCTGGCTGACTGTACTATATACAACAAAGAGCTCAGCCACTTTATGTGCTGTTGCCATGTTGCCTTGTCCTGGTAACAGTAACAGGCCACTTAACTTCATCACAGTTAGAGAGGAATATTTCTATTTCTGTCTCATCCGCGGGTGTGACGCTGACACCAGAGACTTCTCTTCCGACTGTCCACGGTGACTCAGCCGCAGCAAATGTTTCATTCTCTCATGCAGTAATGCTCTCTGTGGTGTCAGTCTTATAGTGCACTAAAACTAAGTGCAAATTGTGGTTGGTTGAATAGTGCACCAGGACCCTCTCTACAGTAAGTGTGCAAGTCCCAGTGCTGAACTGCAGTATGCAACAGTCAGAATATCCAATTTCTGCACTCGTCTCACAACGTGATATAGGAGGAGGATGTATTTTTAGAGATGTCATAAGTATACTAATGACTCTCTGCCCGAAGCTCTCTGACTGTTGACGCCGCCGGCCACTTACAGACTCGGATTATGGGTCTCCATTTCCAGCGGACGCATTCAGAGTAATTATCAGGGAAATCCAGACAATATGGCTCATACTTAAAGTGCCGGGTCATTTTGTTGGAATAGCTTTTAGTTCAACGTGAACTTGACATCGACAGTCTCCTCAAGCGTTAGCCACAACAGCTTCTGTTGTCAACAACGGTGCAGTGTTCCCAAACTCCACAAGCATGAGACTTACTCTATTTCGTGGTACAGTATGTGAGTACAAATTTACCTTGCACGGCAGCTGGATTCTCACAATGTCACAATAACATGCAAGATCAAATGTCACACGAAAATCCATATTGTCAGGCTTCAAGTAATTTGTTTGTGTCTGACAAGCCGGTCACAGACCGATCAGCATCCTGTAAGGAGCTTCTGGCAGCTACGGCAGTGGTTTAGGTGTGAGTGTCGACACAGAGGGCCTTTCTCAAACCAGACCCTCCCCACTTCCACTGTGACGGAGTGAACTCTGTTTATAGTCACACTCACAGCTGAATGAAGCACCTTTCTTTAAAGGTGTACGGTATAAACACAGCGGCAAGCTTTGGGACGAACTTTTCTCGTTTTGTACTAAGGGGATGTGCAAAGGTTCACAGTATTAAGAATAATAAAAAAATATAAAAAAAATCAATATACAGAGTCGCTAAAAAAAAAAAAAAAGATCCCCAATACAATAATGACTGTATGTCAATGTTAATGTCTATCTTTGAGCAGTTTACATTGGTATGGGTAGTTGCACAGAACTTACATTTGTATGGCGCGTGTTTCATGGCCAGTAAGTCTGCATCGATGCAGGCTCACTGTTGGAGGGTTTTATAACCCACCTCCACTCCCCGCTAATTTGTTTAAGATAACACTTAATAAGGCAGACCCTCCACATGGACACGCAAACGGAGTGGAAGTAGGCCGGGAGAGGATGTAGGGGCTGGTCTAAAAAAGGCCCAGACGGGCAAGTGTTCATTCAAAACAATGACAGCAGCTCCTGAGGAGGTTAATGTAGATGCTGCGATAGCATCAGTTCTATCACAACTGGAAAGTACAGCATTTCTTCATCAAAGGCACTGAAGGCGCTTCTCGGTGGAAAAGATGTTTGATGTTTGAAAAGATGTTTGTTTTCGCTCCTCTCCTGACTGGCTTCGGCAAGAGCTTGACTGACACATGGTTCATCCAATCACCTGCCAGGTACTGTTGTGCCCGCCCTTTTCCAAACACTTTCCAATGACGGCGTCTCAGATGGATCAGTGTAATGCACCATCTGGCGCGTCAGGTTAAGTACAAATTCCCAAAGCAGTCAATAATGATGCTGGCTGACTGTGCTCATAGGAGGAGTGCAAAAAAAGTGAAAATGTTTGATATGCATGACTAACTACAGAATGACTGTCCTAGTTTTAAAAGTGGCACAAAAGGACAACAAGCCACAGCTAGTTCTTAAAGGATGACTTTGACATTTTGGGAAATAGATAGAGGAGTAGATTGATGCCACTCATGTATTTATGGTAAACATGAAACAGCAGCCAGCAGCTGGTTAGCTTAGCTTAGCATAAACACTGGAAACAGAGGGAAACACCTAGCCTGGCTCTCTCCAAAGGTGAAATATCCACCTACCCACAATTTTATTTGTTTAATTTGTACAAAACCAAAATGTAAAAAAGACAACTTGTGGTTTAATAGGGGGATATGTGTGGGACTATTTCTTGGTCGGGTGCAGTACTTTCCAAGATATCCCATGTTATTTCGGGCTGTGTACTAGCAAGAACCTGGTGATATGATACGTGTCATGATATAAGGGTAACGATTCAATATATTCTGATATGTTATAATACTGTAAGCAACGTGATACATTTAGATTTTTTCAAATACATTTTTTAACTGTCAAATACACAATTTTAGAATAGGCATAATAACTTATTTGTACTGCATGCAAAAAAACAATGTTTTTTTTGTCCTAAAACTGTGTGTGATTATCATTAAGTAACTTAATTTTGGTGCATTATTTGGCCTCTTTTGTGACAAGTTCGTATGACATGGTTGGTACCAATGGATTCCTTGGATCACTCCTCGCAGCTACTCCTTCTAGTGTTAATTAGTGAGTTTTAGAGGTGCTGCAGGCAAGGTTAGGTCTTTTTTTTTAATGAGTAATCTTTTTTTAATAATTATCTTTACAGTTAGATGAAAGCTTTCTAAAGTGGAACATCCCTGTAGAAATGTTCCCAAACCATGCTGATGATTTTTAAGCACAAATCTAGCATGAAATGATCTTTTCTGCCACAGTAATAAAAACTGTTGAAACATGTACTTTGGTGGTTAAGTCACCTGAACAAAGCTCCGCCCTGCAGATGCCTACGGGTGCCAAGCTGAAATGGAGACCTGCCTCCAGGAGGAATGTTTACCCGAGCTTAGCACAGAGCCCTTATTGCTCAAAGCGGTACGAGTAGATTTCTGTCTGCATCAGTCCAGCTCTGTGCCTTTTCAGATTGGGACCTGCCCAAAACGAGCCCCCCTGTGATGACAGGAATAGCTCTTTTAAAGACACAGAGGGGAAAGAAATTAACTGTGTGTGATCAAGTGTGAAGTAACTGTACACCAGGAGAGGAGGAGAAGCTGGAGGGAATCTGAGAAAAAGGATTCCAGACATTCCTAAAAGTAAGTTTGACTTACATAATATAATGTAGGAGCGGAGATTCATAAACATTCCCAGTTAGCTTTGATAAAGTGGAAAATGATCCACAGCTAGCGAGGAATCTGAACTGTTGTACCTGTATTTTAATGCTGTTTTTTTTTTTTTTACTAGCACTTCACTAGATTCTGGCTCTCAATGAGGATGCATTATGTTGTTCCACACTACATTTTCAGGTGGAGTGCAGTTCAAGATCAGGAGCTTCATGTTAAACGTGTGCTTTTCTAAAGGATATACAGCTGGTTTCAAATTGATGAAGCATATATTTATGAGTATGAATGAATGAGATTAGTTCACTGTAAATCAGGAGAGCAATGCTGTACTTGTCTCGCACTCAACAGCAAGACTTTATCTAATTTATAGCTATTTATGGCAGAATTATAATAAAGTATTCTTATATTTCAGCCTACTAACGAGTAATTACTTAGCTCTTGTGTGGAGCCATTATTAAATATGTTGTCTCACTGTACTGTCAGTTGTCTTCTATCACACATGATCTTAACAGACAAATTAAGTTCCAACTGTATTCAAGTCACAAATAATACAAACTCCTTGTTTGTGAAATGACACTGAAATTTAATGTATTACAACTTTGTGTTGGCTGAGCCAAGATGGTGTAGGTGCAGGCAGAGGAAAGTAATACTGAAATGATGGAGGTTTTACCTTGTATGTGCTGGTTGACCACATTCTCCAGCCGATCGAGCCTCTCCATGATCCGGAGAGTGTCGCCTCTCTTGTCTCCCTCTAACTTTCTCTCCGGTAAAGGCATGGGAACTTTGATGTAAATATTGGCGATGTAATTAGTAACCCATCCGACATAGAGCAGGCAAACAATGTTGGTCATGCCGCTCAGTATCACGCATGTGGACACCAAAGTTTTGGTTCTCCTGGTGCAAGCCATGCCGACATCCCTCCATACAGCCTGCAGGATCCCGTCAAACCGGAGCACGGGGCGACAGTCGCCCGCAAAAAAACAAAAACAACACAAAACACTGGAATAAAAATGAAGTTATTTCCAGCGACTGTGCAGCGATGCGATAACAGAAGCGCTCGGATTTTACTTCAAAAGTACCGTGCGGGTTTTCGGCGCTGGTGCAACGCAGCTTAATGTCAAATATCTACAGGTGAAGGTTCCCCCTCTCGCTCCATGGCGAACCTCTGTCTGCTCCGGGTGCATGCGAGGATCAAGGAAACAGGACAGACACGGAGCATCCTGCTGCAGCCAATGGGAGGGAGGGTGAGGACTGACAGCCTCCGCGCTGCACGCGTCCCCGCCGCGCGCTGCGCACTGATTCACTGTGGAAGTGGATCTGACCGGACTATTTCCATACACCGACACACTAAGTGCTGCAACCTATTTCTGCGACATATTTGCGCCACGTCGACCTTAAAGTGCTCTGTTGATGTGTGGTGCTCTCTCCTGGAGCAGTGAGGCAATTTTTTCCTCTCACGGTGTCACGCAGTAGTAGAAAACACTTCAGCAGTTAACTGCGATGAGATGTTTCCACGCGATTCCACGCTGCAATACTGGATCAAGCCACGAGATAGAGACAGCGGGGTCTCCAGGAGAAATCAAGGGGTCATGTTCTAGGTCTGGCCCTGGTCCAGCGCACTATATGAGGATGGTGGATGCAGAGAGGAGGGTGCCCTCATCTCTGCTGTGGTTCCTCCAGAGCAGGAAATGCACCTACTAATTACTGCAGACCTGCTCAAAGGCCTCATATACAGTACACTGCAGCAGGAAGACCTGCAGCACTTTAACCTACTGACACAAAGTAGTCCTTTTCTACCAGACTGTGAATCAAATGATCATGCTGAAGCAAGGCTGCAATGCTGTTGTTCCTGCATAGGTCTCCTTTATTAGGTGATTATTGAAGGTCAAATAGTGGAGTTTTCTGTTCAGAGGCCTATTAACATATTTCTGCAGCTAAATGAAGGCTCATTAAATCTGCAGTAGGTATAATGATTTTGGCATTATTGGGCAAAAATGACATAACCTTTCAGTATATTATAATTCAAGTGTTCAGAGAGAAAACTAGACTTCTGCACCTCCTCATGGCTGTTTTCAGGCTTTAAATAATCTAGCTGTGACAGGAGACTTTGGCCAATCACAGGTCATTTCAGAGAGAGAGCGTTCCTATTGGCAGTTCGTTCAACGAGGGCAGCTGTCAATCACTCGCAAACTCCAATTAAACAGTCAAACTAGACAGCGCTGATGAAATATGAATTAATATCCTGTTAATGCCTATGTCTCGCCTCGTGCTTTCAGAAACATCTTGTAGTGTATTATTTAGCTGTAAAATGAGAAAGTTGGCTCCAGCTGGTGGGCGGTGCTTGGTATTTCCTCAAACTGATCCCAACATGGCTGCTGGGTCACAACTGTTCTCATTTTACAGCTAAACAGTGACTATATGATTTTTCCGAAAACATTTGAGGAGAGAAATAGTCTTTACAGTAACAGAATATTGATTCATATTTCAGCAGCGCTGCCTAGTTTGACCATGTGATCGAAGTATATGAGTGATTGACAGCTGCTCAGAGACGACAGGCGCCAGCTCAGATGCCATTAGGAGGCTAATGGTTTATCAGATTACCTGTCTCATGTACAACTGTCAGGATATGATGATCATTTTATAAGAACAACTTTTAAAAATCATGTTTGCTCCATTTCTACCCACTGTGGCTTTAAATGGCACAGCAAGAATAAAAAGCTTAAAATACAGCCACTGAGAGGAAGGTTTTGCTGATGTTCACTCTCTAAACACCTTGCACTGATTCACTTATCTGCAGGAGTGTACTGTGAGGTGCGTCTGGATTCAGTGTGTCTGACAGTTGTTTCTTTATTTTGCTTTTCTGTGAGGCTGGTCGACTTGTCATTTCTTGCCAGCCGTCCTCCTCCTCTTTAAAAACATCAAATAATTTTATTAATTTAAGGACATCTTGCATTCGTCTGTAACTGAGGAACCTTTACATGCACATGGAAACATCAATATATGAATCAATGTCAAGTCTTTTACCATATTTTTTACCAAAATTCTTGATTGTGTTTTGACAGTCATTTCCAGTATCATATTTTCCTGAGGATTATTTGCTAATAAAAGACTTTGTCGTCCAATCTGCCAGACAGCCACAACACAGCAGGCAGAGTGAAAGCACTATATTCAATGATGGAAAAAATGAATGTCACATCAATATAATACATTTTTAGGGGAATAAACAGCAGTATGATGACACTTGATTTCTCATATTTCCCATGAGGACTACAGCATGCTTTTGAAGTGTGATAGGGAAAGAAAACAACACAAACACTGACAAACTTCTTTGTCTGCAGGAATATCAACAATCATTGCCTTTTCAGAGCAAAATGCAGCTGAATCATCATGTTCGTGGGCGACTACCAAACACTTTGTGATTGTAGAGAGAGAATAAAATGAATCAGCTGAGAAAGAACACTTTAAACCATATTATTTCATATCTATGGCTTCACATTAAAAACATACTCCGGCATCAGTGTCTCTAATGTATTTTGTCAGAGTTACCTTGTGTAGCCTCCCATATATCCAGATCTGACGACAGACCACCTCCTCTGTCCTGTCTGCTCAGCAGCAGCCATTTATGGCTGTGAGATGATCAATGCAGGAGCATGCAGCCCATTCATCTCCGCTAACAGAGCTGCCAGACACAGAACAAAATGGTATTTTCTTTAGTTTGCAATACGAAGGGTTTTCTATTTGCTACTTACAATGATGTGATGAAAAAGAGCTTTTTTTGCTTGTTTAATCTCATCTTCACCTACGAGATTCTACTGAAAGTCAATAAACTGTTTGTAGGGTTTTGTGCCCTGAAGGTTGCTGTTGATGGTACAAATCTGTCTTTTACTGAAGGTCCATTATAAAAGGTTGAATACTGACTATAGACCAGGATGTAATTTACAGTTAGATAAGCCTGCTGGAGCTGAAACTAGAGGTCAATTGATTGATCAGTCTATTGATAGAAAAGTAATCTGCATTTTTGTTGATAAGCACTTAAATGTTTTAACTGAATACCTTTGGACTTTGGACTATTGGTTAGACAAAGCAAACAATGGGAAGACGACAGTGTGGTCTGACAATTATTTTAATTATTGATTATTCTGCCCGCTAGTAGGCTAGTAGTAATCTGAAATGTCTGTCATCTCTTGTTTTTTTCTGACCAACAACCAAACCCAAACATATTCAGTTTGCATGATATAAAACAGAGAAAAGCAGCAAAGTCTCACATTTAAAAAGCTGTAAAATTAATTTCAATAATTATCAGATTATCAAAATAACTGGCCATGAATTTTATGTCTGATGGATCAATCAACTATTAATTTTGATGATGGTGATAATTTCAAATGATCTGATATCTAACCAGCCAAACATTCAGCCTCGTACCAGTTTCCTCACATAGCAGTTTTTTCATATTTCCACTTACAGATGACCTAAAATATATTTATATAAATATACATAATGTGAGCTATAGAGAAATATTTCATTGCAACCTGAAGAACATTTAATTTCTCTAATCAAATCTTGGTTAATGTCTTCCACTGACTTCAAATGGCCAGTGTGATGCTTCTCAGACTGCAAACTCTGCACTGTGTAAAGATGAATAAAATTAAAGTGGATTGAAATTATAATGAGAAAGTCATATCTGGGCTAAGTCACCAGACAGTCACACGGAAGAAACAGTTCAGCTTGTTCACTAACTAACAGCATGATGATGTATCAGCGTCACTGGTGAGCTCTGGTTTCGCTCTGCTCGTGTTAGTTGCAACTCTCTTCTATATTTAAAGGGCAGCACAGAAAAACAAAGCCTGCCCTTGTGAGTAGAGTTACTGGATGTCGTCATGAAGATGATCTCTTGAAGCCGCACACACATTTAACTGACAAGCCATAAACACCTGCAGGTGTTAGACCTGCAACTTCTATCGATTTCTTTTGAATTGGAGCCAGCCACAGGGACACTTTGAGGTTGGTATTAGGGACCTGTGATCCTCCCACAGAGTGATACACCAGGCCAAGCAGCTGTCACATTTAGTCTGAACCAAAGCTCTTCTTGTGGGCTGATTAATTACTGTGTGTGAGAGGTTATCCTGTAATCATCACTGGGAGGTCTCAGAGACAAAGCCTCTACCACTGTAAGTTCCTCAGCTGTGGAGACAGCGACTATTAATCAACAAACCACACACTCGACATGTAGGGATTAGTCATTGACAACGCAGAAAAGATAAGTATATAATTGTGATAAATTTTACATCAACCTCTCCAATTAACTGCTCCAAACACCCATAAATTACAGAGGTTGTCCACGTTGAGGCAGAGAAAAGACGCCGGGTCCCTACCAGCTTGAAAAGGTGCTGTTCTGCAGCTGACCCCCGATTGCCTCACAATCCCCCCATTAAATGGTCGACTCAAATCCACCCTTCATATGGTGTGGGAGGCTGACCCTGTACTCTGATCTCTCCGTGGGTGTGGGGGCTGTCAAGTAAAAGGAAATTTCCCCTGAGACACAGCATCACTTTCAATTAATTCAGCGAGCGAAAAGTCAATTAATTTGAGTTTCAAAAAAAATCTTTATAAACCCTTGAAATATATATATAAAATCACTTGGTGCCAGGTGTGTGAAACTGTTCCCCAGTTTATTTTTTGTGGTTATTTACAATATTTATTGAAGGTACAGTGTGTGTGATCTAGCGGCATCTAGCTGTGAGGTTGCAGATTGCAACCTTTCCCATGTGCCAAGCGTGTAGAAGAGCTACTGTGGACAACGTGAAAACGCAAATGTCCCTATTTAGAGCTGCTGTAGAGTAGCGCAGGTCATTTAGAGAATAGCAGATCAGTGCATCGAGTACATACTGTATGTACTGTATGTAGAAACTCAGTGAAGAAGCACGAGAGAGAGTGGCAGGGAATGTGTGTGAGGACCTGTAGACAGTTTAGATTTGAGAAAATCAAGTGAACGGACAGTGGTAGTAGCAGTGTGTGCAGAAATAAATGCTGCAGCTCCTCAAAACCAACAGAGGATTCCTGTCTTGCTTCACGCCATCACAGAGTGGAGTGACGGGGTTAACTCCGGAGCAAATAATGTTATCGACTCCAGCCCAAGGGCCGGCTCCGTGAGGGGGCCCACTCTCTACCTAGATATAAATGGCTTATTGTAAGGTAACAAAAACACAATGATTGTTATTTACAGGTGATTAGACACTAAAGAAAACCTTATGAATATTATATTCCATTTCTGCTAGATTCCCCTAAATGTTACACACTAGTCCTTTAGGATATCCACAGGTCACATCTCACATCTCATGAATATACCACAGGACTGTATTACATCATGCTGTAACAGAGTATGTACAGTACATGCAGACATGCATGCACAAATGTAATAGTAATCTACACATGTACACACAGACATGTATTGTACATAGATTTATGCTGCATTTTAACAACTTCTCTGCAGTTCAAGCAAAAGTTAAATGAAAGAAAATGACTGTATATTCATAATGTCACAGGATAGAAACAGAAATGTTTCTGATCATACTGTACTTGGAAAATTGCAAAATCTGTGCTGCTACTCTTCTAGTTTACGATCACACATAAAACCTTAAATAAAACTCAAGAATCAGTCAGATGCAGTTTTCTTCCTGTGCTCTCAGTCTCCATCTGACTTTTTATCACCTGCACCTTGTTAAAAAACTTCCGTGTCTTCAAGTAATATTCAGTGCCAACAGCTGAAGGGTAAAATACCTGATTAAAAGAGTCTTTTTTTGACTCTACACTGAAGTGTTTTGAATATTTGTACTTTTAAAAAAGCTGACGTATTAAGGTAGATGGGTTGTGTGGACACAGGGATTTTGAAATGAGAATCACATTAAATTCAAGCTCATTTATTTATAGAGCCTTTCATCGCAAGTATTTCTCAGAGGACTTCACAGGGAGCAGGCGAGAAGAAACCTATCTGGATCTGTCTAATCATAATCACTCACATGACAAAGTGAAGTGCTGTAATACATGATGAAACAAGTGAAATGCAAGGCAGCAAACAAAGCGCAGGCTCAGAATAGCCTCACACGTCTAATTAGTGTACAAGAGGTGGACACAACATCACAGGTACCTTTACCATCTAATGCAATCCAATTCAACAAGTCTGCAATAAGCCAGCCTGCAGACTCTCACCAAGCGGCGTATGAATAACACGGCAATTTCTTAAAGGTCCCATCTTATTAAGCAGGTTTAAGTGCTATATTAATACGGTGAAATAATCAAAATGCTAAATCCATGGTGAAACACACAACAGCAAACATTCAGAAACTCTGCCTCTGAAACAAGTTGGATTTCTGTTCGTTTGTGATGTCACAAATATACCATGTTAACGAGATGAGTCCATCTGAACGCCCCCTTCGTGTCGTATTCACGACTTCATAAGTGGAAAGTTTCTGAAAGCTCTGAGTTCACGACTTGTGACATGTTTGTTGATGTTTTGAGAAATGACGGAGCACGTGGAAGTTCATTTTTTGGTGCATAATGAGTTAATATTGTACAGTATATTGTAATTTTAGTCGTAGATTGTTTTTCTTGGTAATTTTATAATGTCTGATGAAAATGTTCTTCACAACTTAACCACTTGAACGCCAAGCATATCGTGTACACGACTACCCATCTTTCAAACACGACCCCATTTGAAGGCAGCAGTAGATCATTTCACAGTTTTAAATGTAGACATTCTATAAAATGTAAACATAAGTATGAACCTGAAAATGAGCATATTATGGCACCTTTATCTCATTTTGCGTGTTACTGATGGACACCTTCTGCTTTTTGCACATCATTTCACGCATCAACAAAGTGCTCCGGAAGTCAGGTGATGTAGTATAAAGAGCAAGAAAGTCAGCGTCAGGAGGAGGTCAGGGTGGACTTATTTACACTGACGACATGACTTATGTACGTGATGCAATTTATGTAACAAATGTACTTATTTTAACTCGAACCATGACATTTTCCTAAACATAACCAAGTAGTCTATTTGAATTCTCAATGTAAAATGAGAAAAAAGAAATATGTTTTTTGTTAGTGTATAATCACTTGATCACAGATTTACATCTAGGACATGTCCTTTCCATGGAGTCCACCATGTTTCAACAGCAGCCCAGAACAGACAACCAAACAAACTTTTTCTGATTGGGTAGGAGTTGATAATGATCCTCACTTCTGTTGCCATTGTTCTGTCTTGCTTCACCACTCACTTCCACCCACACACACACACACACACACACACACACACACACACACACACACACACACACACACACTGGCTCTACCAGATGGCTCTAGAGAGGGCCATTCACATTTTCGCATCGGTCACCGTAGCTCTCCACCGCACTTGGCACACGGGAGAGGCTTTGGATGGTTGCAATCTCCTCAGCTCACTGCTAAACACCACCAGATCCTACTGACCTATGAAATACGAGAACAGAGAGTTAAATGATGCGAAAAGCTTAAAATGCCTAACATGACATGCAAAATATCCTTAACTTACACTTGGTGGTCTTTATATTGGATTGTGTTCAGCAGAGCTGGTGGGACAAAATGCAATGGACACATAATTTCACACATTTGCTGGTAGTGGGCATTTATTTATTTATTTATTTATTTATTGTGTCACGCACATTTAAGTGCCCAGCCCAAACAGACTCAAGCTTCCTTTCTTTTGATCATTCACCCAAACAAATCAGAAATGGGCATTTTATAAAAAAAGAACAGTCCTTAAATCACCACATAATGAGCAATAAAATATAAAATAATATGTAAATAATGATCCTGAACAGAACCGTGCACAGAGCACTTTGACTTTTGGCTAAATTGTGCTTCACATGAGGCTCACTTCACTTGAGTAAATGTTGCAGGATTGTTGTATAAGATTGCGTTATAGAGTGCACAAGTTATTCATGATATTGTATTGACATACTGAAGCCAGACCTTGACTAGCTGACACCACCAACCTGGAACCTACAAGAAAAACTACTACTTTGCTTTGTGTCAGTCACACCTGGTGATATCTCATATGAGGTAAAGCATCCTTTCTCTAAGAATAGTTTTAACTATCTCATCTCTCTCACGTCAGTGCTCTGAGTGTTAATGACATGTTGTGCTCAGCAGGCTGCCTGTGAAATGCAGCAGCTCATCTTTTCAAATAAAATCATCAAAAATGAGAAGCCACAGGTCTTTAGCACAGGCACACTGCCTTAATGGACCAAGAAAGCAAGACGTGCATCTCTTTAATTTTGGTAAGTATTAGCAGAGTCAGTGAGCTCAGAAATGGTTGAAAATGAAAAGCCAAACTGAGAGGTATGAGGGGACTGACTCTCTCATCTGGGGAGAAACATTCTGCAAGATGAAAATGAACCAGCATATCAGAAAATGATGGCAGGGGGTTTGAGGAGAAGCAGCAGTCAGGTTTGGCAGAATATTTAAGGGGGAAATAGGTAAAATCACCTGGGCTTTGAGAGGAAATGAGTTTACAAGCTCAGTTTGGTGCCCTGAAAATAAGATGGCTTTCATGATGGAGTCAAGTAAGGCTACTGCCATCTGTTCCTATTGTAGGACACAATTAAGAAAGGTAAGCATATGCATAACTGCTGTCTTTGTATTTTTTTCAGTCTTTATTGCACTAAACTAAAAAGGGAGAAAACAGAGAGAGAAGATGAGATTACATCAGAAGCAGGGCCTCTGACATGATGGCAGGCCACTGTTGACAAGCATTAGCCTCCAAATACACTGTTGCTGCAGACATACTCTATAAATACTCTTTTGTCTGAGGAAAACTGAAAAAAAAAACGTTTTGATTCAAACATTGCTATGCTGTGATGACTCAACCTCATCCTAAACTATCAAAACATCACAATCCACCAGGTTGAACAGAGGTATCTTACAGAATTGTGCTGTAAAAACATTTTTCTTTTAACTTTGCTGACAAATTTGACAATTTAGACGAAAAAGCCCCAGCAAGAAGTGAGAGAAATCTGTCCTCACATTGAAAAATGAAGTGGTTTGTGATGTTTCCATCACATAAATAAAACAATATTGCACAAATAATTTAAGATCAAATTAAATATCTGATCCTCCCCACCATAGTTACTGTTGCTATGAAAGCTTTATGTGCACGCAGCATATGCAATACAGACAGTGGCAAACAGTGGCAGATTTAAAGGACCAGTGTGTAACAATTAAGAGCATCTATTGGCAGAAATAGGATATAATAAGTATGTTTTCTTCAGTGTATAATCATCTGATAATAAAAAACATTGTGTTTTTGTTACCTTAGAATAAGCTGTTATATCTATATAAGGAGCGAGTGCTCTCCACGGAGTCAGCCATGTTGCACCACCATGTTTCAACAGTAGCACAGAACAGTCAAAACAAACTCTGTTACTTTTCCTGCTTCTGCTAGAGTCTGTAACATTACTCGCTCTCGTTGCCACCGCTCTCTCTCTCTTGCTTCACCACTCTCATGTATGCACACTCTATGAACTGGCTGTTCTCCAAATGACCTATGCTACCATACCTAACATAACTACTTATGTTACCCACTTGCTAGCTTGCTAAACTGTTAACCTCTGTGGCACCTAGACTCAGACAATAACGTTAATATTGCTGTTGCTTAGCAGCTGTGTTCATGACTTAACCACCTGAATGCAACGCATGTTGTGTTCACATGTTCACAAGTTTGATTTAAAGGCACCGTGAGTCCCCAGTTCATCCGTCTGGGAGAGTTACTGTAGCAGCCATGATGCTGCATGCATTGTCCCAGTAAGTCTACACCACATCATTTAGCTGCGTTGTTGTCAGCTATTTGTCTTCCTGGACGACTCACTGAGCATGACGTAAATCTAGCGAGTGTCCGGTTGAGAGACAGAATGTGTGTGGGTGGCGGCGGTGCACTCTTGTCAACCTGGTGTAATTTTAGTGAATGTCTGACAGATCGTGTGTGTGGCGGCAGTGAGTGTGGAGTTATCAGTGGCGTTATAGCTGTGAACGTAGCTGCAGCAGTGTGAGTCGAGTTCATTTGTTGGTAAACAAATGCTCCTGCTCTCCGTGTTGCCAGCTGCCTTCTGACTAAAGTGAAGGTGGTTAGCGCTGGCGTTAGCAACAACACTGGGCTGTTAAGGTGGACCAGCTAGTCTCCTTTAAGGGACAGGCTGCTCCTCTGAGTTTTGCTCAGCTTTTTAATGGACTATTAATACTTATAACCATTTAACCGCTTAAATTTCTAAATGTTGGTTACCGTTAAACGGCTAATTATTACGGACAAATAATACAATGCATAGAGAAAAGAACACAAGAAATACAGAGATGCAAGCCTGGTGCATACAGGATTACCCAAATGCCTGTCTAGACCGGTGAGTCTTTAACTGACCTCTAAAACAATCCACTGAGTCAACAGACTGTAAAAATGCGGGCAGAGCATTCCATAGTTTAGGCGCTATGGCCTCAAAAGTCATCACGTGTCTTAAGGCGAGTGTGTGGGAAAACCAACAGTTTTTGCCTGTTTGACCGAAGAGAGCGAGCTGATAAGTAAGGGCAAAGTAGTTCAGCCACATGACCTGTAGTGCTCTGTAGGTAAGAGTATTTATGCACTACAGGGAGCCAATGGAGAGATCTGAGTATCGGGATGATGTGGCACCATTTATTTGACCCAGTGAGCAGATTAGCGGCAGCATTCTGAATTGACTACAGACGATCAAGAGCAGACATACTGAGTGAGGAGCAAAGTGCGTTGCAATAGTCAGTGTGAGAAGAAATGAAAGTGTGTAAATGTGTGTTACATAGAGATTACTACTGTAGGTAAACGTGGAGAAATCCAAAGCATGACAGGCTTGATTTGCCTAGTTAAAGCTGCTAAGCTAGGATTGGACAATATCAATAATGAGGAGGGGTTTAGGATTCATCTGAAAAGATTATTTGAGCCTCATAACATGATTACTAATCAACCTGCAATGACATGTCAAAATGGCTGCTGTGAAAAGGGCATATGCATTTGTTTTTGCATGTCATAGTTGTGCCAGTATATTCATATTTCATGCATAAGAAGTATTTTTGCAGCTCGATGCATTTTTGATCATACTGCAGGATTTGAATGCGATTTTCAGAGTCTGGTGGCCTTTTACTCAGTGGCTATAAGGAGCAGAAATGAACTTGTCATCACTGACCATAATAATAGTGGAGACTAATGCCCAGCATAAAATCTCTTTTCTTTGCCCTACTTTCTCCATTTTAGCTTCAGATTCGTTTCATGTCTCATGCAGGAATGAAGTGAATCGCCCAATCTAAGCAGAGTAAAGCAGTATCCAATACTTGGCATCATGCATATATCACACAAAATGAGAAAGCCTCTACAGTTTAGTCTTTGGGTGAAGACCAGTAAATCCTTTCAAGCTCATGGCACAAGGCATTGTGTGGCATAGTGGGGGCTTGGAAGTCAATTAAGACATTATTTGCCCTAATATGGATAAAAAAAATCATATATTTGCTTTTAATTGTAAAAAAAGAGGTTTCCTTCTGTCATTACTACAATAAATGAAGAAAGTAAGTCTCTTTATCCCTAAACGTTTATTTTTCTTAAAATTGTCTATTGTAGTCACCCTTGGGTGCTTTAAATTTAATCCTGATAATACAGCTTCATAGAAAAAAATAATCTGTTTTAAATCCTTTTGTTTATAAGCCTTTAAGCCAGGAATGATTTGCTGTTCTTAACAAGCCTAAACATTTCATGCTGAACCTCAATTTGTCTAAAATATAAGGTGTAACAAGCAGAAAATCATCCAGCAAATTCACTTTTACAATTCTGACTGATATTAAAGATGACATGTCTTTGCTGTGGGTGACTGACTTAATAATGAGTTCAACACTTTTGAGTCAGAAGAAGTCTTTTAGCAGTCGTGACCTGACATATTCATGTTTGTGTGTAATGAGAAAAAAAAGGGAAATTCTGTCTGGAGGGATTTAATAAAATAAAGTGATGTGAAAACAACACCGTTAGATTTCTGAACAAATGAGGTCACAGTCAAAGTTACCCACAAACAAACTGATATGTGTATGTTGAACATGTGATAGTCGTTTGTCTGTGACGTTTTAATCAGTAGTTTCTGTGCAAGAATTTTGGTGCCTTCAAATGGAGTCTGGTTTACTGTGTTGCATATGAACGCCCCCTCATGTCGTATTCATGAACTCATAAGTGAAAAGTTTCTGAAAGCTCTGAGTTCACAACTTGTTTGTTGACATTGTGAGAAATGGTGGAGCCTGTGAATGTTCATTCATCAGTGCATAATTACTTAATATATTGTAATTTTATTTGTTTATTGTTTTCCTTAGTAATTTGAAAGAAAGAAAAGAAAGAAAGATATTCCTTTATTAGTCCCACAGTGGGGAAATTCAGTTTTACACTCTGTTGTTAAAACAGAACTATACGTCCATGGAGAGATGTCAGAGTGAGGGGGCTGCTCCTGACAAGCGCCCAGAGGAGTTGGGGGTTTGGTGCCTTGCTCAGGGGCACCTCGGCGGTGCCCAAGAGGAAAACTGGCACCCCCCCAGCAACAGTTGGTCTTGGTCAGGGGGGATGAGCCCGGGGCCCCCCCACCCCAACCCAAGACCCTACAGACGGAGCGCCTCCCCCCCCCCTTTATCAGAGGAAAACATTGATATTCTCATCAACCTCATCTTTCTCCTCTGTCACTGTGCATTTCTTGCATTATATTAACCACTTGCTAGCTTGCTGAACTGTTAGCCTCTGTGGCCTCTAGACTCGGACTCTAATGTTAATATTACCGTCGCTAAACAGCGGTGTAACACAACACATGTTGTGTTCACTACTTCCCATCTTGTAAACATGGTAAACATAACCCCATTTGAAAGCACAGCATATCACATTCTAACTTTTATTGCTCACATATTGTGTTAAATGACATCTTAAAAATCTAACTTTACACTCATCCCGAATCAAAGCGAAAGCGAAAATACAACATGTGTTGAGAATGAGAGTGATGAGTCTTTGAAAAATGATCAGATGCGGGCATGGTGACATATAGCCCATACTGCTGACTCCACAGCTTACAAAAATAAATCAATGTCTTTCATACTGTAATGTGGTCCACTACTTCTGATGCATTTTAAATAATTGACGCCAAAACAAAACCCACAGTCTGTATAAATATCTCTAAACTTTGAAAACAGACTGACCATCTTTATGAGGTTCAGGTGCAAATGTGAGTTTTTATTAACAAATAATGAGTTTAATAGGACAGCTGCACTATAAACAAATGGCAGCAGTGTAATGAGGTGAGTGCAGTGAGCAGTAAATATAGCCTAATAGATTAAAATGCTAAAAAATTACCCTTTTATTGTTTTTTATTGTTTGAAGAGAGTAGTATAAGTAGACATAGTCATGTAATATTTATATTTGTCTAGTAATATGTATTTTTTTTTAGGTTTTTTTTGTCAGATGTTTGTCTGTAGTTGTCATTGCTGTCTATGTTGGTGAGAACAACCATGAAAAATACACTTTTAATCTAAGTGGGGAGGTTTAATTTAAGATTCAATAAAAGTGAGGACAAAAATAACACATTTCACTATGGAGTTAGAGCAAGCTTGACACTGACTCTCCCAGAGCTCACAACCTCTCAGCAGAGCCGGTAGCACACAGCATTTGATGAACATTTAAAGAGGAACTAAGTAGGAGGCTTAAATGCAGGGATTTCACTGCCCTCTCTGGTTGAAAGTTTTAACTCTGTCTGACCTCTGACGACAACTAGCATGTGATAAGCTGTTTTAACATTTAAAAGCTAAGCTTGACTATCCAACATTAACATTAGAGATATCTACAAGTATACTGACTCATCATAATTACATTGTGACTTGTCAGAATCCTTATTCAAGATATCTATAACATTATTCTGACTTGTCAAAATGACGGTTATCTGTGATTCAGTTCTGACTATCCTAAATAGCAGTTAGATACCTCAAACATCATTATGATTTGTCAGAACTGTTGTACATGATGTTGCTCATGCGAGGCTTCCAAATGGATATTGTCCCAGTAAAGCACCTGAACAGTGTTAGCAGAAGCTTTTGCTAACTTTGATAGTTCGATAAAGTTGGAATGCTATTCACAGATTCAAAATTCCCGGATCAATAAGTCAGAAGTGAAATGCTGAAAAAACACAAATGATGTCTCTTTCTAACCGTAGTGATGTTTTGGCAAATGACAGCTTTGTTCGCTAGAGAGTTGTGATGGAAATTTACAGTGTATTGGAGATTTATTGTCTCCAGATACACTTTATAAATCCATATGACTGCAGCTCAATGCCTTAGTATGTTTGAATAGCTTCCGCCTTCCACTCGGTGTAGCTGCTGACGTAATAACAGATATCTGCAACGTCATTTTGCAAAGTCAAAACTGTCAGTATCTGTAAATCCAGTTTGACATATCTACACTGTAATTCTGGCTCATCAAAATTTTAGATATCTAAAAATTACAATGTAGATATCCCAATGAAAGGGAATTAAAGATTTCTTGACCTGGAGTTATGCCTTGTCAGAACTCAATTGTAGATATCTCAGACTGAAATTATGGATATCCACGATATAGTTGTAGATATCCGTAATGAGAAACAACATGTTGAATCCTACCAGCTAAAATGTAATTACGGCTATCTAAAGTTAGAGTTTTTGCCAAGTCAAAATAGAATTAGGGATATATTGAATTTGAGTTTTGACAAAATGATGTCGCGCATCCTGTCTAGCTGTTAAATATTAAAATGGTTTGCCATACCCAGCAGTAGAAGTTAAAACCACTGGAATATTTTCAGCTGGTTAAAATCCAACTAAAATCACTTGTTACATCTAAAAATGCCAGCCTGCCCTTACCGAAGGTCCTTACAGACTGCGCTCCTGTCGCGCCTGCTGTTACTGAAAAACCAAAACCTGTGCGCTGCGATGACAGTGAGGATGAAGTTGTGATAATTTAGCAGTAAAGGCCTCACTAACTAAACTAAACAACGTCAAAACAAAGATAAATGGGTTTCCAGCACCATGAATCCCTCTCGGTAACTTTACTGCTCAATTTGTCTGTCTGACCTTTGACCTTTAAACTGGATGTGGTGACATCCTTGGACGGAAAGGGTGAACTGAGTAAAATAGTCCGTGGAACCAGGGTTTACATTACATTTTTGCAGGCATCACTAATTATCAACAGCCAAAACAGCATACTGTATGTTGCCAATATAATTTAAATACAAACTAATTTAAAAGAAAAATTGAAATCAGGCCTCACCAATTATTTTAAATGATTGATTTTAAATCAAAGCTTCTGGTAAGGTTTTTCAGTGAAGCTTTGAAAGTCCGTATGGGTTTTTTCACTATAGTGAAAATGTTGTTTTTGAAGCATCCGTCTTTTTTTTTTAAATAAATTTTGACTTTTGGGAATTTGAACTGAGACAATTACAGAGACGAAGAGCGCTGCAGTGTGAGTGTGTTTTTGAGAGAGAGTGTAAGGTTTTAGGAGAGGAAAGCCCTGACAACCAGGATGAAAACCAGGTGCCAGGAGGTGTATAACATTGAAAAATGAGCAGATGAGTCTCACGAGTTTTTTTACACTTGATTAGTAACAAAAAAAGCACAATTAAAAGGCACATGAACACCACTCAAATAGATTAACTAAATGTATTTACAAATAATCACCATCACAATATTTCTATATACAAATACATGACTATGGTCTAATACAGAGAGAGGGGAAGAGAAAGTGGACTATTGCACGCAATGTTTCTGTAAGGTATAAATTAGGGGTGGGGGAAAAAATATCGATTCATCTCTGTATCGCGATTTTGTTTAATTTTCTAATGCTAGACATCAGCTGAAACTACATGCTAACTCTGTCAAGGACAGGAAACATCATATTGTGGTAATGTGAGGTCAACCTAGCCGTCACTCGCATCTCTGTGGTCAAGTGGGCCAACGCTACAACTGTAGAGCACCCATCTACTGACATTTCTGTTTAATGCACTGAAACAGCCCCGATGGAGCTGATCATGGATGTATTAAGAGAACAGAGCTGATGGTAAGAGCTAGCGATGGACTTGGGGAAGGTAGCAGAAGTATACATGTGTGACCACGTCCGGTTTTCAAAATAAGATGTTAGCAAACGGAACTGTATGTACAAAATACATATATAGAAATAAGATTGACTGATTATATATTATAAAAAGAAAACACCACTTATTTGTGAGAGAAATGTCTTTATTCTTTATATTTTTGGGTTGCTAGGAAAAATGACAAAATAATACCTGACAATGACTTCATGACATTTCTGATTACATACTGTAACGACCGGGTTGACACAGGTCTGGACAAAAAATGCACGACGGGGGATTCAGGCAGGTGTAAAAAGCAATAATCTTTATCTTCAAAAAAGGTTCGGTACACAGGTAGTCGGTAAAGGCAGGCAAACTAATCCAAATCACAAAAACAGAGCAGGATCAAAAACCAGGCAGCGGTTCAAAAAGCAAGAGGAGCACAAGATGAACACAAAATGAAAAGGCTGGGACGCTTGTACATGGAGGTAACCAAGACGAACTAGCACAGAAAGAAGGGAAGATACACATTTAATACTAGTGAGGGGGAGTGACTAACAAGAGACAGGTGGACACAATCAGGGGCGGGGTTTGACAATCACACGCAGGTGAACACCTATAAAAAGTAGGTCAGGGGATGTCAATCATGCAGAAAGCGGGAAACACGAGGGCAGGAAGTGAAGTGCTCTGAAACAAGAGGGAGGGTTAGGATCACCGAAATAAAACAGGAACTCTTGAAATGACTACACAAGAAAAAAACTTGACCTAACAGATGACCTTTTTAACAGGTGTGACACATACATGCTGAAAATCAAACATTATTACTGTATTAATTTAGATATTTTCCAAAGTAAAAGTCCCTAGAAGTGTATGATTCAACTTTTTCCCATGGTCTGGTGTTAACAATTAAAGGTTACAAAAATCGCAATAAATGACAATATCTAATTGCAATATTTGTAGAATCACAATACATATTGAATCGGCACCCAAGTATCGTGAGAGTATCAAATCGGGAGATGGGTGAATCATCCCAGCCCTAGTATGAATAATAATGTCAGTGTTATAAATGAAGCTTCAAACTATTCAGAAGGCCACAGCCCTCGGAGCCACACAGCTGTATTTTGAATTTGGCAATCACAGAATTCGGACCAACCAGGCTATTATTTTATTTTGTAGACGCTTCTTCATTTAACAAATTTTGAAATTATGTCTAATGTCAATGCAATTATATCGCTACTTAAAACATATATCCAGTAGTTGTTCCATAGGGCCAAAACACTGGAATACCAACGTCCATCAGAAAAAAAGGTCTAACGTAAACCTTTCGTGGGATAGATCGTAAGTAAGTCTATGGGAAAAAGTCATTTTAGGCCCATTTAGGCCATGGTTTGGCCATTATGAAAACTCACTTCAAAGCCAATCGCACCAGGGGTTTGTGCACAGTGTATTGAAGAGACTGAAGAAAACCACACCAACGTCTAACTGGGCCCATTTGCAAACATGTATATGCTGTTTAATGTGCTGCAGTATATCAGCTAATTATCCTGCAAACTGACGTTAGTGGCATACTTTTCCCTGGCGAATGCCTGTTTGGTCGCTTGTTAAAGTGCACAACAAAATGTGTGTTCATGTTTGCAAGTTAGATAAGAAGACTTTAGCAGATGTTAATTGTGCAACTGATAACCAATCCTCATTAACCGATTATTAACTGTTAACTGACAAGAATAGTACGTCTCATGTGCGCCAGCTGCAGTATATGAGAATAATAGACAACTCGTCCCCAGTTCACCTATCAGAGAGCTACTGTAGCAGCCACGGTGCTGCGTGTACACATGCAGACACTTTCCCAGTACAAGTCCGCCACCACCACTGCTTCATTTCGTTTAGCAAGATGTAGCTCTGCTGGTAGCTTGTGCTACCCGTAGCCACACACATACTTACACACATACACACTAGCGAGTGTGTGACAGACTGTGTGTGTGGCAGTGGCGAGTGCAGGTTTGTTGGTGCTGTGAACGTAGCTGTAGCAGACAGTGTGTGTACTGTTTATATGTCGGTGAATAAATACTACGAGGCTACATCTCCTCTCTGTGCTCCGCTCAAGACAGGAGCCAACATCTTTCCTTCCTTAAGGTGGACCAGCTTTTCTCCTTAAAATGACCTGAGTTTTTTCAGCTTTTTAATAAATTATTAATATCTGTTTTAACCGTTTTACATCAGTTAAAATGCTTAATGCCGGTTAACGGTTAATTATTAACATCCCTAGCGGGAATGCTAATGTGGTTGTTGAGTGTTGTTCGGTGTGCGGCTCTTGTCATGTTGTGTAGCAGGCTGCACATAGGAGAACAAAAAAAGTGCTATTAAACATAAAATGCTGTTTAAAGACACATTCACATACAACTGAACGTCGCCGAAGCGCAGGGAGTTAAGTTTCTGAAAGCCGGCAGTTTTGTAGGATGTGGATCTTTAGAGCTACATGTTTACATGGACCACAAAGTGTAAGAGACAGGACATGAACATATATTGTTGGATGACATGTAATGTGACTACAATATGAGACGACTTGCCTGAATGACTGCGAGACTCTATTAAAACTCTTTTCATGAAGTACACTGATGAGATAAATCCAGGTGAAAGTCCTTATCGTTTATCTTGAATTAAATCTCTACGGAGGAGATGTAAATGAAGCGATGCACAGGTCAGGGGGGGGGGGGCGGTGTAAGATAACAGACGGACTTTTCTAATATTTTAGATAGCTCTGTTATAATAGAAATTTACTTCCTTTCACTCAACTGTAAGATCTATTTATTTCAGATCCCCGAAGGAAAAACAACACTGACTGAAGGAACAAAAGAATAAGCAGAGAACTTACTTGAAAGGATCATATTGAGGAAGTAAGAGTACCTGACAAAAGTACTTGACACTTGACTTATTGTGTTCTTGCCCACTACAGCTGATGCAGAGATAAAGGACAAACAGAAAGTCGATCTATATAAAAGACTCATGTTTATGCAGCCTCATGAATTTTAACAAGCTGTTCTCCTGGTAAGTAGTAGCTTCATATACACACACACACACACACACACACACACACACACACACACACACACACACACACACACACACACACACACACACACACACACACACACACACACAAGGTAAAGCATTATTGACCTATACATTTGGTGAAAGAGATCTGCTTACATCTGATTACGCCCTGCATGCCCTCAGTGCTGTGAAATGGTCTCTGGTGTACAGTCTGCACTTTACTTTCATACATCAGAAGAATCTGATTTGCACTTCAAAGCAACACAGCGAGGGACAGGAGGGAGGGGAGGGGAGAGAGAAGAGAGAAAGAGAAACCGAGTCGCCGCTGGCTCAGTTTTGATTTGATTTTCATTAAGCAAGAGAACATAAAAGTAAAATCAATTAAAGTGTGAATCTTTGTTCCTGTGGTCACGGCAGGTTAGTGCGTCTCAGCCATCAGGGCGAGCGGGGAAGAGCTCTCCACACCCACCCGGCCGGTAGAGTTACAGATCCAGGCGTAGCTTTGATTAGCGACTATATCTCCAGCTTCCAATCACACAACTCCTTCTGTTTCTTTCCTTCCTTCCTCGTTGCTCAGGGGGATGAGAGCAACTAACCTCTGCCTCTGCTAGAGCAGTAAACTCAGAGCTTCCTTTTATTAGGCGCTGCTATGAAGTTGGGACTGTGAACTGCCTGCTTTGTCGATATGAAACACAAATAAGACTGCAGCTTGGAGATGGTAAGGTGCTGCTTAGTGTGCTTAAAATAGCTCTGGCCTCACTGTAATAGCTTAAAATAGCAGGCATCATTTACTTCATATTAAACTGGATATGAACACACACACACACACACACACACACACACACACACACACACACACACACACACACACCGCTGTCTCCAGAGACTGTCTCCATGAAAAGTTTTCACCTTCATCCATTTAAATTATCATAATATTAAACTGTCTATTTTTAAACCTAGAACGGTTCATAAATGAGGTTGTAATCCAAAAAAATTATAAATCTTAAAATCTATTGTTTATTCACATAACCAAGACTATAGAAGTATAAAAAAAAAAAATAGGCCAAGTCAAATCTTTCCAGGGGACATGCATGAGGGGGTCCATGGTACATCCTCTGTCTTGAAAGGTGTCCCCGGCTGAAAAAAGACTGAGATCCTCTGAGACACACGGTAGCAGGACTGCAACTAAAGATTAGTTTTTTGTCGATTAAGCTGTTGATTGTTTTCTCGATTCAGAAAATGGTGAAAAATGTCATGTTTCCCAAAGCCCAACGTGGCATCCTCAAATGTCTTGTTTTGTCCACAATTCAAAGATAATCCATTTACTGTCATAGAGGAGTAAAGAAACCAGAAAGTATTCAATTTAAGAAGCTAGGGCTGTTAATATAACATAATGCAGGAAATCCAAAGGCATAATGACAGAAGACAAAGATGGGGACCCTGGGAATATCAACATTTCCTCAGACTTATTATAAAATTACGAAGAAAAACAATATACAACTAAAATTACAATATATTAACTTATTATCGACTGAAAAATGAACTTCTGTGGCCTCCGCCATTTCTCACCTCAACAAACACATCACAACTTGTGAACTCTGAGCTTCAGAAACTTTCCACTTACGAGTCCGAAATACCTCAAGAGGGGGCGTTCGTATGGACTCTACTTGTGAACATTGTAAATCTGACCCCATTTGAAGGCACAAGAAGAGAAGTGAAATGAGTAAGGAGAGAGGACAAATCTGCCTTTCTGTGTGTAATAATTTCTTCCCTTTACTGTTGTAGGATGTGACGTTTGGTCTTTGTGGTATTTGTCCCAACCCTCCTTCACTGTGATTGCATGGCTGGTTAAAAGTGACAGTGATGAGCGCAACATTTTACCCAAAGTTTAATGTTTTTTTATGCCGACCTGACAAACGTGCAACCCTTGTCATGCTGCTGGCATTTCTATCATAGTGTAATACACTCCTGTTTCAAAGAATTCAATAAAGAACAAAATGTGAACATAGCAGTTTGGTGTTTGCGTCCCATCTCCTGTGGTTGGCTTGTCAATTGCTATTTTGCGATTATTATGCCAGCCCAACTGGAATCAGAGGGTTTAGACTCTTTTTTTCTTAAAAAATCCCCCACTGGTTAATCAGTGATCAAAACTGTTGCTGATTAATTTAATAACTGACAAGTTATCGATTTATTGTTGCAGCTACAGTAAAAGCCACATGTATAATCTTCTTCTTTTTTTAGAGCTTTTATTTTGATAACACACTGATTATTATGAGGCAAAGCATCTTGATTTTTGGGATTTTTTGAAGTCATATAGGTGGCCAGAAAGTTCTCTCATTAACACGAGAGGCTGCAGAAAACAGCTTCACCTCATAAATCTCTTTAGATGGCCTTGGAAGATGCTTTATAGCCAGACACTGACTTTGTTCTTTTACTGGCTAAATCAGCATCAGCCTCTTATGTACTGTAAACCACTCATGCCTGATTAACAATATGGGACCATATGCTGCCTGACAGAAATGAGATGGATAACACAAAAGTGCTCATTTGGATCAAGTGTAATTTGGAGAGAAACTTTACTGACTGAAGTCATTCTTTAGACCATCAGGAGCTATTTGTAGCTATTTATAGAAAAAAACAGATAGGTTATTTTCTTTATATGTTCCCCCATTTATCGCAATTAGTCTTCTGTTTTGAATTTATGATCTGAGGTTGTATCTGTATCTCAGCAGGAACATTAAATAACGAATCTTCCTCTTCCTTTGTCATAATAATGAGGTCTAATAAGAGAAAAAGATGAATCTTCAAGCAACGGTATGTGTGACCTGTTCTCAGGCATGGATATTTTAATTCAGTGTTGGTGTTACACTTGAAACCTATTTCATACCCACAGCTTCTCACTGTCATGCCAACTGTTCACACCTCTGCATGCCAGAGGAATTACTCTCAAATTAGTTATGTAATTATATTTTGTAGTTCTGCATACAATAAATTACTGCCACCATGACAGAAACATAATCATCATTTAAAAAATTATCTACATACTTATTTTAAATGTCATATTATGACTTAAGGTATACTGTATAATGGAAAGTCATAGACAGAGGAACGACAGCATCAGTTGTTTCAGCAATGACACTTGTGTACATTAAAGTGACAGAGCTGTCAGATATGTCACTCCCTGCTCTCTTACAGCGATTTAATGAAAATAATGCAGACAGTAAAATGTGGCCCAGAGGGGACTGTTAGTACGTGGTATGTATATACAGCCTTATCTGAAACCATTTCTTTCTGTCTTCTTCTTTGCATCTCTTTTCTGATAATACAAGTAATCAAAATCCAAGTTGAAACAACTCAGTGTTTGTATCCTATAGGAAAATAATTGTTTGGCTCTTCAATGGAAAAAATCTGTGGTACCATCTGTTAATCAATGGCCAAATAGCCCCTAAAGTTGTCAGGCCATTATGGCAGCCACTGACGGTTACTTTCGTTGTCAGTTAATTTGTCTATTTTGCCGACTATTCAGTTGGTTGTTTGGTCAATGAAATGTCAAAAAATTATGAAAAATGTGGATCCCAGAGCCCAACATGGCATCCTCAAATGTCTTGTTTTGTCCACAATTCAAAGATAATCAGTTTACTGTCATAGAGGAGTAAAGAAACCAGAAAATATTCCCAGTTAGTGTGCAACATTTCGAGGATCTATTGGCAGAAATGAAATATAATATCCTTCATGTCTCCTTCACTCACATTGAAGAACTGCCGCTGTGTGCCAACGTTAACTCTCTTGAGGCGACGAGACACTGGCCACCGCCCTGTACCTTTAGGAGACTAGTGGTAGGAGTCTACTCAGTCCAAAGGGAGAAGTGAATGTGAGCACAGACGGCCGATCTTCACAATCAGAAAGAAAGAGAAAGTAAGTTTGGTGACATGGGCGCGGGGGACTTTTTTCAAATTTGTGGAAAACTTGTGGTGATTGGACAAAATTGCAAGGTTGAGCAAAAATCACAGGGATTGGCTGAGTTTGCGTTAATTGTTACGATCACATTGTGAATTCCTGGAGGGACTAAAGGCCACAAACAGATATTCCCCAAAATATGCGGATGCTTTATGAACAACATAGAAACCAAGTTACTTAACCAACTCTGTTTGGTAACCATAGCATTTTAACATCATTTATTTATTTTTCCAACTGTACTTTGTAACAGTTATGGAAGAGAGAAAAATGATGTTATCCTGCTGATATGGGCGTCAGATCGGACAATGCTTGTGTTGTTCTGTAGGACGAATGGTGCATTTCATTGTTTAATCTGCAGGACTTGCTGGGAAAGAGGTAAAATGTTTCACCATTAGTTTCTGTTCAACTGGACCTATTTCTACAGCGGACATGTCGTATCAGAAAAAGCATATTAGTGACATAAAAACGACTGCATTACATTCATTTGAGCTAGTATTGTGCATTCAGGCTTACTAGCAAGGCTTACTGGGACACTTAATGGAACTGAACCATTGTTCATGAAATTTGTTTCACCTGTGCTTTTGCTCCTATGAGATACTAAAAATGGCTTGCATGAAAAATATCTAATAACTGTCAGTACACCTTGCACTGTGCATTGTACTGAAGAAACCCAAACATGTGCAATGGGACGTGCTACTGTGCTTGTGATCTAATTTACTGTAAAGACGATGCCCATTGAGGCAGTACTTCACCAGGGTAGTTGTGAGTATGAATTGTAAAATATTCAGTACAGTATATTTCAACTTTGTCATGACAGAAACTTTTGCACACAGTGTACTCCAATTCTGTCATACAACTTTAATGTGAATTTCTTGTAATGAGGTCAGGTGTGTTACTGTAGACGTCCTCATTCAGAGCCACTGTTTTACCCTGCTGATAATTATGAAATCTTATCACATCAACTAGGACAGGAAATTGAAGTAGCCCAATTTTACTGGTGAGAAAGACGACACCAAGGGGAAATAAACATGTTTAAGACTTTTTGGAAACTAAATTCCTTTCTCTGAGTGTAAAGACAAAAGTGCTGCTGCAAGCTTCAGTAACCTGCGTTTCCAGGGACTTCTAAAGTCACTGTCTGAACCTGTGAGCTCCCAGGACTCACAGCTTTATGTGTACAACATCAGCAATGTCAAAACAGCCTTCTCTTTTATTTCAGCCACAAAGCACCAAGGAAGAAAGAAAAACACATTTCTTGCTGTAAACACTCTGCTTCTCTATTACTAGAGCGTTATCTGCTGTTAATGTGAGCAGTTCTGTAAAGTAGAAACTCTGTATATCAGAGGTCACTAAACTAATTGTTTTTGGGTAATACACAGCAATGTCTCCTAGAAATCATGTGTAGGCTATTTATTGCTAATTTTTTTCCTAATTAGTAATGTAATAAGTATTATAATAAAGTAGTAAGAGGCAATGTATTTTGAGTGAAGGAATCACTACATTTCTACACCGCACCAGAGGCATTGGGAGGTAGCGATAAAAACTGCAGGACATTGACTCCAGAGACCAGAGTTCATGTCCTGAGTCCTGTCTGTGGTTAGGTTTAGGCAACAAAATCAGTTGTTTAAGGCTATGGAAGGACTGTGGTTTTTGTCAATCATTAATAAAGTAAACACATTGCGTCTCCTCACTCAGCCCATTCACACGAAAAAGGTGTATGAAAGATACAATAATACGTAAGACGTTTAGTGTAAAATGAGGCCCTGTCTACACGTATACAAAAGATTTTAAAGGATATTTTACCCTCATTTGAAAAAAGAAAAATCTGTCCACACGACCTTTGCAACACAAAAATGACTCCAAACACTAGGTGTAATATTTGCCTGTCACCACAAGTGAGATCACAAGTTCAGCTCAACTGTCATCACTCAGCTGTCATCAGCTGTCTCTTTACCTTAATTAATAATTAACCATTAACAGACATTTTAACCCATTAACGGTCAGTTAAATGTTTAAAATAAATCTTAATAATTAATTAAGTAGCTGAACAAAACTCAGAGGAGCAGCTTGTCAGTTTAAGGGGAAAAGCTGATCCACCTTAAGAGCAAACCTTAAGAGAGTCTGAGTTGAAGTTGGAAGATACAGAAAGTTGGCTCTGGTCTACAGCTCACTTGAGCAGAGGAGTTGTAGCCTCGTAGCATTTCTGACAAATAAACTGTACACACACTGTCTGCTACAGCTACATTCACAGCTATAATGCCACCGACAAACCCACATTCACCGGTCGGTTGGAAACTCGCTAAAGTTACGACGCGCTGACAGACGACTACAGATGTGTGTGACAACAGTGGGCACAAAGCCACCAGAAGAGCTACAGCTGCTAAAGTAATACAAACACACACAGTTTGTCAGATCATCGCTAAGGTTACACCGGGTGACAGAGTATCGTTACGCCGGGCAGACACACAGCTGACTACCTGCTAAACTAAATGATGTGGTGGTGGTGGTGGATTTTTACTGGGAAAGTGGTAGCATGTGTAGACGCAGCATGTGGCTGCTACAGTAACGCTCCTGGACGGTGAACTGTTGACTCAGCTGTCTGTTGTGCTCATATACTGCAGCTGGCGCACCGCTACATGAGACGCACTTATCTTGTTGGTCAGCAGTTTATAATCAGTTAACAACTGTTGGTTAGCAGTTAAATGTTTTTTCAAAATTAGCATCTTTACATTACATGCATAAATGACAAAAGGGAGGTCATTCAGGTTTACATCTATGACCCTTCTGAGTGCTCCAAACTTCACCTTCAATCGCCCAAAAGCACATTCAATCACCGTTCAGTCTCGACATGTTTAATCCGCTTCCTGCTTTTGGCCTTCCTGTAGTAATTAGTCTGGGCAGCGCAAACAAAATGTTAAAAAGCCAGTAGTCTGATATTTTTACCTCCGCTAAGGAGGTTATGTTTTTGCCGGCGTTTATCTGTCTGTTTGTTTGTCTGTGTTCAAGATAACTCAAAAACTTATGGACGGATTTTGATGAAATTTTCAGGGTGTGTCGAAAATGTGAAAAGAAAGAACTGATTTAATTTTGGGGGTCATCCGGATCCTGTATTCTGGATCACTTTGAAATTTTTGTTAACATTGGGGTAAATGGGACCCAAAAATTGTTTCTCAATATCTCTGGTAATTGTCGCCCAAAGCTCATGAAATTTGACTCAGGGATTTACAATGTGTACTTCTATCAAATCCCAAAGGCTGATCCAGATCTGATCCAGATGGCGGATTTTATAGCAATTTATATAAAACAAATGGGGGTACTCTTACATTTTGGCCTACTGTGCATTTAATATTAGAGGAAGAGATTTCTAACAAGCGGCATCGTGTAGCTGAGACAATTCCACATCTGAAGTATGTCAACGAATTTGATCTAGCTTTAATACTTGAGGAGATAGATCCAGAAGAAACCGCCATCACCAAAAAAGAGATTTTCATTAATAACTTCTGAACTAATAATAAAAATGTAGGATTTTTATTTTGGAGTGAATTACAATATGGGGGGAAACTATGGTGCTTGGCGGAGGTCTGCACTCTCCGAGTGCTTTTCTAGTTATTATTGTTTCTGGCACATGCTCATTACACAAAGCAACAATGGGCAAGTGCAAAATGAGGTTGAGATTAAATGAGGTTTTAAAATCTGCACTTTAGTAGGTGATTTAAAAAAAAACCTTTTTTTGTGACCCAAAACTCTGTTTGTATGAGGATGAGACAACAAAATGTAGAGGAAAAAAAAATATTTTAAAAATATCTGTATGCACAGGAACTAAGAACACCTTTCTTGGTTTTGCCATGTCATTTGTATGCCATGTAGTCTGTACTGACTGCAATGTAAACACATTTGTGTAAATATACTCCGTCCAGAGCTGATGATATAGAGCAAAAAGTGAGAAACTTCACTTATGGTGGTGTTTTTTGTTTTTTTGGAAGTTATGTTGGTGAAGTTTGTTACGTGTTTTTTTAAATGACATTAGTGATGTGTTTTCTTAACTTATGTTACTCTGTTTCTGTACATATTTTTATTTGTTTATGTATTTACAGTATTATAAGCCCAACCATATTTTTTCTAAAATAAAAAATAAAAAAGCCAAATTTTGTTGACACACAAAAAGCCTAAAATGCACCCTGTATGTGTAATGTGCTATTTGTATGCTTTCCTGTGAGACCAGGTAGCCTCCTTCAGGTCACTGTTGACTTTTTCATTGTGATGATGATCTTTCCCGAACCTTAAGCAACGTGCTGAGTTAAAAAATCAGACAGATTTGTCAGTGAGCATTGTGCAGATACGTTAAGTGAAAACATTTTGTGACTTTACAGATTTGCTCAGAACAGATAAAAAACATAAATCAGTTGTCATTCTCTCCAAACATATTGAGTTTTAAATCAGTATTTCTGTACAATATAACTTGAGCCGTGATAGCTATACAGAAACATGGCACATAGGAAGGGGGCCCTGTCCTGATTTAACACATATTAATGTCGTCAGTGTTGCTCTCTCTGTAACAAATGTAGTTTGTTCTTGCAGCATGTACCTGAGCTGCACCACAAATTGCCTCAGATATAATATTTTAATCTAGGAGATGTTCTATGGACCAATCTATAAATCTGTCTTTCTAATCTAAATCCAATTCCTGACTCAGAATTTCATCACCGGGATTATTAAAATTTCAGCTCACGATGCTGCCAGTGAATACAAGATTGGCCTTTTCTGTCTGAAGGACTATATGAAAAGACACAAGCATTGAAATTATTCACATGCACCCATGCTGCAGTATCAGATTTTCATTATAGACCTTGTCTTTAAGATCCTTGGAGCAATTGTTGGAGATATTGCTGGCTCGTTATGACTCAGAAAAATCAAATAAAGGACAAAAGAAAACTACATGACATTATGGAAACAAAGATGCAGGAGCACCACAAAGGCATTCATGTTAGACAAACTAACTGATACCGTCCTTGAGGCATACTGAGCTGTAAAATTAAATTGGCTCCCTCAAACAACAGCATCAAATCCCAATGCCTATGTTTGCAAATGGGATGTAATGGTGCCTGCTTGGTATACACGCTGAGCTGGCTAAATAGTTTCCCCCCCGTGCTCCCCGCTGGGTCACTACAGGCATTTCACACAGCATGAGCACGTTCAGTGGCATCATCAATGAAACCTGCAACCCACCGCCCGCTCTATTAACAGCCTGTCCGTCTTTACTCCTTCTGATCAGAGAGCTAATGGCCTCTGCAGGAATGAGACAAAAGGCACTTTGCTGAGCAAAGTGGAAGTTTTAGTTTCCAGTGACCAATCAATGGTATTACTGGTGGTGCTGTTAAACTGAAAGAAATGGATGAGTAGGTGACGGATTCATTTTGGGACTAAATTAAATCTGGTCTCTTGGTGCACAAAGTAGTAAAAGATTTACCAATTTAGAGGACAACTTCTGGGAGCAGAGGGTGAAGAGAACATTTTTGTGTATTATGGAGGAGTCTTCAAAACTCACTATGGAGGGGGCTTGAAGATATTTTTATCTGCTGAAGAGGGAACCCTGCAGAAAAGGTTTGGGAGGCTCTGCGCTACAGGAAACCTCAAACAACAATGAACATACTGTACATAAGAAATCATTCATCCCAGTGGCAATTGGCCACTCTGTTCCCACTACTACTACTCAGACTTTCTTAAAGGTGCTAAATTTGATATCCTGAGCATTAATATAACAGCAAACAACAATTGCTGTCAAATAGGGCTGTCAAAGTTCATGCGATAATGCATTAATGCAAATTCATTTTAATGCCCCTAATTTATTTAAGGCATTAATGCAATGTATGATTTTTAGGTTGTTGTGGGCTCAATTTTATAGCTACATAATGACATCATATGAAACTAGTAAAACTAAGGAATCCATTGGTACCAACATATCATACTAGGGGGAATAAATATATTGGGACTGTCAGTTGATTATATTTTTTATTTGCATGATTGTCTATAATAAATTGCAATTGCACATTTTTCATCTGTTCAAAATGTACGATAAAGAGACATTTGTCAAGTATTTAATGCCCTTACCAGCATGGGAGTGGACAAATATGCTGCTTTATACAAACGTCACAGGTAGTGCATTTCGCATAAAAAATATACTCACATCATAACATGTCAAACTGCAGCCCAACCAACCCAACAACAGCTGTCAGTGTGCTGCATGTGATTACGGTATCATAAAGTGAGCATGTCAGTAAAGGGGAGACTTGTGGGTACCCATGCAATGCATTTTCATTCATATATCTAGAGGTCAGAGGTCAAGGGGCCTCCTTTGGCCATGGCCATGATAGTTTTTTGTCACCAAAATTTAGTGTAAGTTTGGAGTATTATTTAACCTCCTTTGCAACAAGCTAATATGGTATAGTTGGTTCTAATGGGTTCATATGATACCAGTACCTTCTCCCCTAAAATCCTAAGTTACATTAATGTGTTAAATAAAATAATGCATTAAAATGAATTTGTGTTAACATGTTAATTATCATGTTAAATGTGACAGGCCTAAAATACATATTTGTCCACTCCTATGTTAGTAGAGTATTAAAACCTCTCCCTTTAACTTGAACAGATAAAAATGGGTGATTAATTGTGATTATCTGTGGACAATGATGCGATTAATCGTGATTAAATATTTGAATTGATTGATTAGCTGACAGCAAAGATATAGAGGAGTAACGTGTGCCTGAGCAGAGAATGAAGTTGTTCTGTACTTTGTTGACATAGCCAGGTCGGCCCAGCAGTGCCTTTAGTTTGTGCATGTGAGCGTGCCCCACTAGCTAGCTCACGGTTCATAGTTGTATTCTACTCTATTCAAAAAATCTGTTTCTCATTTTACATCAGCAAACATGTCCAAGTCAAATATGTGTGTCATGCATGAGCATATGGTAATCAGATTATTAATATAAGCTATTTTTTCATTCACTTTTCATTTAAAAAAAATATTGTATGACATTTAAATTATAGGCAGACATCCATGGCTCTAAGATTAGCATATGCTGCAGCAGCATGGCAAACATGCAAACGTGGTTATTTGATTTTTAGAAACCAAACATAAAAAGACGTGTTACAGCTGCTTCAAGGCGCCAAACATTCAGTCGTGTTTACCAAAGAGAGAACAGGATGAGATGCAAACAGTCTCTGTACCAGTTGTAATTAAAACAGCATAATAATTATACAAATATAACTTCATCTACGTCTACAATCTTTCAGTTTAGGCCTTCATATTCACAGTCATCCTCTCTAGTTTTGCCTCATTACTGTATGTTTAATAACGTCTCTAGTCATATTCTGAAATTCCTCTCCTGACCGCATATTAAGGCAACTTTTTAAGCCCCCAGTAAGCTGACAGTCGATTTTAAAGACTAAAAATAGATCTAAAACACAAATGTGGCTGACACATAATGACATTGGCCTTAGGATGGTCATTTGTTGATTCTCATCCTGCGATTATTGGGATCATCAGATTTACAGTCACTGAGCAGATGCATGGGAATCACTGGACAGTGACCTTGAGGAGTGCATCTTATCAACCTAATTAATTCACTACTGTTCCTCCAAGTCCCATAAATCAACTTGTCACTCTCCGACTGGCAACAGATGTAGAGGACAGTAGACAATCTATTATGTTCATGTATAAGTGCTGATACAAAACACCATTATGTTGTTGTGGATGGGAGGACACGGCAGCCTGATAAGCAGAAGGATTTTCAGCTACTTTCAGCAACATAATTTGCTGAGAGGTGATTGCACATTGATTTACCCTGTCACCTAATATATATAAACTAGAGCAAGTGATAAAAAATAACCTTTCAGCGATTTGCTTTGATTTTTCACTCTATTGTAAAAACTAATGCCGTGCCCGTTTAAACAGTACCTGCTCAGAACGGCCGACTGCTTGGCTTCCAGCAGCTTTCTTTAGAGCTGCTCAGCTAAACTACTTCTTACTCAGCACTGTGCGACCTCAGCGATACACCCGTCAAGTGTGGAGTCGATCGCTGAACGGATGTCGGCAGTTACTTATAAATTTGTCCAGTGGTCTCTCTTTTTTTATCTGTTCTTGAATGTGCTCACCACCGAGTTTAATATTGAACCGAACGATGGGGAGCGAGCTGTACCCAGCATGCCTTTCAGCGTTGTCACCGTCAATATTGTAGGGATCAACCAGGAAGTTAAGCATCACCCAGGTTCCCTCGACAAAATGGCAGTGGGTTTTGGATTATTGCAGAAAATAAGCTCTGTGGCAAACAAACATTTATGATACTTACACATTTTGTTCAGCAAGATAACTTTCACAAATTAACACCACTTTAATGATTTTTGGTGTGTGAATGCAATCGCCAGAAGCAAAAGTTAGGCTAGAAATGGACTACAACACAAGTGGGATATTTACTGACAAACTTTATGTCATAGCGCAAATTGTTAAAACCTCGTAAAGTTGTGTTAACCACAGACCTTATGTCCGGTATCTAACTAAAAGCCAGTTCAAAAAAATCCATTGACTTCCAGAGGAGGGAATCTTACTGTAGTGCTAAAATGTTATCTCACTTCCAGGTTTTAGAGCTCAGTCCTGCAGCACTCTACAGGGGTCCCTTCTCAATACACGACAGTGCGTACATGACACGTTACTAATGAACACGTCCTGTAGATCTCAAGAGTTCACACTCAACACTGCACTTCCTGTGGTCCTCTGCAATACGCCAAAGCGAGACGTCGATCGGATCAAAGAATTGAGTTGAGAATATTGCAGGACAGAGATACAGATGGAGACTCTTTCCACCCACCGCACACGTTCATTAAAATTAAAGCGATAATTTCAATATAGTGCACTGCAATAATCATGTTACAGCTAATGATAGAGACATTTAAGCTTTCAATTTTTTCAAGAAAAACAGCTATGGTTGAAACGGCCTTTCAGCCATTTATTCAGTTTTTTTTTTTACACAATATTCACTGTACTGTATATTCAATGTATCTTAACAATTGCAAGCCCATATATTGGGCTCATTCATTTCTGATATTTATAAAACCACAATATGCTTCACCTGTTAAAAAATAATAGTAATCTTTAATAATAAGGAAATTATTGTGAAATATGTTGGAATAACAGTAATAATGTGCTTATATTATGATAATAAAAGTAATATCTTGGTAATAGTAAAATTTGTAAACAAGTATCTGGAAAAAAATGATGTATGCACCGTATGATAATTTATTCTCACAGTTACAAGGCCATACACTGTAGCATGGCCTTTCTGTCTTATCATATTGACATAAAGACAAAATATACTTGATCGTTTCAAATACTCATAGGTTTGACTTTTTAAAAAGAACAATGACAATTGTTTAGAAAACAGCAGCCGTTTCTTTTTGGTTGTTGTTGCATCGGTGTGTGACTTCACTATCAAACAGCATCTCTGGATCGTATGTCAGCAGTGCTGCTGTGATAGTCCTCCAGGGCTGCTGGTGCAGCATGTTACTGCCCAGTACCCTGTATCTGACCGACCAGTGTTTTGTTCAGGTGTGGACCTCTCTGAACCTGAGAGTCTCACTTACCTGACTGCACCCCCCACCCCCGCACCCTCTTTAATCCTCTAAGTGTCAGGTATTAAAGCTCCGCACCTCAACAAAGGCTGTCCTTCAAGCTTTGTGCTGAGTGACTGAGTTCAGGATGGGGTTTTCAAAACGTAAAGGTTATTGGAAAAGGCATACACTGTTATCAGCACTCAGACAACTGAACAAACTAATAACTCGCACCTGTATGCACAGATGAGAGGGGTAAAATCCTATGGGATACATGTTAAATACTTGCCTCTGGCTACTGTCATTGCTTATGCATGGCTATCACGTTTAATGGTATTGGAGGGTGGCTTTTTTATGCCATTTTCAAATATTAAAATTGGTAATTTCACACATACTGGTCACCTGGATCCTTTTACTGCATGTCCTCTAATAAACAGTTCTTTATTTTTCTAACTGATTGCTAAACCAATTTGTCAGTGGAACCGAATTAAAGTTTGAAATTGTCTTTGATAAAGAAACAAGTGCACAGAGGGGAACACTTGCCGCCCGCCTACACTGGTAATGACTCTCGTGCCGGCTGGCTACCCTCCATATAATGGGCTTAGTCAACCAGTGATGCAAGAAACACACATTCTCCAACTTTCTTCCATTCCTTGTTGTCACAACACAGGAGTGATAGACAGAGGAAGGTTTTTAATCCTTCGTTGCAGAAGTATAGTAGCTTGAAATGTGTTCAGTGTGTTTGCAAGTTGATAATAGTGACAACATATTCATAGATGTGACCGTGATCTGGGATTTATTACCTGGTCCTTGCTACGATCACGCTACTGAAGCTTGTGTCAGTAAGCTGAGCAGACATCTCCTGCCAACCAAATCAATGTAAATGGAATTAATTTAGGTGAAGCTGTCCTGCCATGTGTTTACTGTCTGAAGGCCTTCCTGACCTGCTGCATACTTGTTACTTCCTCTTTTCCGTGGCCACTCTCCCTTTCCCTTTTCTCCATCGTCTCTCATCTCTCATCAGGCCCCAAGCTTCTTCTTCATTTTTTTTTTTTTTGTCAACAGGTAGATTAAGACATTTGTATAAATAATTGCAAGGCAGCTTCTGTATGAGTTAATTTAATCACATTACGTGAAAATGTAATGGATTTGTAAATGTTTTTGCTCTTGCCGTGCCATTTGTACACCATGTAGTTCAGGAATGGGCAATTATTTCTCCTGGGGGCTACATGAGAAACCAGATTGTTGCCGGGGGCCAAAGAAATACTGTTAGACATAACCTCTATTTTATCACTATAGGAAACATACTGGGCACTTATTTTTCAGCATTTATTATACTGAAAATCACTCCATACAGCATGTTATTAGGAAAATTACATTATATGCAGGAGTGTTTGAACGTACAGGACTAACTGTTTGTGGTAATAATGGTTCCATGAACAAAACTTGACATTTAACTTAAAACTAACACTTAAATTTAACATTTAACTTAACATTAACACTAACATTTCTTTCATGGCATGCAGCTTTGTAAAAAGTCCTTGTTGCTTTTGCAGCTTAGCTAGCAGCCCCTCGGCTGTCCTCTCCTTCTCATGTCCAGATAGGTTTCAGATATTTTTCTGCATGTTTTGTCTCAAAGTGACAGTTCAAGTTGTTGTCTTTGAATCAGCCATGTTTGTTGCTAATTAAGCACACAGCTTTATCGCCAACCTCTGCGACAAAATACACTGCAGTCCTTCAATTATTGTAGACGTGCCGCCTCAGCAGGTGATGCTACTTTCAAACTTCACTCGCCAATTTATGTCAATGTCAAGTGTGACAGCAAGGAGCACACTAACAATATACGAGCATTTCAAAACAAAAGCTTTTTTTTCTCTACTGTTTTTTTCTAGCTTTGTAAAATTGTGGTTTGTCTACGACCTCCCGGGCCAGGGAGAACCATCACGAGGGGCGTTTCCGTCTGTATAATGCCCAGGTCTGATGTGGTCTGCACTGGCTGCAATGTAAATTCATCTGTGTGAATATGCTACGCTAGTTATGTAAAGTGTGTATATACTGTATATGTACCAGTGTTTTTTGTAAGCTACGTTAGTGACTTTGTGTTTTTTCGTGACGTTTGGCAAACGTACTTTAGTGACTTTTGTGTTGGTCAGCTTGTTTCTGTGTAACACATTCAGCAGCCTAGTTATGTTAGTATTCACTACGTTGTCCCTCAACGTCCTGCTCATCTAGCATTTTCTTTCTTCCTCACCACAGACGGCCAGGAGCTCCCGCACCTTGAAGTCTAGCCACATACAGTATCCATGGTATTCAAATGGTCCGCGGTTCAGCTCTGGAGTGTGTGAAAACATTCCTGCTGCCGTCGCACCATTTATTTATGAGCTATGGTGACCAGTGACAGTTGCATCACAACTGTGCACACCCATTTACAGTGAAACAGGTTTGTCCCGCCCTGGTTGTTAGCGACCCTGGTGAGGGACATTTACATTGAAATTGAACCCTGGACTGACCCACCTCCAGAGTCAGACAGTGTGGGTTAACCCTTTCAGACACACAGTTAACCCTGGTTTGAGTCCTCCATGTGAAAGGAGTATAATAGTGGTTTAAGGTGAGGTAGTAAAACTAGTATCTGTAGCACATTGACACCTGGTGCACATAGATCCTTTCCTCTTTTGTCCGGTATGTGACCTTGAATGTAAAATGCTACGTCTGCTCCAAGCTTACTTGTGTCGTGTCTGAATATATTATACGCTTCTGTTACCACCTTTGCATCATCTGCATCTCAGAAATTCATGTAAAGCATGACTTGCTTACTTGCACCTTATATTTAAGGCTTTCAACGTTCATGTGGACAATTCTTAGTAGTTGGTAGTTTAATTTACATTTAGTGGCTTATGGCACAGTCTCAATGTAAACCTAATGATACACAGTCATTTGATGTCCATTAAAACTAGGATGACCTATCAGTGATTCTCTTTGGTCTCACAATGAGCCGGTCAGAACTGATTATGGCATAGTTACCCTTTGCTCTGGCTTCTTTCATCGCAGACAGAAGTTCAGCTTCATTCTTCCTCAGCTGTTTGGAAAAGTCCTCATTTATGTACACTAAGGCTTTTCCATACTGAGTTCCTTATCCTTTAAGCATAGCAGCTTCACCACAATGCCTGGGGGTCTATCAGTGTCTTGTCTGAATTTTCCCCTCCTATGGGCTTGTTCAATTTAAATGAAGTTGGCCGACATTTTCAGCTTGGTGGTTAACAGTTCAAGTATCTAGTTCTCCAGCTCAGTCCACGATTCTTTTACACGATCCAGAGTTATTTCATCAATTATAATGTTGTTCCTTCAGCTTTGGCTCTCCAAATAGTGGAGACACTCAAAAAGAATCACAGACTGAATTGGAGTTGAGTGACCTTGTTTTACCAGTTTGTCCCAGTCCTTAAAAGTATTATTATGGACGGCCTGTGTTGCATTTATTTCATCAGTGTGTGTTTCAGTCTCTCACAATACCATCAATTCTTTTGTTGGTCGGATGCAGGATCATTGTGTGACGTATATAAATGACGCCTCCTGTCTTCTTATTAGCCCCTCACAGAGAGTTTTTGTTGATCCAGCATTTCTTTCAGTGTGTCCATAATTACAAATGTGTTTCAGCTTCAGTTGTTTTTTTTGTTTTTTTTGAGTCAACATAACTTTGGTGTGTAGTTGGCTCGTGGATCCGTAACAGTTTGTCTACTGAAGCTGGATGTACAGCTTTAGCACTCTGGCTAGTGTTTGCCAGCTACCACTGCTAGTTAGCTGTATGGTAGCCTAAAACACAGGCTGTTCTCATACACTTTGTAACTACAGTATATCTACAAAAAGTAATGCACAGCTTTACTTGTATAACTCAGTTTGTTTATAATCCATGTAATTGTACACTAGGAAGTATACAGAGCGACAAACGTAGCTTAGGGAGGAGCTCAGGGTGGATGGGTGGGTCCAAAAACAGCAGATTTTTGACCGCAATCTTTTTCTAAACCTAACTAAGTAGTTTTATTATATAAAATCAGTACTAACGATATGCCACTTCCAGTGTTATTTTAACCCAAACCATAATCTTTTCTTAAACCTGAGTAGTTTTTTTTGCCTAAGTCTAACCAAGTTGGTTCCTGTGAAGATGGAAGTTTATTTTGAAACTACTGAAGCTGAATTAGAGTGGAGTAGGGATGACATGTTTCTGTAGGCCAATCCATAAGATACTATCACACGGGTTCTCTCAACAAAATGCCAATGCAATTTTTCCTTTGAATTTTGGATTATTGCAGGAAATAAATCTGTGGCAAACAAATGTTGATGATAACCATTTTGTTCTATGAGACAAAATAACACCACATTTATGACTGAAGTGTAAATGCAATCGCCAGTTCATAAAAAGTTAAAGTTAGCCTATATATAGTAGAATAATATGTTAAAATCCTTTGAGCTTAAATGCTCAATCATTTCCGGGACTCATTTCTGCACCACTCGGTCGCCACATGTACCACTTGCTGTGGGACTTTCATAGGAAAATGCAGGAAAAATGAGGAATAACTTTTCGTAAGATTTCATACGAACTGTTGCATGATGATACGTTAACTCATCACGGATGGCCGCCAAACTGTGGCTATTACCATACTATAACCTTTCACTGAGTGGATGTTACGGCTTACGGCCATACCACCCTGAACACGCCCGATCTTGTTTTATCTCGGAAGCTAAGCAGGGTCGGGCCTGGTCAGTGCTTGGATGGGCGACCGCCTGGGGATACCAGGTGCTGTAAGCTTTTTTTTTTCGGGGGGCGCAGTAGCTCCGTCCGTAGGGACTTGGTTTAGGAGGCGGAGGTCACCGGTTCAAGTCCCCCATGGACCAAGACCAACTGGTTGCTGGAGAGGTGCCAGTTTACCTCTTGGGTACTGCCGAGGTGCCCCTGAGCAAGGCACCGAACCCCCAACTGCTCTGGGCGCTTGTCAGGAGCAGCCCCCTCACTCTGACATCTCTCCATTGACGCATGTATATGTACTGTGTGAAATTAACAACAGAGTGTAAAACTGAATTTCCCTACGGGGATTAATAAAGGTTCATCTTATCTTATCTTATCTTATCTGAATTAATGGTGGGATTCTTGCTCATTAAGTGTCGCTGGATAGTCCAGGTAACAGCGTATGGAGATCTCTGTATGTGTGTGCATGCTTGCATTACAGACTTTGCTTCTAACACAGCAGGGCCAACACCGAGTACTTTGTCTAGACTAAATAAAAAGAAAACACAGTCACAGACTGAAAGCTGTCAAGACTACTAATAACTTTATATAAATACTGCGTGCTGCACTGCAGACGCTGTTGCTGCAAGAAAACATGTAACAGAAAACAAAGCAATTAAGTCAACTGTGAATGATACTGTGTTTATCCCAGTATGCATGTCTGATTATGCTTCGAGGCTAACAATGCAGAGTTATGGGCACATCATACACAGCTTGTATCTTGTTTAGCAGAAACCTGTCAATCAAAGTACTAGTAGTGTATTGTGTGTGGGCAGGGTATTAAAGTAAATAGGGCTGCGTATTGTTCGTTGAGAGGACTGCACCAAGATTAAAGGTGTTTTCATGCTCAGAAAGAATCAAACTTTGCAAATGATGCGAACATTGTTTCTAAATCACAAACAGGAAGGGGAGGCAAGAGGAGATTATTTAGAAGTCATGTCATCCTCTGCTTCCTGACATCTGCCTCACACCGACTGACTAACTATGCAAAACTGTACGATGTAATGTTCCACGCATGGCATGTTTCTGTTCTGCAAATCACATCAATCAGCTTGTACATCTGCTTCTCTGCTTGAAATGTGTCATCTGCTAATTGAGAGAGAAAGTAAGATGAATTAATGATGATGTGCAACAGTGACAACTGAAGAGGAAAGGCTCACAACACCGGCCCCTCGTTGTGATTTTCTCACTTTGGCTTTAAAAGTTTGAAAGTTGTGGCTTAACTTGTCAAAACTTAACCCACACACTCAACATCGACTTTTAATTATCTATTGCTTTTATTATTAATCAACACTATTGGCAAGTATACAGCAGTCTATAAGTTCAGCAGCAGAACTTGATTGCTGTGTGAGTCCTCATCTTATTAACAGTCATTTTTTTCCCCCTCAGGCCATGCTTTATTTATTTATTTTTTGCTTGCACTACTGTATATTCGGAAAGTAAATAATCCCAAGCTATTTCCTCCCCCAAACACCTCATTTGTACCCAGCAGCCTACACAACATCATGTAGTCATTTTGCTACAGTGCAGGTAGTGTTGCTTTCATCTGTTCTTGTTTACATCAGCTACAACACATAAATAAATAATAATAATAAAAAAATGCACAAAGGTTTCCATTCCGTCTCAGGAAACTGTGCTCTGGATCATCCAACATCACTTAAAAAATGAGCTCTTGTTATATAACATGCATAATATTTGCGTCACTCTGACGTGCAGTATAACCACAAGCTAAAGCAACCAGACACAGGGAACTTATACACAGCAATCCTGCACAAACAAAGCTCCAAAACCCCCTCCTGTTTTTCTTTTAAACCCCAAGTTTGTTTTTGTTTCCTGTTTGTCAGTTCACCTGGGAGGTTTTGCAGTCCTTGATATGAATGTTGACTGTGTTGCAGTGCAGTGCAATGCAGTTTAATACGGCATTTAATGGAGTAAAATGTGATGTGATTCAGAATAGGGACTGTTTTCTTCTGCTGTTCTGTGCTTTTGCAACTGGTTAGAGTAAGGAATATTAATAAAGCCAATACAGTTCGGTCAGGATTCAGCTGGCTCACTGTCAGTATATTGTTAATTTATCCTGGTGGTTGTAAAATACAAAACACTGCGGTCAGAGACGTTCTCAATACTTTGTTAGTTATTTGTTACCTGGTTATGAATACCAAAACAATGTGGTCAAAGTTTAGCTGGCTCACTGAAAGTGATGCAGTATATTTCTTTAACAGCACATAACCAGGAGTTTATCATCTCTACCTGGGGAGGATGAGTTGTAATATTTTGATCCCCTGACCTTTCAACATCAGGTCAAAATATTTGTCCAGTACTTTGGTTTGTGGCAAAACTAACGACATTCCCATCAGCCTCAGCTGTACTTTGTGTTTAGTGCTAACATGTTAAACTATGGTGAACATAATATACCTGCTTAACATCATATTAGCAATGTCATTGTGAGCATGCTATTATGCTGACATTAGCGTTTAATTACCACTGTGACTTATTACAGCCTCACAGAGCTGTTAGCATGGCTGTAGACGCTTAGATCCTGTCTACATGTGTGCATATATTTTTAAAAACAGATATTTTCCTCTATGTTTTGGCTTCTCGTCCACACGCAAACAGACTTTTGGGTCACACAAATGGATATTTTTGTGTCTGTGTGGAAGTGTGAATGGAGCGTTTGGGAAGCGATGACGTCCTCATTTTGCGCCTGCCCATTGTTCCTTTGTGCAATGAGCATGTGCCAGAAACAATAACAAAGATGGTGGACTATAGGCTTTTTTTTGTTAGCTGCTCATACTAATTACTGCTTTACATGTGAAACATGTTTCTGTCTCAGGAGGCCAAAGCAGGGGACACATTAAACATGCTCATGCCGAATGGTGATTGAATATGCTTTTGGGCGATTGAAGGCAAACTTTGGAGCACTCAGGAGGGTGGTGGACATAAACCTGAATGACCTCCCTTTCCTCATTTATGCATGTAAAGACACAGTTAATGACAGCAGAGTGATGCAGTCATGCAGTTTAACCAGAAATCCCAGCTGAACAATAACTGTTATAAAACTGACCATAATGAAGCTGAAGGAGAGAGTTAGAAGGCTCGCGTTCAGAGGCGTTTTTGAGTTTGAGTGTGGACGGAGCTATTTTGTGAAACAAAGGCTGTGTGGAGAGATTTGTTTTTTGAACAGAGAGGAAAATATCTGTATAGATGAAGACATAGCCTTAGACATGTGATATATTCAATCAACCCAGCTATATGGGAGTGAGAGAGATACAGTAAAATGTTTCTTTTACATTTCGATGACCATTACCATTTCTTATTTGCCCTTTTAGCGTGGCAGATAATGTTTCCTTTTAGCCACTCTGTCCACAAAAACAGATGTGAGCTTATGAGAGATCTTATTTTCTCAGGGCAATTTGTAAGACAGACTGCTGATAATAATGTGTTTTCTTTGCACACACTGTGCTGGGCTGCCTGATTACAATGGAGAAACATCTAAATGTAACATCATATCTTCACATCATCACTAATTAGCTACATTCCAACATCACGGCTGTTTCATGCTTAAACCTGATAATTCTTCATTCCTCAGGGATTACATTTACCAGGAATGGTTCAATAAACATGCAAGTGATTTAAATTCACATCAGGGGCTTTGCTCGCAATCAAATTGAGTATCAGATGGAGGTGGAGAACCACCATGAGCAAATTTAGCAGAAACACGAAAGGTACAAGGGTCAGTATTTGCCGGCATTCATGTGGAACATCCATTTTTTTCCATTTTGAGAGGAAAATATAGCACCACAGAGCAAAGGAGGTGTTCTTAATATCATGCACACTGAGTTCACAGCTGCACCATGAAAATGAAGTCTGAAATTCTCCTCAATTTTTGGACACCAGGAGCTCCCAGCACAGAGGAATGAAAGGCTTTACTTTATCAGTACATTTCCCTGCATGAACGAGAGGATCTACTGAGGCAGGACATTTCTTTTTCACTGCAGAGACTTCTAATTTTTTTTTTTTTTTTTTGCTTAATTGCATTCAGGGATTCTATTGTTCGTTTTTATCTGTCAGCTTTTTTTTTTTTTCTTCCAACCCATTTCCCCATTCACCCATTGCTCCCTACCAGACACCACACAGTGTCTGAGACTGGGACATTTACCGCAATAAAGTTAATTAATTTGGGGAAACAAGAGGCTAGGTAAGAAATACTGTGAAAATTAGCAGTAGCTGCAGTCATCTGAAAAACCTATTTCAATTTAATATGTCATTAACATCACTGTATAAAGGTTTGAGTGATGCAGCTACAGGAAATAACAAAACACAGTCAGTATGTATTACTAGCATTTAAGTTTTAAGCTATTTAATGGTTTTAATCAATATATTGTTAATACATCCTGGTGGTATATATTTCTTTTACAGCACATAACCAGAAGTTCACTCATTTCATCTACCTGGAGAGGACGATTTCTAAAATTGTGATCCTATGATCTTTCATTTAGCGCCAATGTTAGGTCAAAATATTTATCCAATACTTTGGTTTATGACCAGAAACCTGCAAAACTAATTACATTTCCATTAGCTTCATCTGTGCTTTGTATTTGGTGCTAAAAAGTTAAACTATGGTGAACATAAAATACCTGCTTAGCATATTAGTACTGTCATTGTGAGCATGTTAGCATGCTGGTGGATGGGTAAAACAAATGTTGGTCTTTCCCCACCAGAATGCTGTTCATGTCCCATGTGAAACTAAAAGTCAGCGTTCACTTAAATAGTCATTTTAAGCCAAATGTGATTTTTTTTTGTTTTTACTAAACCTAAGTAGTAGTTTTGTTACCTAAACCTAACTAAGTAGTGGTGTTGCATTTTTTGTTTTATTGTTGTTGATTAACAACATTTTTAAAACTTTAAAATTGCAACCTGTCAGGCAGGTTACTCACACAGACTTGGACTCAGAAGCAGACTCAGACACAAGGCAGATCACAATTATCGTCGTCTTTAATGTAAGCAGTAGTCGGTACACGGTAAGTCAAAATCTCCGGCAAACAATCCAAAAGGGGCAGGCTAAGGGCAACGTCAAAAACAAGCAGAGTATCGAGCACGAGTAATCAAAGAACAAGAGAGAATTGCGGGTATGCTTAACACAAGGGATAAAGACGAACTAGCACAGAAGGGCAGGGGAGCACACATTAAATACTAGTGAGGGAAGTGGCTGACTATGCACAGGTGGACACGATCGGGGCGGGGGATGACAATCAGACGCAGGTGAATGGTGTAGAAACTAGGTCAGAGGGAGGTGCTCGAATGTGAAGGCAGGAAGCATGCAGGGCAGGGAGTGAAGTGATCTGCAACGAGAGGAAAGGTTAAACAAGCCAAAATAAAACAGGATGTGCACCAAAATAAAAGCATGCAACACATATCACATAATCTAAGACCTCGTCTTCCTGATACAACCATAATATAAAACTGTAAGAAAATATGTTTTCCTCAAAACATAATTGAGAATTTAGTAGTATAGGAACGCAATTTTGTAGGAGACGGGGTTGAATGTGAAAGGGGTTTCTTGTAGTGACTAGCTTTCATAGTTATAATCAGACTGCAGTTTTCACCAGTTTACAGAGCGTTTGGACTTACAGCTACTGTTTTGGTTTTACAGTCCTCATCTTCACTGTTTTGATTCACTCTCAGCAGCTTTTTTCAACAAAGAGACACTAAAAACCTGCTGTACACAACTTGCTTGTGATATTACGAATCCTACTATAGTGATGACATGACCCACCCTGTTCTGCCTCTGATTGGCTTACCATGATATTCTTACCCTAACCCTAACCAATCTCATGTCGAAATCTGACCAATCCAACCAACGAAGGCAGCAAGTACTAGCCAGTCAGAGGCAGAGTAGGTCAGGCCATGCCTTCACTATAGCAGGATTTGTAGTTTAACTACCTACTCAGGCATCAAAGTAAGTGACTAGCTGTTGCAGATAGCGGAGCATTTAACAGCTTAAGATATTCCTTCAAGAGTTGGTGGGGACCAAAAACCCGAGATAAAAGTGGGTGAATATTGGCCTTATTTGTGAGGTGGTCAGAAATATGACTAAAATAATGTAGGTTTAATCAGAGATCTGTTTTACCTTTTTTGAATAACCCAATAGGAAGATAGTCCAGACTAAAGAGTTTGCAAGTTCTGGATGAGCAGTTGTGGATGCTGCTTAATAAAATATGCACCACCTGTTTTGGCCAGGAAAACACAGAGCTGTGTGTGTCTTGGCTCATGCCTTACTTGTGATAGAATATGAGAAAAGTGCAGAAATAGTTGGATTTTCTGTACGTGGTCTTAAAATTTTCAAACCAACAGCACACTCAAACCAATTCCACCTTTTCTGACCTGCTGTGTTCATCACACCGGAGTAGGTGTACTGTGTCAAGGCTTGGAGGCCTACAGTGGAGGACGGTATTCAGATGGATATTCCAGTAAAGTCACTACCCTTGACTCTTTGTCAGGTGACTGACACTGAGCTGTTTTTCTTAAAACATCTACAAATAGATCATGAGTTCAATATCACTTGACCAGAAGCCGTGGACTCCTGCTTAATGCTTCACAGTCTTCCCCCCTGTGTTTGGACTGCTACAGCAGCTACATGAGTCATACCTAGTCTTTCTGAATTAAGGTTTGGCTCAGGAAATGTGATTCCTCTGTGAAAACAGAGAGAAGTATTAAATTGAACCAATAAATCGAAACATTGAATATAAAAATAGAAACATGATAGACAGGTAGATGGTTGAAGGTAGTCACGACTTACTTCACTGGATACTGCAACATGTTTCTTGTGATTTAATGCCTGAAATATTTGAAACTTTTTGTTGATTTTGTGTACTGTGGAGACAAAACAATGAGACTGCAGCACGTAGTTTTGTCAAATACAGGTTTAATAAACATGACCACACTCCACAGTGGATGTCTTCTTTCTCAGATAATAGAGCACAGTAGTTAAGATACTGTTGGAATAAAAAAAACGACAGGGCACAAAGACAACTCCTGCAAAGTTACTGTTCACTGTTATGACCTAAAGCAGCTAAATATGTAAATTTTGCTCAGAGGGTAGTGCCAGAGGAAAGGCCATAGCATCATAAAAAAAAAAATCAAATGGGCTTATTTCCACTGGGAGAATGAATGTGCTTATCAAGTTTTGTTTCTTTGACCTGAGTATGGTGCCACAGGAAAGCTCATGTAGTCTCCAAATTGGAAAGAGTTTTTTAAAAGTAAAAAGTTTTGCAAAAGAGCTCAGTAATTTTTAAGGCCACCCATCTTTTAGGTTCTTATAGATTTTTACGGCTTGTCCTGACCAACCGCATGAGCAGCATTCACATCTACTACTTCTACATAGAGTTTGCATTTCATAATGGCTATGTCATGTCATTAAAAATGTCATTTATTTTTATTTTATAGAAGAAGAAGATATTCCTTTATTAGTCCCACGAGGGGAAATTCAATTTTTTCACTCTGTTAACTTATACACGGTACATGCAGACCAGAACACACACATGCACAAACATGCAACAATGGAGAGAGTGAGGGGGCTGCTCCTGACAAGCGCCCCGAGCAGTTGGGGGTTTGGTGCCTTGCTCAGGGGCACCTCAGCAGTGCCCAAGAGGTACCAGATGCACCTCTCCAGCTACCAGTTCACACTCAGTTCTTGGTCCATGGTGGGACTTGAACCGGTGACCCTCCGGTTCCCAAGCCAACTCCCTACAGACTGAGCTACTGCCGCCCCTCAATAAACATAGCAGAGGATGGTTATGTATATATAGAGAAAGGTTAAGAAGTGTGTGCCAGTGTGTGCAAGTCTGCATTTTCTACAATACTGTCCTGCACATATTTCACAATAAAAGCCTTGTGTTAACAAAATGAGTTTTGTCCATAGAAAAAAAAAAATGCTTAAGGGCTTTTATTTTGAAATTCTAAAAATAAATCTTTAATTTTTTTAATATCTGTGACATTTTCTGCAGCTGTCTAGACATTGAAACTGTAGTAATGTTGCTGGTATGATATCAATATGTTGCCAAACGATCACCTCCACTGTGAAGAGACACTATGTGACATGTGTCTCATGTGGGCTGTGAGGCTGCTGTAACCTGTTAACATGGACATGGAAATAAAAAACTACAGGTAACGCAGCTGCCACATGCTGCTGACGTTCCTGGTGTGGGCAAACTACTCCAGAGGAAAGGTCAGAATGAATATCCACAACAAATGCCATGGCCTGTAGAGTTTGAAATAACACGTCAGGTGCTAGGCAAGAGGCAATTATTTGAAAGGTCAAGGGGTCACCAAAATTTACAAATAATGTTTTTGGGACCATGAATGTCCATGCCAAATATGATAATGAAAACTGTCCAGTAACTTTCTGAGATCCATTTAACCCAATCCATGGAGGTGTAGGTAAGTAAGGCCAATCTTAAGACTGTCAAAGTTATGATAATAATGTGTTAATGCAAATTTGTTTAACACCACTAATTTCTTTGACAGATTAATGCAATCAATTTTTTTAGAGATTGTAGCGATCAGTTTATCTAGAGTGAAGCTACTGATATCATGTGAAACTAGAAAACTTAAGGAATCCATTGATACCAACCATGTCATAATAGCTTTTTTGCGAAACAATGCCAAACTTGCCCTAAATTTTGGTGAGGAATATTTGTCATGACCATTTTCAAAGGGGTCCCTTGACCTCCTACCTCCAGATATGTGAATGAAAATGGGTTCTTTGGGTACCCAAGTCTCCCTTTTACAGACATGACCACTTTTCGATAATCACATGCAGTTTGGATCAAGTCAGAGTCAAGTCAGCACACTGACACACTGACAGCTGTTGTTGCCTGTTGGGCTGCAGTTTGCCATGTTATGATTTCAGCATATTTTTATGCTAAATGCAGTACCTGTGAGGATTTCTGGATAATATTTGACATTGTTTTGTGTTGTTAATTGATTTTCAGTAATAAATATATACATACATTTACATAAAGCAGCATATTTGTCCACTCCCATATTGATAAGAGTGTTAAATACTTGACAAATCTCCCTTTAAGGTACATTTTGAACAGATAAAAAATGTGTGATTTGAATTAATCACAATTAACTATGGACAATCATGCAATTAAATATGATTAAATCTTTTAATTGCTTGACAGCCCAAGCCAAAATATATTTTTATTGAGTATACTTCTAGCTTAGGTATCTAAACCACTTACAGAGAGTTTTTTTGGTCCCTCAGTGTGAAATCTTAACTGAATTATTGAATTTGTCAGTGTCTGAGGCTCGAAAGAAAGCTGTGGAGAGTGTCACAATGATTTGTGCTATTAGGGTCAATGGGGAGTGTCATCCTTGCAGTGACGGAAACCAATATCATGTCTACTGTATGATATGACTCCAGGGCAGTGCACGTATTGAGAATAATATTAGTTAGACGGACCCTTGAGGATCATCACATGACATTTATGTGTTACTGAGCACACTGAATGGTCCTGTCCTGCAGAGAAACACAACCATAGATGCCTGTTTCGCACATTTTAATATATCAGTATGTTGCCTTTGCTATGATTATATTTTGGCGTTTTGTGTGGCTAAAGGTACAAAAAACTTTAACACCCAAGAGATTTATATAATGGAGATAACCTAGGTAATTACTCCTAATGATAATTATCGTACGCATGTTTGTGGTTGGGTGGTGTGGGAAGAAAATGAGGGAGAGGAAGGTACACGCAGAAAGAGTCTAAGGACACTGAAACCACCTCCTCACCTCTTGAACAAGACAGCTGCACACAAGAGACGTTAATAATCAGGACAAAGAAACAGGCAATCGGAAACAGTTTTATCAGATGTTCAGTCAGAAGCTGAATCCCGAGAGACCGCATGAGTCACAGGTTGTGAATCTGGTATTATCAGTAGTCTAGTCTTTGTTCTGCACTGTAAGCGCAGCAAGTCGAGCTGCTGATGCTGAAACTTTTCCAATCTCTTAAACCAGTTACTACACCTGCACCCCTGTGCAAAGGGACATGCTTAACCTCCAGGGTGAAGAGTGCAACACATGCCTTAAGATGGCTTTATTTTTTAGGTCACTGCCTACCAAGGACGTGCATAAGGCCAGGCTTAAGTTGCATAATAATAATAATAATAATAATAATAATAATAATAATAATAATAAGAAGAAGAAGAAGATAATCCTTTAAATAAATAATAATAAGTAATTGTTATAATTCTTAATGTCAGTAAGTAGCTCATAATTGCTGAAGTCAGACCAAATGAAATCGCCATATAACTCAAACTCTACTCCTTTTTATCTTGCACGGGTAGTAACTAATTGTCCCCCAGGGATTAACTGAAATTAACTGAATTGGATTGTTAAATTGACCCAGTTTCTCATGTGTGTCATGTGTTTGCTGTAAAGCAAGACAAGCACAATATTTGGTTCTTTGAAGAATTTATTCAGGTGTGAACACTTGGGCCAAAATGCTTAACAGGCAGATTGCATAAATGCAAAAAAAGGGGTCCATTTTTAAATTAACCCAGTTTACGTCAGATATGGGCTTTATGTTAACATGCATCAGTGAGCATATTTCTATTTCATTAATCTTTAGAATGTAAAACATTCAAAATTTTTAAACTGATTTGTGGTTAGTTAAATGACCATATTTTATTCCATTCAGACACATGCTGATGGTTGACACCTAAAATCGGGGTGGGGTGGTCCTTTTTTTGTGTTAGAGCAACAGCCCCTCAAAATGTTTGTGCACATCCCTGCTGCATACCAGGGAGAATGTATATTATATACTTATATATAAGTATATTTAAACTTAGAAATGGGAAAGGAATATTCACACAGCTCAAGTGGCATGAAATTGTTATTTTAGTTGTGCCAATCTTTATCTCTTTCGACACTGGAAAATTATGCTCAACGCTCCGATATTTCAGTAAGTCATTATCTGGTAGATGCAATGTAATCTGCATGCAATCTGGTAGATGTAATGTCAATTCAGAAGGACAGGTTCGGTCTCCCCTACTTAATTAGTTCATAATTTCTGGCAGGTTGAGAGAAGCGCTGTCCATATTAACATATTTTCACAGTAATTGAAGGGCTTATGAGCTGCAGAAATTAGCCAGTGACGCTGTTGAAGTTTCCATATGGCATACCTCGCTCTCAAATGATCAATTTAAATATCTATTTACGTACCTACCTATATCTAATAAGCAGGTTATTGCCAGCTTTGTCCTATGCACACTAATGACATTGATTTCCTTCCTAGTAATGTGTTATTACAGTAAAACCATGCTTCCACAAAAATGTCCAAGGGACACAGTGACCACAGAGGAATGCAGCAATGCTGTGCAAACACTACTTCACCACTGTGGCACTGCAGGGTGATGAAGGAGGCAGTCTCACTCATCTGTTTTCTGCAAAACATGTTGCTGAAATATGGACAAGGATCAAGAAAAAAAAAAATCTTCAATTTCACTACAGGGCATCTGAGCCATAAGCTTGGAAAGCACCAAGCTGTCAGAGCAGTCAAGGCTGTCCATGCTTATAACCGCCACGATGCCATGCACCAATATGTTATGACAAACTTAAGCTTAAGAGACACAATTAAGAGACGGCATGAACAGCCAGTTATCGGTTGGAGGGAGAGCAGATTGACAGCTAAGGAGAAGCAAAGCGGTATTAAAGATCAGCTCTGTCAGGAAGATGAGGACACAGCTCTGTCATCTCTCCAGAGCCCTCACTCCATGCTTTTCATTTTCAGGTCAGAATAGGATATAGGCAAGGAGCCAAAGTGCCTAAAGAGGGCCAATTTAAGACAGCAAGTCCTGTCCTGTCTTATTCTGGGTTCAGAGTGGAGATAAGAGCAGAGGGGCTTTGAGCACAAGCCCCACAGATGCACCACTTGAATGGAAAAACACCGCAACTCCCACCAATAAGACATGGAGGGAAACCCACCACCTTGCTTTGAAGTATAGTAGAATTAAGATAGAAAATTTGTACATTTCCCATTGATCTCTGTGGGCTTGTCTTGGTGAAGTGTACAAAATAAGGGTCATATGCCTGTATACTGTATGTACATGCGTTTAATTTCCCTCTTAAAGGCCTATTTACTATGTGATCATTCAAGTTCATTGCATATCACACTGTGAGATGGTCTCATAAAATCTTGGTCATCAGAGCTTTAAGACATAATTTTTGAGGCCTAACAGATGGTGAGATGAATGTCTGGCCACTAACAACACCATGAAGTTAATAGGAAACAAGAGTCTACAGCCGTGTAAGCAGCTCTGTGAGGCTGTGAGCTAAATGCTAACATCAGCATACTAATATACTCACAATGACAATGCCAACATGCTGATGATTAGATGGTTATGTTTACCACGTTTTCTGTTGTTGACCACCCATATCTCACAAAACACAAAGTACAGCTGAGATCAGTGAGGATGTCATTAGTTGAGGAAGTATTGGTCATAAACCAAAAGACAGGACCATTTCTTCTCAGTCCTGTGATAGTCTGGCAACCTGTCCAGGGTGTACCCCGCCTTCGCCCAATGTCAGCTGGAACAGCTCCAGCCGCCCCGCGACCCTGAATAGGATAAGCGGTTATAAATAATGGATGAATGAATGAATATTTGGAAAGGACCGTGTACAATGTTAAACATAAATGTTACCATTTGATGTATTGTACTAGAGTGTAAAGCTGCAGTGGGTAGAACTGGAGCAAATGTGATTAAAAAATTTATTTTTAGAAAACTATATCCTGACAGTGGTGCATAAGATAGGTAATCCGATAGAAATCATGTTCCTCTGTGTACTCCGGGGCTCCTAGTGACATCTGCAAGATTTCATAGACCGGAGGAAGGAGGTGGTTAGTGCTGTCGCCTCACAGCAAGAGGGTCGCAGGTTCGATTCCAGCTTGCGGCTCTTCTGTGTGGAGTTTGCATGTTCTCCCCGTGTAAGCGTGGGTTTTCTCCGGGTACTCCGGCTTCCTCCCACCGCCAAAGACATGCTGTTTAGGTTAATTGATGACTCTAAATTAGGTGTAGGTGTGCATGTGAGTGTGAATGGTTTTCTGTCTCTATGTGCCCTGCGATGGACTGGCGACCTGTCCAGGGTGTCCCCTGCCTTCACCCAATGCCAGCTGGGATCGGCTCCTGCCCCCCGCGACCCCTAACGGGATAAGCGGTTGACGATGAATGAAAAATGAATCTTGTAGTTACTGTTTAGCTGTAAAATGAGAAAGATATTGACCCGGCAGCGATGTTGAGATCAGCTAAGGAGACTCCACGCACCACCCACCAGCCAGAGCACAGCCAGTAGGAATGCACAATAGGAACGCTTTCCCTGAAATGAACTGTGATTGGTTAAAATCTCCCGTCACAGGCTAGAGTATTTAAAGCCTGAAAACAGGAGGTGGAGGGAGGTGAAGAAGTCTAGTTTTCTCTCAGAAGACTTGAATTACAACATGCTGAAAGGTTATTATAGAATTTTTTTTCCTAATAATGCCAAAAACATCCCGCCTACTGAAGCTTTAACGCTAATATTGAAATTTTGAGCAGAGTTAGGGCAACTTATCCTCATACAGCACTTCGTATGATATCTTAGGAAAAGTCTTTTTTTGTGTTTTCCTACAAATATGGTGTTTGGGCAACAAAACTACTTAGATTGATGAAAAAAATCATGGTTTGTGTTAAAATAACAAAGTGTGTGCTTTAAGTATGCTTTAAGTATGGAAGTTATGTGATAACTTCCATACTATATATGGGGGCGGCAGTAGCTCAGTCTGTAGGGAGTTGGCTTGGGAACCGGAGGGTCACCGGTTCAAGTCCCGACATGGACCAAGAACTGAGTGTGAACTGGTAGCTGGAGAGGTGCCAGTTTACCTCTTGGGCACTGCCGAGGTGCCCCTGAGCAAGGCACCAAACCCCCAACTGCTCGGGGCGCTTGTCAGGAGCAGCCCCATCACTCTGACATCTCTCCAATTGTTGCATGTATATGGACCTGTTTGTGCATGTGTGTGTATAAGTTAACAGAGTGAAAAAATTGAATTTCCCCTAGCGGGACTAATAAAGGAATATCTTCTTCTTCTTCTTCTTAAATAAATCAATGCTGACTTCTGGTTTCACACAGGACAACAGCGGCCTCCTGGGTAAAAATTCTGGTGTTTTTTGATCCACCCATCCACCCTGACCTCCTCCCTATACTGACTTTATCACTCGTTATACTACATCTCCTGTCCTGGCTCATGATTACGTGGGTTACATACAAACTGTTTACGTGGATTATATACAAATGCATTATTTATACTTAAGTATAGCTACAAACAGGGTATGAGAACAGCCTGGCTGGTGGCGCTGAATATCTGTACCAATTTCATGGCAATCCGTTCAAAATTCATCCTCTGGGGACCGTGAATGTCCAAAATGTACAAAATGCAATAGTTGCAAAGATATTTCAGTCTGGACCAAAGTGGTGGGCAAACCGACCGGCACTGCCATCCAAAGAGAACGGCTCAAAGCATAAAAAGACATCTGTCATCTGTCTGTGTCACTCTCATGTTTGTTTTATTGCCATTTTATCTGAGTATCTGAATTCTGAGTGTGTAACTGTATCTACTATATAGGGCCCTCCCACAATAGACAGCTCAAAGTTGCTCATATATGGGTATGCACTGTATAGGGGGACTTAAAACAGAAGTATTCTTATAATAATTGTCAACAGATGTTTCACTTCCATAGCTACAGAATCACTATGAATGGGACACCTGTGTTAGATAGGATCACATTTGATACGGACGCTAATCTGATGTGCATCATGTTACTACACCTGCACTGAGTGGGATTAGAGGAGAGCAGGTGTATCTCATGTGTCTTGGGCATTTTGGTATGTTAATGAGGGCAAAGCATGAGTCTGTGTGTACTGTTGAAGAAACAGAGAAGACTTTGTGTAGAAAAAGTTGAGTTGCAGGTCAGTGGGGTGGTTCCACTGGGAGCCATTGTTTATTGTGACAGCTGGGGAGGTGGTTTCCCTCCATCACTGGTCCATTATTTTTAATTAAATTTTTTTATGTCACTCTGTAGCTCCAAAGTGTTCCTGATGTATTCAAATTTTAACATTTTGGTCAAAGTATGTTTTAGTGTCAAAATGTTATTTTTTTCCAAGCTCTTTCTTCTAAAAACTTTTCCCGTGTGACTTGTAGGTTGACCGTAGGTTTTTGCATGATGACGCTGATACATGCACAGTATACTGTATAAGCATCCTTACAGTCGGTTATAGCGGTGGACATGCTCCTAGTTTAGAGATGCATACAGGAGTACTGGCACAGGAGCTAAACAATGTACTGCTGTGTGGACGCCATGTTCGTTTGGATCTGAAAGTCACACAGTAACACAACGGCGTCAGTGGTAGACCAACAACTCCTGCGTTCTAGGAGGTAAAAGACTGTTTTTGTGAACGTATTCTGGTCTAGTTTTTAAGACAGCGATATAACAGCTCCAGTCCCCCATCAGAAAGGTCTGTCAGATGGAGAGGTAAAGTGGTGAAGGTTTTCTAAATATAGTGTGCACTTATACTGATACTGATTTTTTTAGGTGGCTAAAATATGTTTTTCTGCTGCTCCTAGCCACAGCCGCTTTACCTCATTCAAACTAAGCCTTTCAGTTTTTTTTTTCCAAACTTTGCACATCCAACATCAGCTAGTGCTAGCGTTCACATTATTCATAACCTTTTTGATCAGCTTACTTTGGAAAGCTACAGCACTGCTTTTTCTCGAACGACTGAGTGGACATTTCAATTTGGGAAAAAAAAACAAAAAACAGAAGAGAACAGAGACGGACAGATGGACCTGCCCTTTAATATGACATGGAGTGGAAAGAAAATGGATCTCATAACTTCACTTTCAATACTGTCATCTTCTGTTGACCTTGGACTGTGAATTTCTGATAAAAAGGAAAATACATAATGAAATAAATATGGATAATTTATCTCAGTGTACCATTTTTGTCCTTGTATTCAAAGCACCTCTGCAGGATTCTGCAGGATATTGTTTCACAGCTGTTTTGCTATACATTGCTCTTATTTTGTTGTTTTACTGCATCTGTCCTGTTCCAGTGTCTTTCTCTGTGTTTTCAGACCCTTCAGCAATTGTTTTTTCTTGTGAAGCGTATTTAGGTATATAAACTGCAAGCTGTTGAATTTTAATATGCAGCCACAGCTGGTAAACATTCCCTTAAAGCACATGTGAGTGAAAGTAAGGGCTATGAAAGATGAAAAGAGCTTATTTTTCGTTCACAAGTTCAACTTTGCACTGCAGGTGTCTACATGAAGAAGCTTAGTTGAAAAGAACTTTGGGACACGGAGGCTTCTAGGATTAGATGTGACATTAAGATGTTGCTTTCATGGGTCTTTCTCACGAAGCAGGATTACCAAGCTAAAGTTGGGCTTAGCCCTGGCTTTTCTGTCTCGTGACAATGACTCAGGTCGAAGCTAAGCTAACATGCTAAGACTGTGAGGCTCGAAATATAGAAAATGCCATGAACTCTGTGGAAAAAGTCCTGTAGACGAAGGAGGGAATGTGATAATTTAATGCCGCACATATAAATGATTTTTCAGACTGCAAATGAAAGTCACTCTAGCCGAGTATATTTACTGAATTAAATTTACTGTTGCATATTAAGTGTGCTGAAATTCCTTCACTGGAGTCTCAAGAGTGACTGAAGCAATAGATTGCACTCATATTCACATCAGCGCAGCCTTTAGGGGACGCAGAGCAAAGCAAAGCTTTGTGACTTGAAAATCCTTCTACCGCCTCAGTGTGAAGACATCATAGTGTATTAATGAAAAAATCCCCACAGTGCTTTAATGACCTGGCAGTGATAAGCCTATTTACTTACACATGCAGTTTTCCTCCAGCTATCTTTTTGGGAGCTTGGCAGCAGACGCATTTTACTGTTGAAATTTGGTGTTGCTCATATTTATTCATTATGATCATTATATGTTCTTTACAGACAAACATGGTGTTACTGATCCACCTCTCTCCCACGTGCCCCACTTTTGATGCCTGATTAACAGTTTTCAGTACCCGACTATCACAGAAATACCTCGACTTTGTTGAGATTGCACCATGAAATGGTTCTGTATGTGTGCCTGTTCCCCTCCATACAGCATCTGTGTGTCATTTCAACACATGTATATTTTAGTGTTACAGCTTGGGCTTGTTCCTGCCTCAGTACAGACTTCTATTCCAGTGTGAAAGAGACGCGAACATTTGCTGAATCAATTTTAGTGTAGATCCCCTCATTTGTGGTATCCATTTATCCTTTGCTGCCTGGATCCACTGGGCTGATTACAGTAAAGCCCATACATTCATCTCATCAAACCACATATTTTCTGCAAGTTTCCATTTGGCTGCAGCTGCTTATTTCACCCTTTTATTTCTGGCTCCCTCCTCATTTAGGTTTTCTCTCAACTAAAAGGAAACGTATTATTAATCTTCAAGAATATTTACATTGTCTTTGTGTCATTTTGTGTCTATCTCTGACATGCGATTGTGATATCTCAGTCTGCATTGTCACTGACATCTTTCACATTTTTCACTTTTTGCTTATTTCCATTTAGTCCTGATATAGCAAGCTCTTGTTTAGCATAACAACCTTTACTAGAAATCTATGACTGGTCCATGTGGCCAGTTCTGGTCTGGGTAGTACCCTGACCAATACCAAACTTCAGTATCAAAACCTCTATTATTAAAAGCTCATAAAAACACAAAATCTGCTGCTAGAATATCAATTAAAGCTTTATCTAAAAAAAAAAAAAAATCCATGAATCCATCAGTAATTTAATGAACCACCTGGTGAACGCACTAACTGACCCAGATAAAACAACCATGACAGGAAATCTATGTTTGCTCCATGTGGCCAATTATGAAAGTCTTACTTTTCTTTCATATAAACTTGATTATCACAATGTCCAGTTATCTGGTGTACCAAACTGCATGATCAAAACCTTTATCAAAAGCTCACAAACACATCCTGCTGCTATAATATTAATTAAAGCTTTATATTTAAAAAAAAGGCAGCATCCATCACTGATTTAAAGCACCAGTCGGTGAGCATTCTAACTAACCCAGATGAAACACACACTACCAACAGGTGCATGTTTGGTCTCCATGCTAAATGCTAAAATACTCATGGTGGATCCTCTGGGTGACTTCTACATCTACTTAGGAACTTCCTACCTTCAGAGAGGTATGTAGGCCCTTTCTGCTGTTTGTATTAATCACCTATGTCACAGTTGTGACTGCAGAGCCTCATTCAGCTTAAGACTATCTGAATTTGACTAGTGCAGTGGGACAGAGAGGCTGAGTGGACTGGTTATATTATACTTTGAGAATGAATGAGCAGAGAAGTTGAACCTAGAGCAGATTGAGGAGGACTCTGCGATGCACAATTAAAACTTTACAAACATTAATGGATAAAACTCTGATGAGAACATCAACAACATGGCATGTGGTCCTGGAGGCACCTACTGCTGCGGGAATTACTACAGAGGAGATTTTAAGTACTTTGCCAGGTGTTTATATCTGTCTGTGGAGTGGTAAGCAGTTTGAGCAGCGGATGAGTTTGAATATGGGTGTGGCCATTGAGTGGTGTTCCTTAAGGTCTTGGTGTCTTAATGTGGTATTTTGGAGGGATTATTGATCATTCTCAATTCTCAATTGATATAAAAAAGATTACATTTAGCACCAAATCTGTGTAACAATTGCTGCAAAAGTTGGTCTAATATGGGTCTCAAAGCGTTAAATTGATAGTTAGTTGTATGGACAGGCTGCAAATGTCCGTCCATAGAAAAGGTATTTATTGTTGGTTTGGTTCACACACAGGAACATTGTTTTGTAGCCTAAAGCTATAATGATATGTTCTATCATATCATTATCATGGTATCATCATTTATACTAAACATTTTACTTTTACTTGTAACAATACCTCAAATAAAGTATTCTAGTTGTCTTTCCATGATGGTGTAAATCTCTGCTGAGCTTATAACTGTGCTTTCAGTCACCGGTGAGGTTAACACTGAAGCAAAAAGCCAGTGACTAAATCAGTGGAAAATGAATCAGTGTAGTCAGTTCAGCTTCAAGATTTTCTCGTTTTAAAGAATTGTTTGTATGTGCACTGAAAACCTTCACTCCCAAACCAAGCTAGATTTCACTTTAAACTGCCTCAGTAAAGTGTAAATCATTGTAAGTACTCACCACCCTCTTTATCTGACCTCTCTGTCCCCTCATGTCCTCTGTGAGGATCTCATTTTTCTTGCTGTCTCACGACTCAAGAAGAAAAATAAGGAGGCAGCAGAGCATTTTCCTGCCAAGCTCCATAACTTCGGAGCCAACTTCCTCCAGCTAATTCTTCAAAACCAAAAAACTTCAAACCCCAAACTCAAAAGCAATCTATTTTCACTGTCACATTACCAACCCTGTCCCTGTCTAGTTTGTGCCTGGCAGTTACTTTCTTCCCTTCTTCTCCACACGGCATTAGTAGTACAGCCACCTACTGTAATGATGCAGTGGCTGCATCATTACTGTCGCTGCCTGTCTGCTGTCTGCATGTCAGTGTGTGTAGCTTACACAAGGCTCCTCTGAGTGTGTCGGTCCTGCTCAGTGAGGCAGTGTGTGCTCAACTGTTGGTTTGTCTTTCCTCCCTTTTAGACACCTGCTGCAGTTCAGTTATTTAATGCGGCAGTGGCAACCTGTCACCTTCTACCTCATCACACTTCTCATTGTCCTGTTCGTTATTTAGTATCTTTGTCAGCCCCCGCTTTATTGTTTTGTTGAGCGTAGCACCTGTTTCACACTTTGCTGGGTCGAGTTTGTTAAGGTGAGGCATCTAAACCACTTGGTTAAGGAAAAGGAAAGATCATGGTCTCAGTTGAGGGTAAAACTAAATGGAAGAAGACCCCAGGACAGATCCACAGCACACTGCAGGGATGATACTGTATATCCCATCTGGACTGGGAATGCCTCAGTATCCTCCAGAAAAAATGCTGCCACCGCAAACTGGACTCAGGTAACATAAAATGATTTGGTTTATAAGTATTTTAAAACAATGTTTCTAGAGAAAAGGCTTCAACTATGAAGATTAAGAATTGAGTCTGGTGAATGCATCTTTGGAAAACTTTACTGCCTCTGTAGGCTGTAGCTTAGTTTTAGAGCTTAATGTGATACTAGACGGGGATATTTGATAATCATTTTAATCAATTCTTGAGTGGTAAAAAATGCTTTAATTTAGAACCAAATCAGTGTAACAGATTAATAACATGTAACATGGTCATAATAACATAACATGGTCATGTAAATGCTACCACCCACTAAAGATCCCCTGTACCCCCCTAAAAAAGACAAAAATGGGTCTATTGTGGGTCTCCTTTTATTACTAAGCATTTAAACTGCAGAGTGAGGTAACCCTATCCTTCTTATTTACCTAATTTTCTCCCTACTTTTATCAATGTATTTCTTATTGACATAATTAGTGTATTTTACATGGTAAACCTACCTACCTTGTTTTTTCATTCAAATCTTCAAAAGAAACGATGCAAAAGAAAGGTTGACTTCAGTACCTCATTCACGCTTGGCATCAAAATACGATGTGTTGTTGGAAACGTAACACACGTTATTGGTAGGTGTAAATGTATACAGAACACACTGGGATCAAAATACATCATGGAGCTGGTACGGCTCACATCGTGATTGGATCTCAGCCAGGTATAAATGCAATCCCGAATTTCGCCGAATTTCCCCCCTGGGGATCAGTAAAGTACTATCTTAATAAAAATAAATCTTTCCAGCAAGTTGAAAGGTCACCTTGAAAGGTCTCCGTAAGTTTTAGCTCTTTCTGCTAACCTCAGCAAGCCTGGCAAACGCTACAGCAGGTAGTAGCAGTTAACATGTGATTTAGAAATGTATAACGTTCCTCCTGGCATTGCTTCCTTTGAACTGGATCTCTGCCAGTGGGCCACCTCTGGGGTCTGAAAAGTGAAGCCAGTATGCCATAAACTTGAAAGGCAGAACACTGGATCAGGTCTACACCAACATCTTTGGAGCCTATGTAGCTCGTACTTCCCCCCCACCTCGGATACTCAGACCATCTTTCCCTGTTCCTGAGCAGCTTACACACCCCTCTTCTGCAGGTCTAAACCACAGTACAAGACAGTGCAGTGCTGGACTGAGGAGGCCACACTATCCTTGCAGGGCTGTTTCAAGGACAGACATGTGGACCTAGAACACAGACATTGAGCTCCACACATACTCTGTACTATCAAACATCAATTTCTGCATAGACAATGTGACAGTGAGGAAACAGGTGAAAATATTCCCTAAACTCCTTAACTAAACTCCCTGGTTTAACACCCAACATCCGAGCACTACTTCAGACCAGGGATGCAACACTGAGGTCAAGAGTCAGGGAGGCCAACTTCAGGGAACACAACCCCCGCTCCATGTGGAAAGGCATCCAGAACATTACCAATTACAAATAATGCCACAACACCCCCTCCCCCACCGACACTTCTTTCTTGGACCAGCTTAACACCTTTGTCTCCCACTTTGAAGAGGACAGCAGACAGGTAGAGGGCACACAGCTGACACCATCAGAGCATGATCAGCCCCCATTATCTAACAACACCAGGTACTGCAAGTCCTGCGTGGCATCAACACCAGCAAAGCACCAGGACCAGATGGAGTACCAGGGAGGGTGCCAAGGCCTATATCCCACCTTGCTTTGACAAGCATCAGTTTGCCTACAGGTCCAACAGATCCACAGACGATGCCACCTCCAGCGCCCTCCACACCGCTCTCAGACACCTTGAAACCCCTAACACCTACACCAGGATGCTGTTTGCTGATTTCAGCTCAGCAATTAAGTCCATCAGCTTCAGCCAACTGATCAACAAGCTGCACGCGCTGCAACTCTGCGCCCCCCTCTGTCTGTGGATCAAGGACTTCCTTACTAACAGACCTCAGCATGTCAGAATGTGCACCTTCACATCCTCCACCATCATTCTCAACACTGGTGTTCCTCAGGACTGTGTTCTGAGTCCAGTCTTGTACACACTGTACACCCACGACTGCGTTGCCACCCTTATCAAATTTGCAGACGATACAACCATTGTGGGGCTAATCAACAACAGGGAGGAGCTTCAAGCACTGGCGGCCTGGTGCAGTGACAACCACCTCAACTTCAACACCAGGAAGACTAAAGAAGTCAAAGACCACACCACACTCAGGCCTGAGCATCAACGGGGAAGAAGTGGAGTGGGTCACAACGTTGAAATTCCTCGGACTTCATATTTCAGAGGACCTGGGCTGGACTGCACACATCACACATCATTAAAAAGACCCAGCAGTGTCTCTTTTTTCTGAGAACATTGAGGAGGACAAACTCCCTCCACCTCTGCTGAAAAACTTTTACCACTGCACAATAGAGAGCGTCCTCACATATGGATCTGCAGTGTTGTATGCAAGCTGCACTGCATCAGAGAAAAAACAACTGCAGCAGGTTATCAATACGGCTCAGTGGATCATCGGCTCTCCACCCCCACGCCTAGAGGAGATCTACTCCAGCCGTCTTCTTCGATGGGCCACAAAGATCCGGGATGACCCCGCCCACCCAGGACACTCTCTATTCTCCAGCCTCCTCTCTGGCGAACTCAGAGTCGTGAGAGCCTGCACCAGCAGAATGAAGAATAGCTTCTTCCCCATGGCTGTGAAGAGACTGCTGCAGGGGTCATGATACCATGATTCCCTGCAACTGCACTTTATTTTTATTTATTATTCATATACCCTACCTCATACTCATACTGTGACAATATAGCTGCTACAAGAGATGCTGCAAAACGCAGTTTCGTTGTGTTCTTATATATAATGACAATAAAACTTCTTCTTCTTCACTTGATTTACTACCTCAGTAAACATTGTAAACATGAGTTTATGGTCTCACTTGCTAGTCTTCTGCAGTACAGCATGGTGTTCATTTAGTAAATTATGGTCCCATTTAGAGCTAAATAGACCATAAACCAGGGTATGCTGTAGGGTGTGGCTACCTCAAGATTGACAGGTCGTTACCACGGCATTGTCTGGTCTGGGAATTGTCTGTGTTTTTGTCTACAGCTTTAACCCTCTCACAGTGTGTTTCCAGCTCATGAAAGTTCATTGTAACATATTGGTCACCATAAATGTACTTGTACCTTAGCTCCATCCTCTAATGTCACTTCTGGTTTCTAAAAACAAAATAGTGACCAAAAACCAAGATGGTGACAGCCAAAATGCTGATCTCATGGCTTCAAATGGCAGTCCACAAACAAATGGGTGACATCACGGTGACTACGTCCACTTCTTATAAACAGTCTATGGTCTCTGCACAAGTCCTCCAGCCCCACAACATCTCACATGTTGATGATTTAATGATTTACACACACTACACTGGGACACAAGCAACAAACCCCAAACCAAATCAGTGGTGCAAAGGTCATCCCTCAATAAATCATTGCAATAAACATTTCATAACATTTCATAATACCTCTGTCTTCTGTTCCCATCTGTTTGTTTTAAAAGAAGACATTGACTGCCATTCTGGAGTCAGGGTTTGGGGCCTTGAGCCAACAAATGCAAATGTCAGACTACATCTTTTTTTCAGTGCAATTGTCTGCCATCTGTTTAATTTGCAGCTATGACTGAAATTTACATGTGATGGATCAGTGCACTGTAAACTGAAATTATTTCATTATTAAGGGCAGCCAACATGTTTATTAATAGTTGTAATATACTATACTGTATTTTTTTGATGGCAAGTTTGAGCAAATGATGTCTTCCTTGTTCCTTTACATGAAAACCGTGTGAAAAAATGCAACTCAAGTGATAAGTTATTGAGTAATAATGGCTACACATTTGTATGAATAGCTTGCTACCTTGAGGTTCACACAATTGTCATTTATGGGCTTTCACAATATAATTTTTCATGATCTGGTATGAGAAGTCCAAAAATATGTGGTGCGTTTAAGGCCTTGGGTCACCACCTCCAACCCTGTCTGCCAGACAAAGCATTGTGGCGCTCCACTGTGCATGTTAGCATAAGAACCTCATGAGGAAAGCTGGAAATAGCTTCACAATATTAATGAGCATTTTGATAGGCATTATATATGAGTGTGTGGTGTACCTGCACACACAGCACTTTTAGTCCAGTAATGGCAGTCATATTCTTTCAGCAGGATAAATGACTGTCTCTGATTAGGTTTCATATTGTGGAAGTGGTGTAAGAGAGGATGGTCTGGCCTGGGACTGAGAATGAGTGATGAGGCCATTTGAACCTGCACAGGGCACACATAAGTTATTTGAAATTATTAGTGGGTGATTCAGTGGCATTTACACAGGAGCCGGGTTGGGGCTTAGCACCTCGTGTATGGTGGCATCTCACTGCCTTCATTTAACATTTCAATAAAGAGATAACTCTTCAGATAGCTGAGCATAAAACATGACACTGACCGATTTAAATTAGAGGACAGTTTGAGATGTAATTTGTCCTTCAGGCCTGTGTTTTGAAGGTAAGGATCTCAATCTTCACTTATGGTGGTGTCTGTTTCTACAGCGATCCAGCCCTCTGCCTGTATTTTCTCTTTTCTTATTATTTTGCTTTACTCAGGACACTTTTGGCCGTCAGCAAACAGCCTTTGGGCCCCACATGGGGGTGTAACTCCCACCCAATAACATCATGCAGGGTGTGCAGCCTGTTCACGTGGTCAGATGTTGCCGCTGTGTCACGCCCCTTGGCTTCTTATACCGACTCACAAGTCCACCTTTAATCTGTACTACTGTTACATATAAAGCGGCCATATTTCATAGATGAGAACAAGTTGTGTTATGTGCATGTGTTTCCGTGATCCACCTGTTATAATCGGTGTGTGTCTATAGTTTGACAAGAGCAGCGCTGAACCACAGCCAGCAGACAGGAAGCCAGCATTCATTCCGGCAACTCATCATCTTCCAGAGTTGTGCAGAGGTAGTTGTGTGTTTTGGAATGTAACTGCCATGAAACAATCAGAAAGTAACGTTTTATTTCCCAGATTTGCTGCGTTGTTCCCACTAACGCCGCTCTCTCACTTCAGTCACTCTACAGCTCGCTCTACCATTGCTGCTCTCCCACCCTCTTGGCACGTTGAGATGAGCATGTTTACACACAAGAACTGACAATGTTTACATATTATTACTTTAACTTGTTTTGGTCAAAATCAAACTTCTCTATTTCTGTGCAAATGAAAAACTGTAGACATTAAAACAGCAATGCACTCATAATTTGCACCACAACTTCATCTACAACTTCGTCAAAATGACAGGTGACATTGCTTTATAATGCTTCTTAAGTCTTACTCTACAGCCTTTTACAGGATATGCACAACACCAGCCAGTTTAATTACTGACACATTTAAAAGCAAGTTCAAGATAAGATTCAGTGTATAAAAAAGTGCATTCAATACCGTATTAATTAATGAGAGTTTTTAATCTATTTGTCTGATATGTTGATCAAAAACTTCTTTTCTTTCTTTTGACTGGCTCTTGTTCGCCCTCCCTCTGACCTATGACTACAATGACACCCATGAATAATTCCAATTAATGGAAATGCTCTCCTGGGATGGTCTAATTACTCTTCTGTTGCCACTGCTCTGATGATGGGTCTGGTGAGTTCCTCTGGGCTTTGCCTCCAGTAAATAAGAACATCAACCTTTGTCTTAACTCCCTCTTTCAGTCATCTAGATAGTCTGGCCCCAACATATTCTGTATAGTTCATCTCCCCAGTGAGTACCACTTGTTTGCAGGCAGCAACTCCACCCTGAGGCTTCACTTATCTGCATCCCATATGTGGCGTCTTCCGCTCAGCATAAAAACACTATTCATCTGGGTTTATGCTTATTATTGTTTTTATTTATTCACCCCAATGTTCAGATGGTCTGTGCTGCATCCTTATTGTTATATCCACATCCTCAGGCACACAAGGGACTGAGTCTGCACCAAAATTCAATCTGGTTCATGATGAGCATCCGTTAAGACAGTTTTTCCACTACAGTACATGATACATTACCTTTATTTTCCTTGTAATTATATAATTTCTTCACGAAGTGCAGGATATTACAATTTCTGACTTTTGTTCCCCTCCAAAAGGTGGTAGCAAACAACGGCAAACAGCAATACTACGCCTGTACTGTACGTGTAAATGAATGTGTAAAAAGTAAACAGCCTCTTTTTCAGATACTGCTAAAAAGTGAATAAAAGGGCTGAATGAATAAAATTTATTTAGAAATGTCATACTCCCTTCATTCAGTTCTTTCATGAATTTTTAGCCACGCTAAACGGAAGAAATATAATTGTACTTGAGCATGCTTTAACAAATAGCTTGGGACATGTGTTGCATATCAAAAAATAAAAAAAAAACAAAACAAAACATAAAATTACTTTTTGCAAACCATAAAACTAATGAATGTAAAACATAAGAAAATAAGACTTATTTAGTCTGGTGCAGTGTCTGCTGCTTGTCACAGTTACTGTGCTGGATCCTGCAAGGATTATTATGGAGAAGATCTATTATCGCTTCCCTTGTGGGTTTCCATTGAAATGCTGGTTAATTGTAATCTTGCTGATTTATGTATATATAGTGTTCAGACTGAATGAAATAATTGAATGAATAGATGACACACAACCCAGTAGTTTCTGGTATACAGAATTTCTACATTTAAAGGTGCAGTGTGGAGGATCTGGTGGCATCAATCAGTGACGCATTCAGTCAATCAGTGAGGTTGCAAACTGCAACCTCACTGAGTGACTGAATGGCCCTATCTAGACATTTGGTTTGAGCGTTCTGGGCCACTGTAGAAAGATGGTGGCCAGATCCATGAGGAGGACCCACTACATATGGAGTGTGACAATGCTGCCTCACTTGGCTGCTGTGCTAGCTGTGTCTTTTTCTTTGTGTTCCTTGCTGCAGATGCCAGTGGGTGTGGTTGGGTTGGATTTTTTTTTTTTTTTTGCTGTAGCTCCATGTGTTGCCTCCCATTATTTGCCATGGTTTAGAGATATGATGCCGTATGACAAATTGAGGGCTCATCCAGGATTTGAACCAGAGACTGCTCTCTTACAGTGCTGAAATACGAGCTCATGTGTTCCCACTGAGTGACGACCCAGTCACACCCACTGGCATCTCATAGAAGATGTAAATGGCTTATTCCAAGGTAATTCTTATTTTCAGGTGAATTTACACAAAAGCAGACACAGTTAATCATTTTATATTCCAATAGATCTCCCGGATTGTTACACACTGGCCCTTTAAGGTGTCTCTGCTGGTAGGTGGGATATATCAGGGCTGTACATAATACAATGCACATACCATCTGCTTCTGTTCAATTGATGTCGACAGTGTAGTAGGTGGTACTACAACAGAAAAGTCTTGTCAGCCATTTATATTTTGGCATTCTACAAAAACAAACATATTCTCATCCCACATGGTCACATACTGACGCGCTGTCAGACCCTCAATGTCACTTTATCTGTCATAAACAATGTGCTTAATGTTGTGAATTAAATGTGAACACTTGCTTATGATTAGGCAAGAAACCCACTTATTAAGGTCTAAAAAAACATGGTTGGGCTTAAAACTACTACGTTTTCACAGTGAAAATGTGACTACATATTAATATTATATTCCATTCATTGCCAATAGATACCCCTAAATGCTACAAACTGTTCCTTTAAGTTTTCGGTTTCCAATAGAAAACTTAGTGTGCAGCCTGACCTCCAGTCCCACAGAGTCTGTTTGATTGAAACATCCAGCTCCTCTTTTTCAGCTGGAGCAGAGGGCCTGGGGACAGATGAAAACCTGCAACCCCTCCATGTTTTGACCACAGTTGTCGTGGCTGCGAGGCAGTTGGAAAGATGAAAGCTCGTGTGGTTTCTCTTCTGAGTGTTTGTGTTTGTGCCTACGTCTGTGTGTTTCACACAAAGCAGCTCGAGGTGCAAGCATAAAAACACAAAGATCATTATTCAAAAGCTTAATTAGCAGTGGCTTTTATACATTAAACTGGACTGCGACAGCACTTTTATGTTTTCACTCAGGTACATCACATCAGGGGGCTGACAAAATAACATGAACACCTGTGGAATAAAATGCAATCCAATACAAAAACACCAACACAAAGCTACAAACATCAAATATTAAAGTGCTTTTTGTTGTCAAAAATAATGGCAATGCGTCTTTTATTGCTGACTATTTTTTGTCTTCGTGGTTGGAGGGGTGAACGAAACACAAAACCAAAACATACACAATATATTTTTTTTTTCCTTTTGGTTCTGAATTTCTTCTCAAAGGAGAACAAAGGACAAATTATTTACAGAGCAGATGTGATAGAGCAGACAAAAATATCAGCTGGACATTCAGCTTTTACAGCCTCAAGAAAACAGCTTCACAACAGTAGTATTTATTTCATCCGAGGACTATTGTACTGCTTTATATGGTACATACAGTATATTCATGTTATTGTGTCCACCTCTTATAGATGTGACTATCAGCTACACACTACACAGAACAACAATTACTGAAAAAAAAATCCATGAAGAAGAGCCCAGCCACTACCTTTGTCTGCAGTGATTTAAGCTTGAATGTAATTTTACTCTCTATTGTACAGCTGTCATCTGTAGCTCACATTATACAGAGACATACGGTGTTTACCTGCTAGCACGTCTCTGTGACTGACAGCGATTAAAAATGTCTCCTTTATGTTGCTTCATGTATTCAGTTTTCTTTAAGATGTTCTTTTCTTAAGCTCTGAAGCAGCTCCTCTCTGCTCTCCATTTGTCTTGCTCCAAATAACTGAAACTGTGTGCATGGGGCTCTAATAAGAGCAAAACTCTGTATCTCTTATGTGGAGGGGATGGTGTCTGCTTGGATTAAACAGTATGTTTATCTGCTCTAATGCAAGCTGCAAATGTTAGCCAGTCCAGCTCACTACCTACGGTATTAACCTGTAGTATTATGTGCAAAGGCAGGAAGCTTGTCATTATCTAAATACAGTATATTATGTGGTATTACAGGTTACCTCAGAAAAAATAACTGTTGAGGACAAGAACATCTTGTCCTCCCTGCCCACCCACAGGTGCTAGACACTCGGTACTGCCTGCAGTGAAGTAAATCTCCATGTACAAGCCTTGATATTAGAAATGGGCCACATATGTAAGTAGCTTATGCATTCCTGAAATTGGAGAGCATGAAAAGACCATTATTATAATTATAATATTACAGTTCTGAGTGAAGAATGAGGAGGTGAAAGGGGCTCTTAAATGTGTCCTCCAATTTTCACACATTTTTGCTATTATCATTCCAATGACTTTTCCTTCAGGGATGGACAAGACAGCACAGACTACTACTATTACTAGAAAGTGATGAATACTAAATTTAAATGACTATACGTACTTAAATGTGCAGGAGGTGTTAAAGAGCTTTCAAGCGCCTGCTGGGAGGTAAAACTGCTTCCATTTACTGAGAACTAGATGGCAGTAAAGAGATGATTTTCATTTTGTGAAATGAAAATGTCAGGCACGAGACAGCTGCCCCTTTACTAAACATTTTTAAATCTGCATTTGTTTATGTCTTCGCTAACTGCATAAATTTGGTAGTAGTTCAATCAGGAGAGACTTATTTTAGAAATGTATAGATGTTTAGAAATGTGAGGGTCCGACCATCAGACTCCGTCACAATCATTTTAGGTTGGGTAGTGATGCCATGAGTAGTATAAGAAAATTACCCTGATGGAGTCAAGACAGGAGTTTGCATGTTCTCCCCGTGTAAGCGTGGGTTTTCTCCGGGTACTCCGGCTTCCTCCCACAGTCAAAAGACATGCTGTTTAGGTTAATTGATCACTCTAAATTGCCCGTAGGTGTGGATGTGAGCGTGAATGGTTTTCTGTCTATATGTTGTCTGTCTCTATGTGCCCTGCGATGGACTGGCGACCTGTCCAGAGTGTACCCCGCCTTCGCCCTATGCCAGCTGGGATCGGCTCCAGCCCCCCCGCGACCCCTAATGGGAAAAGCGGTTGACGATGGATGGATGGATGGATGGAGTCAAGATACTGGTGGCGGTGAAGAGTTGACTGAAGATCTGGATGAAGGGCTTCTGATGAAGAAACCCTGGCCTTTCTCCTGATGAGAACTGGATGTGGATGTTGGTGGAGGAGGGTCGCAGTTCATTTTGCACATAAATGCCAATTGACAGCAGCAGAGAGGAGAACAGTTTGAAGTTTAACTGCAATGATATGCAACCCGGCCTCACAGGAAAGCGTATAGCACACTATAATAGCACATATTTGTGCAATAGCACATTACTAGGACATTCAGAGTGTCACAAGGACGCATTTAGTCTTTTTGGGTGTTTATACGCCACGCAACAAAACAACCGTAACATCTGCAGTTAGGTTTAGACAATGGAACCACTTGGTTGGACCTCGGACAAATGTCATGGTTGGGCTTAAAATAAGTATGTAAATTAAGTAAAACATGTACTGAAACAATGATGCAGACATATGGAAAACACACCACAAATGTCACTAACATAACTTACAAAACAAAAGACTGGTCTTAAACACAGGTCTCCTTTAAAAGTTAAGAGTTGTGTTGGACCCACACCTCCCCACCCACCTTGCTATGAGTAGTCTTTCTCACTCTTTGGCGGGACCACCAAGAGCCAGCACTACAAATGCAAAAGTCCGTCACTGACTGAGTTATGAAGTTGGTTGGGAGAGTTTCCTCATTGGCCGTTGCCCTTTCAAAATGAAAATACAGGAAAAGCCATCTGTGCAAATGAGCCCGACTCATCCAGCTCATGAAACTTGGACCAAGCTGTCAAACTAGGGATCTAGCTCTAAAATGAAACAAGTCTCATCAGTGGCATAGCCTATTTCTTAAAATGTTTTCAGAAGTAGATTATGGTGGATTATTTAGATGGAATAGCTGAAAGTTTATGAGCAGGCCACCATGTTGTTTCCTGTTTGAAACGACGACAAAACCAGGGACCAATCAGATGGATCCCACAACAGGGTACATCGCCGCTTGAACGGCCAGTTGAGTGGAGCAGCACATTCCCTTGTGTCCTCTATGGACCTGGTGGACATGTACCGCTGGATTTAACATTATAGACATGACTACTGACAAATAAAAATTTAGCTAGAAACTCACAAACCCTACACGATCCAGCCTTGGTTTTGACTGAGTCATGTTATTCCACGTCACTAGCTCCGAGGATAGCATTTTTCCGTGAATGCATTTACATTGCAGTTAGTACAGACTACATGGTGTACAAATGGCACACCAAAAGCAAGAAAGGTGTTGTTATTTCATGCTAAATGCCCCGTGTATTATTGTGTCATTCATATGCCTTTTCATAAAAACGGACTATGGCATGATTGGCTCAGGGAAATGTTGCTAGTGGGAAAAATACCATCCTGAAATTTAAAAAAAAGACTTTTGAAAAAGTGTTAATGTTGGTTAATTTATGTATTTCAACAGCTTTTTTTATTAATTGAATATTGAACAATTTGTGTTTCAATTTGTTTCCCTGAGTTCTATACTCCATGGCCACAATTCATCTTTTCATTCGCATGCTTGGTATGCTCCATGTGTGGCTTTTTAACATTATTACATGCAAAAGATTTAAAAGTCAAACTTCCACTACGATGGACACTGAAGTCAGTTTAATGAATTGCTATGCTGTAATACACCTCCAAGTCTTCTGCAGTATGACTGCGTTTCACACAGATCAATATCTGCCATTGCTATGCATTATTTTTCTGCTCTGGTAGAAATAATGATTTTCATGTGGAGAGACTGAGAAATCTCTGAGAAACGGTGTGCTGTTCCCAACATGGAATATAAAGTTGATCATTCTCAGAATTTAATCAGTTGCTTGAATGTAAATTGTGTTATTTTGCATTCAGTTATGAATATGCATTACCTGATTTGAATCTAACTCTGCACAAGTGTATCATGATATGTATGAGCTACACATATTGGAAGTAGTGGAGGTATACTGTTTGGGCTTTATTTTTCATCTTCTCAAGAAACAGCCTCTGCGCACGCACACACCACCTTTGAACAACTCTTTAAATCCTGTCTTTGCTGATTTCAGGCCCGGAGGGAAGTTGTGGCCTAACCTCAGATACCTGTGAGAACAAAGGTATTTGCTGATAGCAGTGTGTGCGGAGCAGTCACTTAGTGCATGTAAGTTTCTCATATTTAAAATTCTTCTGGAGCTGTAGGAAGCCTAATCTCAAAAGCCAGGGTTCCCTCTGCAGAAAAGTATTCACTTACACCCTTTAAAGATTAAAAAAACTATAAAGACATGCATAACGAATTCTGTTTTACAGTCTAAGTGTGTGGTTGTCAAACCATGGGCTGTAACAAATTGGTGGTGGGTCTTAGCAGGTAACTTGGTGGTTCAAGGCATGAGAGTATAATGTACGTATCTATTGATTCATGGGCTAAGTGAATGAGTTTTTAAGATAACAAGTCCTGCTACAAATGTATGTACAATATATGCTGTCTACAGAGAGTTTCTTATTCTATATTTTTCCTACTTTTGTAACCATCTTAAGATCACTACTACCTACATTATGTGTCCAGTTGCTGCAGTAGTGTGTGTGTTAATTTAGCTCTAAAACAGTGTTTACCTTAAGGTGTAAGGCCAAAAACCTCGACTGAATACAAGTAAATTCAAAGAGATGGTGATGGAGTTAGGGAGGGAAAAGACACTTTAAGAGCGTAGGGGTGGAGGAAGTGTTCAGATCTTTTACTTAACTAAAAGTACTAATACCACACTGTGAAAATACTCTGTTACAGGTAAAGGTCATGCATTGAAAATGTTACTTAAAGGAACAGTGCGTAGTATCTGGTGGCATCTAATGGTCTAATGTGCCAAGTGTGTTGGAGAGCTATGGCGGCTGACGCAAAAATGCAAATGGCCCTCATTTGGAGCAGAGCCAGTGCTTAGAGTATGTGTGTGTGTATGTGGGAAGTGAGTGGTGAAGCAAGAGAGAGTAACGTAATTGACTCCGACCCAAGCAGGAAAAGTTGGGTCAGCTTGAACACACCTTGGAAATCACCAAGAGTAAAAAAAAAAAAAAATCACTTTTCTCCAACATTTTGGAATATTAATCGCCTATTTGGCAGCCATTTTGAAAAAATGGCTCAAATTAGCAGTGCCTCGATATCTATCTTTTCATAACATATAAATCTACATCTTTGCCAAATATGTTGCTTTTATTGCAAAATGCACAGTTGCTGTGCTTAACTGTCCTGTTATAAGTAATGCTGAATAAGATATTTTCATGTAACCAAAAAGGTTATAATAAACTTTCATGAACTGAAAACACACAGTGAAAGAGTTAAAGTTGTAACACGAAAACACGGGCAACTCCCAGACCGGACAACGCTGTGGTAGCAACCTGTCAATCAATGTCTAAATGAACATCATGCTGTATTGAAAAAGACATGAAACTAGCGATTAAGACCATAAACTCATGTTTATGTCAAGTGAGAACTTGGCTCATTTTCTCATAGACTTTTGTACAATCAGACTTCTTTTTGCAGACCAGAGGAGTCGCTCCCTGCTGGCTATTAGAAAGAACACAAGTTTAAGGCACTTCAGCATTTGCTTCACTTTTCAGACCACGGAGTTGACCAGTGATTAAAATGTGTTGCTTTTAAGTTTCGCTTTTACTTTTTCAAACGCAGTTGGCACAGTGTGACAAGACTGACCCACATCTATGACATGCAGCACCATGAAAAGGAAAGACTCAAGTGAAACACACCTCAGATTAGTACGTGAGTAAATGTCCATCTAGTGGAAAGTAATTGGTCTGGGAACGGCTCTGCTCAGGATTATCTCTCAACAGAGAGTTTTGTGCTCAGCTCTCTGTGAAATTTATGTCTTTATAATTCTAATGTTGACTCTGATTCTAATTATTATTCTTTATCGCACACTTGCCTTTTTAGCACATGCAGCCACCAGGAGTGCCACCATGCATTTCACTGCATATGAACTTGAGACAAACAAAGTACATGCTTTGAATCTTTAATTTATGTACTGAACATTTTTAAGGGTTATATTACAGTCGCACAACAGAACAAAGATTGTAATAAGCAGCCTTACTGTGTCCCTCCGAGCTGTAAAATCTTCTTACTGGTGGTATAAAGAGATAGTTAAGTCTGCCAAAAAACTGATTCTCCATAGTAAAGCTCTAGTCTTTTCTTTCTCTGTGTTTGTCCTTTGGCCATTGTTTACCCCTCTAACGCATTGTTCACACTACAATCTATCAAAGCAATTTGACACAAACATTTTATTCATACAGTCAACAAAGTGAAACATATTCAGACTTCACTGCAGACTTCCATTTGGCTATAATTTACAGGTGGATTACTGTAGTGCGCTGAATTGGTGACTGTCACTGACTTCCTTTGAAGGCTGTTGCCACAATTTTGCATGTTCCTCTGTGGCAGGACGAGGATACTTATCTGGGATTTACAGTATGTGTATTGAATTCATCTAAAAAATTCTTGGAAATCATAAAGCGTTCAGACTGAAGGAGACTGAAATATGTTCCTCTGTTGTGGCACAACCTCGGGAGGATTCCAGGGAAGACAATTTATATTTCTGTCCATAGTGATGTAAGTCTTATGCACACAGCAGCTTCTGTACTCAAACTTTTGGGGACAGTTTTTCCAGTAAGCTCTGTGGTTTATTCTTGTTGACAGCTCTGCAATTTATTTCTGCCTCAGCACTCATCTCTGTCACCTGATGCAGTCTGCAGGTTGGGAATCACTACTTGTTAGAGCAGAGCAGCACTGCCAGCTTTTTTTTTTTTGTCCTGAGAGGCTCTCAAACATAAACTGCAAATAACCTCTTATCACTCTTGATTTCAGTTTCGCTTCTGAAAAAGACCAAACCAAAACCCCTGCAGCTGGACTGACCTGTACAGTGAGTGCTGGGTAAGCTGTCCTATTTTCCTCTAATAGGCCTACAGAAAAACACCCTTTTAGTGGTAGACATTTGTTGATACAGCAAATACTGCGTGTTTTATACTACAAATATAACTGTATAAAGGTATGTTTCAATCTTGTTCGTGATTCAGATTATTACAAACCAGGGTGGCAGAGGTCTTATGGTAACCATGAGCCAGTAAGCAGTTTTTCCATCATGTTTACTGTTTTTATTCATGTGTACTACTACAGCCGTTTGACCGTTTGCAAGGCATTTAGTGTGCAATAAGTAAGTCTTTCTTGATTTCAGTGTGTCATTCCTTCACCATGTGTTCTATACTGACATGTATAAATGCTACAGTAAGAGTTAGTGACGTAGTATAAAACGCCAGAAAGACTGCGTACAGTATGGTGGGTGGATGGGGCGATGGATGGGTCCAACAAACACTGGACTTGAAACCAGGACACCCATTTTTGAGATTGTTGTTAAACAGTGTTTTGTTTTGTAAGTTAGGTTAGTGACGTTGCTCCCCCATAGACGTCACCCATTTGTTTGTGGATTTGATTTCAAAGCCTTGAGTTTGACACTTTGACTGTCGCCATCTTGGTTTTTGCAACCAGAAGTCACGTAATAAGGCTGGAGGTAAGTACAACTGAACACTGAATAAGACATTTTCAGGCAACTAAAATGTTACCATTAACTTTCATGATCAAAAAACACGCTGTAAGATGAAAAAAATGGACTCCTCCCAGACTGGACAACGACGTCCTGTCAATCACGAGGTCGTCACGCCCTAAAGCATACCCTGCATTATGGTCTATTTGACTCTAAATGGGACCATAATTTACTAAATGACCATCATGCCGTATTGAAGAAGACTTGAAACTTCTGAGACTTCTTTTTGCAACCAGGTCGTCGCCCCCTGCTGGCTATTAGAAAGAATGCATGTTTAAGACACTGCAGCATCGACTGCACTCAGTCTTCTCTGGCATGAACAGAAGAGCGTCTGTGGCCTCTAACTGATAAAAATGGAAAAACAACTCAACAACTGAAAGAATTAAAATAGGAATGCAGATAATTTCTGATGTTAAATCAAAATGAACTGTAGGTTCAACGCAGGCCTTTGAAGTGAACATGCAGCTTAAAATGTAAATGTTGAGAAAAATGTCAACCGATGAAATAGTCATTACAATATAATTGGTTTTGGCTTGTAACATCTTAACAATTTCTAATACAAGAAACATGTGGGTTTAAATGTTTTATTTCATCCAGTAATGAGGATGAAACAAATGCTTGCTCAAGCAGTTACAGTACAGTAGGAGAATAAACAATACCTGCATAAGCATCTCATGAATTTACATAATAGCCTACAACATTTTTATTTTCCTTTTCTTCTTTGGTAGCATTGCACTTTTGTGGGCTCGCAGGGTGAGTGTTACAGTCGGTTCATAATTAAATAAACAAGGGTGAAATGAGATGTATACACATTAGGGGTTGGAGGGTTCATAAAATTCATGCTTCGGTTTGGTTCATGGGTTGGGGTCACAGTTTTTGGTTCAGGTTGGTGCAGCGGTAAACAGTATTTATGGTACAGCAAGGAGGCCAGTTTCAATTTCAATCTGAACAGCTTTTCATCTATTTGGCAAAATAAGTCAACTGTTTCCCCGAACAACAGTACACCAGGCTAACATGAGGAACAAGTGCCACTGTGTTATTTAAAAACAATTAATATCTAAAAAACAAATTATAGGCTCAGGCCATCAACAAAAGGTACATCAGGGCAGCCAGCACTAGAACTTTTATTAAAGAACAGTAACATATGTCTGTCTATTCCCTGATATTTGAAAAAAAAAAAAAAAAACTCACAGAGGCTAAGGCCAGCAACATAAAGTGCACGATAAACCAAATACACACTCAAAACAACTCTGCTCTGTTCATTTTATTTTCATGTTCTGCTGCTAGAAGATGAGTTTGTCCACATTCAGCCCTGGATGTTCATCCGTCTGTAGTCAGAGCTACATGGTCTGTGTTGGACTGTTCTTCCACAATTCCTCGTCATGTCTGTTCATACAGTTCAGGAATTACTGTGTAGCTTATGTGTCTGTCAGAAGGCAAATTGTAGCACGGCTCAAGTACCCGAATCATATGCTGAAATCCAGCGTCCTCCACGACAGCTTTAGCTGTGTTTTGGCTCTGTCTGAGTCTGCATGTAGAGGCTGTTTAAATGCTGCTGGGATCATCATACTGGAAGTATTGCCGCTAGCATAAGCCACACGTGTTGCAAAGTGTGTACACATAGTTGACGTTTTGTCCACTGCTATTTTCCTGTCACTGTCATACGTAACACCAAATCTGTAATGCGTGTCAATAAATGGGATGAAAAAAAATACACAATCGGCCTAATAACCTATTTCAAATGACCTGGACAGTACAGACACGAACCGAACCGAGACTAGCGAGCCAAACATTTCAATTTTTTACCCGAACCATGCCCACCCCTAATACAGACTGAAAACGTTAAATGTAGCACATAGCTGATGGCTCCCAGAATAATATATGTTTTCTTTAACAAAAAAAAATCACCAAGTATATAAAATTAGCTTTCAAAATCACAAAAAAATAGAGCAGAGCAGTGTTCTCTGCTCTGAGACTTTGAAATAAATGCCACTCTTCACTGGCTTAATTAATGTTAATCATATTAATGATTCATTCACAGTTTTTTGCATTAGTCCAGTTTTGTTTTTGTCACTTTCAGTGCTTTTGTATGTTCAATCATTTATCCTTGATCCTGAATTGCTCTCTCCTTTGCCTTGGATTCAATTAACTGCTTGATTCATACTTGAATAGCCTTTTGTGTTTAATGCTTTTCCGTCTATTTTGTCCTCTCATTACTCTCTGATACAATTTATTGACTCTGCAAAGTACTTTGCAACTTTGACACACCTTTTAAAAAGCGCTACAGAAAGAAAGCCTCTCCTTGTAGATATAAGTAACCTGTTGAAAGGTTAAAACCATTTAGTGTCACACCATTTACTGAGGAGTCATTAATAGACTGGTAGTTTCACTTTAACCTTGAACAAGATGCTTCTATCACCATTAAATGCCATCAGTGCCTTGAAACAAATTAATGTAAGAAAATTCAGGACATAGCGTATCTGTTCAATGTCTCGGCCACTGATTAGATGTCAAGTGTGAAAATAAATCTGTGCTGTTCCTTTACATTTATATTGATATGTTCAATTAAGGGGAATGCATGTGGTTTTATAACATTTCTCCCATTGTCTCATTTTAAGGCTCATCAGATGGTGGATCAGATGTCACTACCCGGTCATTATTAGGCAGGGACTCTTCAGTTATTACAGATTGAAATTTATATAAAAAATAGATGAGCAATTCTGAGATAATCCCGAGGCACAGGAGAGTTCAGACAGCTGTAGGCAAAAAGAGGGAGCAATAACCATCCACTCCTATACAAACAGGAAATGGATCAAATTACAGAAACACCTAATACCACCAAAATTATATGCAGCACTATAACTGCACCTTTCTGACACAGAGGCAACCAAATTAAACATTAACACAATCACAAAGGAAGTACTTCTACTGAACCGTGTTACATTCGACAGCAGCTCCTGATGGACGAGTGAGGAGAATATTTCACCTTCCGGTGATCCAGACCCCATTATTCTCCACCTGTCCAGACCAGATACCCTCAGACATTCAAACACTTTCACCTGATAACTGCTCCGTGCAATGTGGAGAAACAGGATTATTGAGAGTATTATTCCAGATTGATTTGCCACTTTGGCTTGCAGTCACATCATTTTAATTGTAAATGTGTTGTGTTGCCCATTTGTTAAGTATGTACATTATATACTGTATAGTATATAGAGTAGGAGGAGCAGTGGGCTGCTGTGAAGCACCCAGGGAGCAACTTGGAGTTCAGTGACAGTGAAGTACGTCGTTAAGCTGGGTACGATGTGAATGCAGCGTTTTGACGGCCCAGCAGACGACACTGGACCAGTCATTTCTGGCAGATTGTCAGTGTTGCCTTACTGCCATTGTGTTCCAGCTTTTCATTGATGTTCTTGTTTATTGTTTCCCGCTCCTGGAAACCAGCCTGTTATCTATATAAAAATATAATGCTGTGAAAAGAGCCATACATAATGAGTACTTCTACTTCATGATAAAACATTTATTGAAAGCAGCAACTGGAGAAAATAAAACAACAAAAACTAAAAAATAAGAAATGGACCATAGCCTGACAGTATTACATCAGACAGGTAATCTGAAAAAAATAATGTGCCTCTGTGTTCTCCTTACCTCAAATGCTTTCAGAAACATCTTGTAGTTGCTGTTTAGCTGTAAAATGAGAAAATTTGTGACCCGGCAGCCATGTTGAGATCAGGTGAGGAAATACTAAGCACCGCCCACCAGCCTGAGCAAACTTTCTCATTTTACAGCTAAACATTAACTACAAGATGTTTCTGAAATCATTTGTGGTGAGTAATAGACAGTAACCGAATACTGATTCATGTTAGATCAGCGTGGCCTAGTTTGTCTCAGAGTTTGCGAGTGATTGACAGCTGCCTCCGTTGAATAAGAGCCCAGGACGCTCTCTCTTTTAAATGATCTGTGATTGGCCAAAGTCTCCCATCATAGGCTAGATTTTTAAAGCCTGAAAACAGCCATGAGGAGGTGCAGAAGTCTAGTTTTCTCTCTGAACAGCTGAATTACAACATGCCAAAAGGTTATTATCGAACTGTTGCCCAGTGATGCCAGTAACATTCTACCTACTGCAGGTTTAAATACCATTATGAATGCAGGACTTTTATTTGTAATGGAGTATGTCTAAACTGTAGTACTACTTTTCTTTAGTTAAATATCTGAATTCTTATTACCGCACAGAAGTTAACACGCTCAGCTCCAATTCTGGGTGCCGGTTTACATGACAAAGCAGTAAATTCATTTCCAAAGCAATGTGATTCTGTGCACTGGTTTTCATCGACCATCTTGTCCTCCGTTTTGCTTAAGTACTTTTACGGAGTTAAATTTCCTGAGAGAACAAATTCACATGTGATTGGTTGTCTTCAGTTTGAAAGTTTAACCTTTCTCACTTTCTATAGGTGGCACTACTGGACAACTTTTGAGTCTCAGTGGGGAGAACCAGGATGTCATTTTGAGGTTCCATTCACAATGTGGCATCCTGTCGTAGCTCCGGTGAGTGTTTGAGTCTGCCTGCCGATCTCTAAGTCTGAACTTTGTCTCAGCAAAGTGCATTTAACCTTTAACCAATCCTGTGTGTGTGAGTTCTTATCCCAGTTGAGTCTTACCTTTGAAAATAATGTGTTTGATAAAGCTCAACTGCCTCTCGCCACACGTTTTAACATATAAGAAAATAGTAGGTGCTTAACTTACAGTGTCCTAATCTAGAGAACCAACATTATCACCTTTCAAAATCGTTTTTACTTCCTGCTTCTCACATAAACATGCAAATGAATCTCTCCATTTCTCTTTATTTTCTCCCTGCTTTGTTATTGTCCCTTTTAGTATTCACAGGCGGATAGAAGCTCCCTCAAGACATTCTTGGTCCAACATGTCTTTGACTGGCCTGCACACTATTTTATTAAAGCAAGCTTTCTCTGCATTAAATATTCATTGGCTCGTACGAAGAACTTCTAATTCCTATTGAAAAAGATGTGTCAGGTTTTCATTTGGTGACTTCAAGCCCCAGATTTATACCTGTAGAATTTGCTCAGCAAGAAATTTTGATAATTTTTTCTTTTGAAACAGTCTGTTTCACTGTATAAGACAGAGATAAGTAGGTGAAGTAAATGGTGGGTAATTTCTGCCTTTACTAACGGCAGCTTTTGTCAGCCTGTTCTCCTTCCCAGGGTGTCAAATGCTGATACTTTGTCACATCTATCGGCGCTTGATAACTGTGCAAAAGGCACCCTTTTGGTAGGAGATGCACCAGTCTTTCCATTAACTGCAATGTAAACCCACAGGCAAAGTGCGGTGGTGATGTATTATAAAGAACAAAAGAGACACACTGGGCGGACTGGAGGGGAGGTGGATGGGTCCAACAAAGACAAGGCTTTCATCCAGACTGTTGCTCATGTCGTTCATGTACTGTGTTAACAGCATTCAGTCACATTTTCACTATAAAAACTGTTGTAGTTTTAAGCCCAGCCATGTTGTTTTTGCCTAAACCTGACTAAGTGGGTTTGTTGCTTAATCCCAAGCAAGTGTTTTCGTTTAATTCGGAACATTAAGCATGTTGTTTAGTCCAACCCAAATGTGATGCTGAGGGGACGTTAAGCACATGTTAAGTGTGATAGAAAAAGCGACGCTGAGCATCTGACAAAGCCTCAGTATGTGACCAGCTGGGATGAGAATGTGTTGGTTTTGTAGACTGTCAAAATATAAATGACTGACAGGATTTCTGTTGTAGTACCAGCTGCTACATCATCCATAGCAGATGGTATATGCATTATATTATGTACTGTCCTGATGTATCCCACCTACCAGCAGAGACACCTTTAAGGACCAGTGCATAACAACCATTTCTACTGTAGCCCAGAAAGAACAAACCACTATGTTAACAGAGTCAATAACGTTACTCGCTGCCGTCGCTGCCGTTCTCTCTCTCATGCTTCACCACTCACTTCCCACTTACACACACACACTTTAAGCACTGGCTCTGCTCCAGATGATTGGCCACCATACTTCTACTACATGGTTGGCTCACAGGAAAAGTTGTAATCTGCAACCTCACTGCTAGATACCACCAGATATAGCAGTTTAAGATTGCTTGAAGGCTACGGACATTTTGGATCAATATAAGACAATATGTTTACAATAAGTCACGACATGCAAACTCCACACAGAAGAGTCCCAAGCCCAGATTCGAACCTGCGACCCTCTTGCTGTGAGGCAACAGCGCTAACCACTGCACCACCGTGCAGCCCTGCTGCATTATCCATGTTAGACAAATCAGGCAATCAAGGTAACACGAAACAGGTCTGAGAGAACAGGACTCAAATGCACGACTCGTAGGCAGGAATCACAAGGAACAGTTTAATGCTGGCAAAGGTTCGGTACACAGTTAATCAGTCAGCGTGGCAGACAAATCCAAAAACGAGAGGCAAAAGGGCGAAGTCAAAAATACAGGCAGAGATCAGATTCACAAGGAAGGCTAACACTAGAAATAACTGGCGGGGACGCTTTCTCACAAGGAATAAAGACGAACTGGCACAGAGGGAAGGCGAAGCACGCATTAAATACTAGTGGAGGGAGTGATTAACTATTCACAGGTGGACACAATCAGGGCAGAGGGAGGACAATTAGACACAGGTGAATGGTGATGGAAACTGGGTCACAGGGAGGTGCTCTAAAGGTACAGGCGGGAAACATGCAGGGCAGGAAGTGAGATGATCTGAAACGAGAGGAAATGTTAGGATATCAAAATAAAACAGGAAGTGCAACATGCAACACAGAAGACAGACAAAACCTAAGTCCTAGATGTTGCGACACAAGGTTGTGACGGCGATTTCTTAAAACCACTGGGAAAGTTACAGTGCGTGAGAGGATAAGAAATCAATCTCACTCTAAACGTTAAACACACCAATTGCAACTAATTATGGTCCAGAGCTACCAGTATTTTCCCCAATTATTCCACTTGGACCCCCATGAATTTTATTCTGGGCTCTGAGCAACGCAACAATCTCTGTAAATACATTTGAGAGAAAATCAATGTGTGATGCAGAGCACCAGTGAGAACAGTCTGGAGGGTTTTTATTTCAAACAATGCCTTACTAATCTGCTTCTGTTGTTGTTTTTGTGTATTTTATAGTTAGACCGTGCTACTGTGATGTTGATACAGGCTTAACAACATCACTTGAAGAAAGACTGGAGGTATGATGTGTGTGTGTATTTACCACTTTGAAATATACCTATGCATTTGAAGTCAGTAACATACAGCCTACATTAATCTTCTAATAAACAGTGCTGCCTGCAATATATTTAAACTTGAAAGCAAAGAGAAAATGCTAATATGGGCCTCTTTTACTCTACCTGTGATTCACAATATTCACAACAGAGGACACACAGACTCGATTAGGACTTAAAGGAATAGTTCGACATTGTTGGAAACAAGCATATTCACTTTCTTAGTGAGATAAGATCCATATACCCTAATGTTACAGGCACAGATAGCGACTAGCTGCAGGTGAACATAGTAGAGTATTTAGCAGATTAAGAGACAAATATCTCCCTCAGGTTGGTTGAGACCAAAAATAGAGTTTAAAGAGAGTGAATGTTGGACTTCTATTTGCCAGAATGCAATGAATGCTAATGTTGCTATGTAGTGTAATGTTGCTCAAAAGGTGATGATGTGTCAATGTAGTGTTTATACCACAGGTGGGACCAAGTCATTGTTTTTCAAGTCACCACTAAGTCTTTACCATCAAGACTCCCACTTCCTAAACTTTGAATCCTAAAAAATTCATATTGCGCTCTTCACCAAATGCGATGCCATTTCAACAACAGAGTAATATGTATTAAATTTACAAAAATCATCATATCATGTTTTTTGAAAAATTGTATTTATTTGTTAAAACAAGTTTGTTAATCATGAAAAATAGTGCTGACATTGCACTTTCATAGCATATTTAGGCTTGAGAGACGGTATCAAGTATTTTCAAGTCAAAAGGCTCAAGTCCAAGTAAAGTCACAAGTCTTGGTGTTAATGTTAAATAGAGTTGCAAGTCTATTTTTTAATTTTGTCTAAAGTCATCAAATTTGTGACTTGAGTCTGATTGAAGTCCAAGTCATGTAACTCGAGTCCACACTTCTGGTTCATACCTTGTTTCCACTGCCCCCAAGTGTCCAAAAAAATCTGTTATTGCAGGTTTAACAATTAGTATATAAATTACAATATGCAGTAAAGACTGGGTCGTGATGAGACTTTGTGGATATAGCCTGAAGGTGATTCAGGCAAATTTTAGTGCTAATTAAGGCTGCCACCCAATTGGTTGTTTTGATCCTAGTTGACTAAGATTTCTTTCGTCGATTAGTTGTTTTTTTTATGCTTTTTTATGCTGAATGACTTGTTTCCAAGAACCCTGAGGACATCTCTGGTAAACACAAGAGTGGTGCTTATGTGCAATTCTTTGAGTAGAAACAAATCACAAATCTGTTAATTAAATCAACTATTGATTAATCGACAAAAATCATAGAAGCGTCAGTCAATAAAGAATTTGTTTGGTCGAGAACAGCCCTAGTAACAATAAAAACAGACAAGAGTGAGAACACCAGCATAGTTGACTAATTAATTTTTACTACCAAATATGACCTTTCAACCCACTGCGCCGCCTCCACAGGTTCTCCAACAGACCGGTGAGTGAGGTCGCTGCATGTCAGCAGGAAAACCGAGTCAGTGAGCACAGCAGTGGTTTATTTTGATTCAGTATACATTATCATTAAGGTAGCATTCAGACGGCACAGATCCAGACACAAATACCAAAAACCTTTCTGGAAAAGTTGCAGCTGTCAGACCACGTTTGTCTTATTTAATCTACACAAGAAAACTAAATAGCAGGCATTTTATAATGGACGCAGTATCACTAATGAATTAAGTTTATTTATACATTACATTCATTTAATTCCAGATTGAGTGATTCCAGACATTGGAAATCCATTTCTACAAGAAAATAAAGTAGACTTTGTAAATGAGCACATTTCAACAGAATACTACATCAGTTTTGTAACCTGTTACTCAGTGAAGAGGCAAGAGGTATTTCCTGATTTATAACCAGCATTTTTTTCCCAGCAATCTAGCCTTGGCAGCACAAACAGTGTTACATTCTTTCTGTTATCGTGCTTTTTGTTGTTGCTCATATTCATTCTCTACAGTAGTTTGTCCTTAAGGCAGGAAAATAAACTTTAATACATTTCTGTTCCGTAAAGGCATGCCAATGTGTGCTGAGAGTGTAACAACGCATGCCATAGTACGTATATTACTTGAGAATCTAAAGCTTTCATCAGCACTCGAATAGTGGAGACAAGGTACTAAATAGGGTAGCATATATATATATATATATATGTGTGTGTGTGTGTGTGTGTGTGTGTGTGTCTGGATACACTTCTTCTACTTTAAATTCCATTTGCTCTGAGACCTTCTTACTGCCTTTGTATTTCATTCATATCAAACCACATGGGATTTCTGGAGAAGCCCAGCAGGAGGTGTTTTTCACTTAATCTAAAAGTGGATGCCAGTACAGTACTGTGGTATTTTCTGCATTCTGTTTTTGCACTGTGTTTACCTCAGACAATACTGCTGTGACATTTTCCATTTCATCTCAAAGCAGACAATGCTTAACCCACATGACTCACTCTGACCTGCCTCATTTCACGTAACAGACCATATACAGTATGAGGGAACTGTTGAGTAAAGTAACACTTCATTTTACATGTACACAAATTTCATGGTAATTAGGTGATAATTAGCATTTAACCTATTTGAATTTGAATTACTGCAATATCATTCCAGTATTTATCTCAAAATTGATCAAAAATTACTTTATTCTAAACATTATTTAATAATTATATTTCCCAATAGCTAGTAATTTATTTAATAGGAAAAGGAAAAAGGAATAGATAATAATTATTGAATACTGTAACTTATTTGAAATTTCTTTAAAAACTCGCTGAATCATTACATCAGCCACCAGGTTTTATTTATCACAAACACAATGGTGAGATTTGTGCCTGACCAGAAGTGTTTTGTATTAGTTTTGGTTTTCCACCTCTGATGAAGAGCAGCACACAACTGATCCTCAGGGCCCAATTTTAACCGTTGTTTGCTATTTCAACATCAAAATTTTAAATGATGTTTATAATAAAGTCATTTACAATAAATTTTGAGGTAAATATTGGGGTAGTTTGGCAGTCGTTCCAAGAAATTTCAAATAGGTTACATGCAAATTATCACCTAATCACCATGAAATTTGCAGACCTGTAAAATTAAGTGTGACCAAAAAGAGTGCTCTCTCATTTGATTAACCCTTTTACTAGCAGGAGAACTGGGTAAATGGTTCATTAGGTAAATACCAAGCAATCTGGCAGTTCCTCACCTCCACTGCAGAAGCTTATCACTTAATACAATGTATGCAAATGTAAAGTATATATAAATCTGTCTCCACCATAATGTGCAAGCCTAAACTGCCTTTTCTTTACCAGTGGTTGCCATTGTGCAAATATCTCTTGGTTGTAGTGACTTGTTTGTCTTCCTGATCCTTCCTGTTTTCTTTTCTTTGGTGCCTCTCAGTGAAAGAGCTTGGGTTTACAACATGGGAAGACGTGTGCATGATATGCTTAGCATTCAAGTGGTTAAGTTGTGAGAACATTGCTGCTAAGCAACAACAGTATTAAAGTTACTGGCGATGTCTAGAAGCCACAGAGACTAACAATTTAGCAAGAAATGCAAAGGAGTAGTGACAGAGGGAAAAGATTAGGCTCAACACTTTCCTCAGACGTATTATACAATTATGAAGAAGAACAATATATGACTAAAATAACAATATATGCACTTATTGTATACTGAAAAAAATCACTTCCTTGACTTCTGCCATTTCTGACAGTCAACAAACACGTCCCAAGTCATGAACTTTGAACTTTCGGAAACTTTCCACTTACGAGGTTGTGAATACCACAAGAGGGGGGCGTTCCTATGGACTCTTCTCATGACCCCATTTGAAGGCACTAAGTATCTCTGTGCAGAAAACATCACAGTACTGAAAGCACCAGTGAATTATCCATTCAGGCTTTCTCTTCCACTCTCACCCTCTATGATCTTCTAGATCTCTAAAATTTGAAATGTTATTGGTGCCATTGCCACTAAGGTAAAGGTATGAATAACAGAGTGCAGAACAGTGAAGGCAGGTGGTGAAAAACAAATCTCCTGGTTCATTTATAGCATCTATTAAAGAGAAACTGTATTTTTTTAAACTTATGAACTCCTTCTTTTCTGACATCATTGTCAAAACCAATTATTAAACGTAGGCCGTAGGTTGACAAGCTGACAGACCCTCTTGTGTCAGTAACCCCTGCACTTGTTTCCACTAAGTAATGCAATGAATTTGCTTTATTCTTTTTTTGATAAAATTCAGAAAATTAGACAAGCTGTCATTTCCTCCATACCAGGTATAGAGTTTGTATTTCCCTTGGTCCACTTAAAACCAATTCAATTAGCATGCCACAAATCCTATCAGCTAGAAAATACTGGAATAAACTGTACAACATTTGAACATTCTGTCTTTTCGAAAATGTTTTTAACTGCATGGCATCAGATACTCTCCAAATAGTCAACACTTGTCTTCTCGCAGACTGTTTCCCACAGGCCCTGAAAACTGCAGTTATTAAGCCACTCTTAAAAAAGAATAATCTAGACACCAATTACAGGCCCGTGTCAAACCTCTCTTTTTTAAGTTAAATCAAAGCCTGTTTTTTTAGCAGCTTAACTCCCTCTTGGCCCAAAATAATTGTTTTAATGTGTTCTAGTCAGTATTTCGACCACACCACACAGAGACTGTTGGTCTTGATCTACTTAAAGGACCAGTGTGAAGCATTTAGGGGGATGTGCTGGCAGATTTGGAATACGAAAAAGTTCATCTTCTACTCGTCATACATTTAAAACTCATTTGGACCAGAAGCACTAACCATAAATCATGTCCCTCCTCTCGTGGTCACCGATGAACGCTGATCTGAATGAATGTGACAGTTCGTCTGAAGAGAAACCTGCCGGTGGTCTAGAGGAGAGCAGATGGATGTAAGCTGTGTGATGTGTTGTTAAAGCAGTCATGTCGGTCATCGGTTGTCGGTTGTCAGCTTCCTGTGAAGGCGAGGCTGTTGGCTCTGACAGCTCTGACAAGGATGAAGCATCAAAACACAGTTTAAAAAACAACAAAATAAAGTAACTGGATACCAGACACCAAGATGGTGTCCAATCACTCCAGTAATAACTGATCACCTGGTGCATACGCCAATTTTACCAATACAGTTTTCTAGCTGGGTTTTCTTCATCATGCGCCCTGCTGAATATGTGCAGTAGTGTTTCTCCTGAGTTCCCGATCAGCCCAAAGACTTTTCATTGTGTTTTTAGAAATTTTTAAATCTCTACTCTCGGCCTGAGGAAAGTTTTAAAAAATAAAACCTCCATGGATCAAAAATTCAGAATAAAAAGAGTCATAATCAGCCTTGTTGACAGTTCAAAGTGTCCTGTCAACATTTGTACAGACATGTCTTTAACAGTGGTGGTGGGGAAAATCCTTTTTGGACCTCATGATCTACATAATGAGCTGGTCCTCCTCATAGAGCCAGCCATCAGGTTTCTACTGTGCCCAGAATGGACAAACCAAACACTGGCTCTAGAGAGGGACTTTCATGTCAACACTGTTGTTCTCTGACATGCATGGTACATGAGAGAAATTTCTGTTGGTTGCAATCTGCAACCTCACCACTAGAGACCGCCAGAGCTTACACACTGCACCTTTAAACACAGAAAGTGGAAAAGTTTAAGTCTTGGTATTATTAGGTCAGTGCTACAGTATGACAGATGCAACATACTGTGTTTCTAGACAAATGGGAAAACTGGGACTTTCTTGAACTGGCCTGAACTGGTGTGAATCCTATTTGAAGGACAGGGACTACTTTTTCATATTTTTCCATATATTTTTATGTACACTTGGGTGTTTTTAAATATGCTGCTGTAACGACCAAATTTCCCCACTGTGGGATTAATTAAGGTCTATTCTATTCTTCTACTTTGCGTTGATCGCAAACTCATCTGAGCTTATACAAATTGCATAAGGCAACATGCTCCCACCATCACAGACCATAGGGAACAACAGAATATCTCAACATAACTGTGCAGATGATGCACAGCTTCATTTACTATTGACTATGGTCCATACAAGCACTGAGTAAGAGCATTCCACAAATCAGTGTGCCCTCTTGCACACACCTAAAATTTAACATCCACACTAAGACAACTTCAAAATCAGCCTACTATCACATACTGTACATCAAGAATTGAAGGACGTATGTGTCAGCAGGATAGGCTCGACTCCAATGCTGTCCTTACAAAGGTTGGTAAAAATCGGCTGTAGTTGAGTCCTTACTAAGACCAGAGTGGATCACATCCTGCAGATCTTTACACTGGCTACCTTTTGTCAAATAATTGATTTTAAAATACTATTGTTGGTTTATGAATCCAGGTCTTATGTACTTATGTACCATATATCTGGAACAAACTCCCAGACAACTTGAGGTCTGCTCTAACTCTCAGATCTTTTAAATCATGGCTTACAACTTTTCTGCTTGCTACTGTGTTTCAGTTAAACTTGAGACTATTTATTCACATATTGCACTATAGCTGCACTATAATTTTATCTTGTTTATTGTTTTAGCAATTTTCATTTTATTTTTAATTTTGTTTTATGCCTATCTTATGTAAAGCACTTTGAGTTTCCTTTTTTGTTGAAAGGTGCTATACAAATAAAGTTAACCTTGCCTTGTCCTTATATGTCTTTATGACTACATGGATGGCACATTGGATTGGTTGCAGTGTTTTTGGCACTGGTGAAAAATGCTATCTATTATAACAAAAATTCACAAATGCATGACGACCACTGAAGGCACAGGGCTATTTGTTCACAGCTGAAAATGGCACTAACACTAATACTTGGATTAAGAAAATAACATAATAAAGTAATAACAGCTGACTGAAGTCAGGCATTTTCACATCTCAAGTCTTTTTTTACAAACCATCAAACCCTTCCAGTAGATACCATGATTTTAAAGACATTTTTAAAGGTCTCCACAGCCGGTGTTGGTCAAACAGCCCTTGACAGCCTGGTATTAATTCAGTGGCTGTAGATGCCACGGTTCTCCTGGGCCAGGATGTGGAGAAAATCTCAAGTCTCAACTTACAAGTTCAAATTGGCATTCTGTGCTTCTGCCCTTTCTTTGTACTGCCAGACTGTTTTATTATTTTATCATCCCTGTCTGTGTTTTCATATTGTTCCGCTTCACCACTTTTTAATCACCTGCTGAAGTGCAGACAATAAACAGTTGTTCTGGACATAATGATTAGTCTTTCCATCAAAGTACAGTGTTTTAATAACAACAACCAGAGGAATCACAGTGGATTTTAATCTCCTTAAATGAACTGTTGGATCACAGCGACCTCTTGTGGATGAACTGAAAATTATGCTGTGCAGTTGGGGGGAAATAGGACAGTTGAGGTTGCTGCAGAGATAAACAAACAACAACTAATGTTTGGGACAAATTATGATGGTTGTTTGACATCTCATGCTGGAGATGATTTGTATTAAAGGATAAATTACATGTACAATGTCCTAACACTAACAATTACCAATAAGGCACTGCCATTGCTATGCGTAGAAACCAGGTCTCACTGGGCAGCTTTCAGTTGTGAACATCCACTAGAGCCTAACCAGAAAAGAGCATGTGTACATGCTTAACTTCACATAAATAAAGATTTTACAAAAACTATGCTCCTTTTTCATACTTCTTTTTTTCACGCCTTGCTATATTTTTCTTGTTCAGCTACCAGTTCACACTCAGTTTTTTTGGTCCATACCGGTTCAAGTCCCAACATGGACCAAAAAAACTGAGTGTGAACTGGTAGCTGGAGAGGTGCCAGTTTACCTCTTGGGCACTGCCGAGGTGCCCCTGAGCAAGGCACCAAACCCCCAACTGCTCGGGGCGCTTGTCAGGAGCAGCCCCATCACTCTGACATCTCTCCATTAATGCATGTATGTGTGTTTCAGGTCTGCATGTACCATGTATAAGTTTAACAGAGTGTAAATTGAATTTCCCCATTGTGGGACTAATAAAGGTAGATCTTCTTCTTCTTCTTCTTAAATTACTGTCAATGTCAGCATTTAACCCACAAGTTACATCACCATCTGTTGTGGTTCAGCACAGAAAACTAAATTTGCATAACTTTATTTAAAATTTTAGCATAAATCCCCAAATGACACCAACTATGTCAGACTGAATTTTGGGGAAATGTGAGATATCTAGAATATTTAATATTTGATGGAGTGGTGCGCCTTTCAGAAATTACATAGAAACTGTGAATATCTTGGGTAACACATTTACAGGTCTGCAAATTTCATGGTAATTAGGGGATAATTTGCAAATAACCTGTTTGAAATTTCTTGGAATTACCTTCAAATTACCCCAAACTTTACCTGAAAATTTATCAAATATTACTTTGTTTGTCTGTCTTGACTTGAGACTTGGCTCTGAACTTATTATTATTTTATATCTAATGTAAACATTATTTAACAATTATATTCACTATTTCACACTAAGTAGTAATAAATAGCTTGTAATTTATTTAATGCATTTCCGAATTTCCCTCTGGGGATTAATAAAGGTTCATCTTATCTTATCTTATGTTAATGCATTTCCAGGAAAAGAAAACAAAGTTAATTGATATTCTATATTTCCTTGTCTGCTGGTAAACAAATGATAATTTGCAAATAACTTATTTGAAATTTCTTTTAAAACCCCCTGAATCATTACATTGACAACCAGGTTACATTTGTGCAGACAATAAGTAACAACGGTGAGATTTGTGCCTGATCAGAAGGGTCTTCTATTAGTTTTGGTTTTTCACCTCCGATGAAGAGCAGCTGCTTCTCAAGCATAAGGGCCCTATTTTAACCATTATATGCTATTTTAGCATAAAATAATTAAACAGTGTTTAGAATCATGTAATTTTCAACACATTTTGAGGGAAATATTGGGGTAATTTGGCAGTAATTCCTAACAAATTTCAAATAGGCTACTCAACAAAATGTGACTATATTGCATTGTGGAGGAATTACAGATTAATATCATGTTGTCTTTGGGGATAATGATCGTACTGATAATGAAGAAAAACTGATCAGTTCACCGCTGCCCCTGTCCTGTTGGGCTCTGTCTTTGTAGTCTGCGGACTCAATCCTTCATGTGCACAACAGTGAAGCGATACTAACTACTAACTTGACACCACCGCCACCTGTGCCGGGTAGTCAGATGGACATTGCAAAAGTATGTGATAGATTGATGTGAGTGTGGGTATCCACATAAAATGACACCGACAAGACTGACATGTCCCTGCAAACCTGCTTCAAGGGAGAATAAAAGCATTTGGTTTGGCAAAGAAACTGTTGAATAGCTCCAAGAAGACTTGGAGGCAAACACATCTGAATGATTTATTTCTGGACTGGATTCTACCCCCCTCATAGGGTTGAAGCTTCATAATTGTTATCCTAGCGTAATGATGTAGATATGTAGTCTATGTGTATGTTTGGCTTCACGAGCAAAGGTGGGATGATGTCAACAATCTAAATATATCCTGTTTCGTTACATGATATCTTCAAGTGAAGTGACCTCATTTCATGAAAAAAGTAACTCCATTTATAGATTTCTGGGAAAGTATTATATGGTCTTGTGTCCTTCAATATAAGACCTTTAAACAGACAATACAGAGGCCAAGAAATTAATCTGTCACTCACTGGATATAAATATATATAAAAACCATGCATACATTCAGAAAACACATCTCACACACTGGATTAAAATCAATGAAACTGCATTCTATATATTTTCTAAAGCGAACACAATACACAATGGGAACAACCTAAATGAACAAGAAGTATGGTCGATATAACTATCTGAAAATCAATGAAAGAGCTTTCAAAATCCAAATAGGTATAGAGGCAACCTATTTACAGCCAATACACTTATATATAGATCAAAGAGATGAGTCATTTTTATGTGCATTACTTTCTTTGTGACTTGGGGGTGACCCGAGTTAATGATTTGCGTGCAATTCTTCCCATCAATCCCTGTCAAGTCCTCTTGCACACCAGCTGCATACCATTGCTTAGATGGCTCACATTGTGACCGCATGAGGTAATGAGAACAACTCGCTCGAGTATACTGCACATGCACAAAAAATCTAGCCTAGCTGAAACCACAGGTGGTGCTGAGTGCTGTTTACGTGCACGATGGCGAGAGCTGACACAGGTCAGCATCAGCTGTGGCCCAACATGTACTCCACCCTTTTGTTTCTAATATAAAGAGTGTTAGAATACACTATAAATATGCCTGACTACTACAAATAACATAAAAAAATATAAAATATAACCATAGAATAATCTACTATATACATTAGCAAAGTGTGCAAGTTACAGTGTTTTAATGTGGTGATATAGAGCAACTTCAAGAACTGTAACAGCAATCAAAATGAGTAATAACTAGGGCTGTTAATCGATTAAATGTAATTGAAAATTAACTGCACATTTTTTTTATCTGTTCAAAAGTACCATAAAAAGAGATTTGTCAAATGTTTAATACTCTTATCAACATGGGAGTGGACAAATATGCTGCTTTATGTAAATGTATGCATATATTTAATATTGGAAATCAAGTAACAACACAAAACAATAACAAATATTGTCCAGAAACCCTCACAGGTACTGCATTTAGCATAAAAATATGCTCAAATCATAGCATGGCAAACTGTATCTTCACTCTACCTTTAAAACTGAGCTTGCTATGACGTAAAAATCACAAGTTTCTTTTGTGTGTTAAAGAAATTAATGGCATTAAAACATTTTTTTTGTTAACGCAGTATTGCATTAACTTTTACAGCTCTCGAAATAACACTTGGGAGTTAATTCATCATTTGAAATGTAACATTTTTTTTATGTAGAAAGAAAAATTAATGCTTACTGGAAGAGAGATAATGTGTACTTGAAAATGTGCATAATTGCTAAAAGACACAGTAAATCCATATTGTGCAGGGGAGCTTAATGACAGAAAGATATAGGTCCTTCTGTGGCACCTATTCCTCCAGTCATGGCATAGCCATTCCTTTGCCATATTTAGAAAATATCTTTCATGGTTACCTAATGCACCTTGTGACACTGTGACAAGGTTATCCACAACTCATACATCATATAGGGACAATGCTGCTTTACACATTTCAAAAGAAAAGTTAACTGTATTCAGTTTTTTTTCAAATGTCAAATCAACTCAGATATGCATGAAACAAGTGAGGTGGAAATCCAAACTCTGCAAGTTTAAGTACTGTCAAAGTGTCCATCATACAGCTGAAGAGAAAACATGTACAATTTCAAATTTGGCTCCAAAAAAATGGTTGAATGGACCTTCATTTCAATGATGTGTTGTTTCAATCAAAATGTTAATCAGTTCTTTACTTTTGATAAAGACCTGACGCTCGTCACTGTACCTAGTAATCAACAGGTTCTACGGTGCAGTGTCCTGAACATCCTGCACTAAATAGTCATCGCTCTCTCTTCTGAGATCTTCTGTGGTTGAGAGTGACTATTAATCAGCCCCGCATTGGTCTCTTTGCTTCGTGGCCCAGTTGCACCTCTTCACGACCTTTAGATGCTTGCATGAAGTCAACCATAAAATAAATTGCATTGCTAATAAATTAAGCTTGACAGTCACTGCCATTTCGGTAGAGTATATGCTTTCACTGCAGTCCCACTGCATGAGACATTACCTAATTAGAGATCAATAAAGTTTGTTTCAACTGAAGCACAAAAGTCTCATTATTTAGCATGAGGAGTGAAAATGGAACAAGTTCAAAAACAAGGTGACGATGACGAGAGGGGCGCTTTGCAGAGGTGTTGAAAGATGAGTTAGTAGTGAGTGGTGGCGGAGGTGGTGTCATGCAGATGCCTGTCCCCATCGATGCATTGGCAAAGTGACATCAACATCAACAGTGAAAATGGCTCATTGATGACCAGGGGAGGGCTACGCCATATATAAAGGAGAGAACCTTCCTCGCACTAAAGACTGATCCACAAGTTTGACGTCTTTGCTGCGCTGAGAGTACAATCTCAAAAAACAACCTGCTATACTTTATCCTGGATATAAGAACAGAAATTCTGGTAAGAATGGCATGACAGTGGATTAATACTTGAATATATCATTGTACAATTGGATAAACAAAAAGTGTTATATTGGGAGGTGATGGAATAAGATTTCTTATACCGTTTTACTGTATTTGTTTCAGCTACCCAACATGTTTTTATTAAGGCACTTGGAAACATTGGCTCTGATCCTCTTCCTCACCAGTTTACACATAGAGGCCAAACCACTCAGGTAAATTATGTTTTTAGTTTGTGTCTTAAAGACATGAAGTAACATTATCATCATCATTGAATCTTACTGTGAAAATAAATAATTGAATAATTCATTATAATAAATAATTAATTGATTATGATGATTAATTGTGGTATTTTCTATTTTTACAGAAAGAGAACCATCAGTGAGGTGCAGCTTATGCACAACGTTCGGGAACACAAACAAGTGGGAGACAGACAGGACTGGCTTCAGGAGAAGTTAAAGGACATCATCGTTGCCAGCACCAAACCACAACAATCAGGGAATATTAAAAATGTTTTCCCAAATGATGTTCTCGCCTCTAACATGTGGAAAAGTTGAATACAACCTGATTGGTCATCTTTTTTTCGCACCAACAGAGGATCTGACAGTCAAACCTGTTTTTCTTGCTGTCATTTTTTGTATGTTTATCTTTTTTATTTATTTATGTTTTTATTTATTATTTTATTCATTTTATTTGTTTCATTATTTTCTTTTTATTTATTTCTTGCTTGTTAAATATTTAAATTATACTCATGATAATTTAATTCATTTGTTTACATTCTTTTGCAACTATTAAAGGCAATATCTCAGGCCATCATATGGAAGAACACGTTTTCATACACACATTTTTTAAGAAGTTAAATATTACTTCAAACTCTCCTGTTGTGACTACAGGTGTCAAAATTAGCAATTTTTAATAAATGTTGTTTACAGTGTATTATAATGTGTAAATATGGACCAACTACTGTAAACAGTCTTACATATACTGTATGTATTGTTTCATTTGCACATTACAGGCATCCTCTCATGTAATTATAGGGTTAATTTGTTTTTTTTTTTCCAGTCTTGATTAGCACAATCTTTTTTGCTCATACTTTGCTGGAGCAGGAGTCGGGTTACCATCGTCTTCTCTACTCCAGTTTTTTATTATGTTTCACAATATTAGTTTTACAAAATCTCTGTTTGAACTCTCACCTCACTCTTTTCTGATGATCGTAAAAAAACAAAAAAAATCTCATTGTTGTTTATCCCCAACACTATAAGCTGTTGACGTCTTTGTTTTCATATGTCCCTTTACAAACTGTAACCCACAAAAACTCAAGAGATGTTTATTGAGTCTAAAAATTCTGAAATATTTCCATTACTTTGCTTTACATTACATACAAAAGGTTTTAGCATATTACAATATTTCATGTCTGAATTAATAAATTGAGATGACAAATTTTCTGCTGTGTCTTTATACATAATAGGAAATTCTCCTTGTTCTGCATTTGTTTAGTTTTCTCTAACATTTATTCCAATTTATGACACTTTTTTTCTAATAATACCTGTTCGAACAGCCAAGGTCTGATTATGGAACAGCTGAAACATATTGATTTAATAAATATTTGCTTGTGACATATGAGATGTATTAACTAAAGTTTATGTCATTTTAAATTTGATTTAGGTTAACAGAAATGACCACTAAGTTAAATTGTCCATTTGTACATGGTATTGTCTGTAGTTTAAGAAGAAGAAGAAGAAGATAGTCCTTTATTAGTCCCACGAGGGGAAATTCAATTTAAGTTTGGGATTTATCTATAATTAATATTATTGTTGATGTGTACTTTTTTATAATTTATTTTTATTTTAATTCATTTTTTATTTTTTTTTCCTTGAATTAAATTTATTTTTTGGTATTTATCCTTTTTGCATTGACAGTGGGTGAGAGCTGGGTGGGAGGAAACTTTGGAGGAAAAACACCAAAATATGGAGGGACAGTCATTTACGTCAATGTTTTATTTGTATGGTTCTGTACACCTGATGTTCTTCCAATAAGTTATTACTTAAATAAATAAATCAATAAATACTTGTTTTTCTATCCATCTCATACAGTAGGCAGTGTATTATTGAAATTCTCTCTGATGGTGGCTCAGCTTGAACTTTTAACATACAGGGGCACACATTCAGAAAAGTGTCCCATTTTACTGCAATACATAAAGGACCTTTTTAACCCACTACACTCCTTTGCATGTCTTCATATCTTTATGGGCTTTTTGCCTTCCCTAGAATAAAGATACAAAATACACAGGTAGTACAGCTTTCTCTGAAACAAACCACCTCATCATCCTCCACAGTAAAGAACTAACTCACATCTGTGTCACTAAGCTACTTTTCCTTGTTACTGTAATAATTTATCATTTGATCCAAACGTCTTTACCCCATGTACCACAAGGAATAAGAACATTAAACTGTTGAATCTTCTAGCAAAAGTACTTCAGTTACTGAATACTATCAGTTTGTTATGTGATTGTTTATTAGTCTAATTTATAATTGTTTGCCTTTCCCCCATAACTGCTAATATGTAAGGTTTTATTTCCTGATTCGTTTATCTTTTATATGCTTTTGTATGACTTACATTTTTAAATAAAGTTTCCAAAAAAAGAAGAATGAAACATCGCACACGCGACATCTCGCGATACTTCACTTCTCACGTCCTTTTAAGGAAATGGTAAAAAAAAAAAAAAACGTCTATTGTCTCTTGTCAGCTGTTGAAAACAAATCGATCACATTGAAAACATTTTCATCTTTAAATTCAATACACTTTTCAGACAAAGCTAATGTAATTAGCAAGTTTAGCAGCTATAAACATCTATCATTTCTAGCTTTGTGTGCGTCATACGTCAAGCCATTAACGGTCGTCACGTCGGACGTCAGTTTGGTGAGTGTTTTGAAAGGAGATGGCTGGTTAGCTGGGGTGAGATTGGGATTACACTACGGCGGAAAACGTAGCCAACTAGGTAGCTATTCTTTATATTTTTGCCATATCTGCCTCGAATATGACAACCCTTATGTCAGTTTTGTTGGGGCAACTTTACTAGCCTCACGACTGTCCCAGAATATTATGTTAATAGTGTTGTATCGTACCGCTAGCATCGCCAGCTAACGTTAGCTAGCTAGCTAGGTATGCTAACGCAGCAAACTAGCTAACCTAATCGCAGACTGACTCAGCCTGACAGCAACGTTGACAAGATTTGGATCTGTGTAAAACTCGTCCAATCATTTAAAGTCAACGACAACCGCGTTTATCTTCAACTCGGGAGCACACGTGAACTCACTGACGAACTATTTTGTTAGCTGTCAGCTGCTAGCCCGTGGTTTGTTGGGAGCTGATCTGGGGACCGAACTGACTTGTTGATTTCGCCATTAACCAGATTATGAACGGTGAAAGATCCAGACCAGACTCCCCCCTGTACGGGTGATGGCAGCACGTCTGCAGTCATATGACAGTAACTCCAGTGACACCGAAAACTGGGAACGAAACGCAACAAGCCGACCTCGCAAACTCTGCAAGCATTCGAGGTGAGCCAGTTGAAAACCTGTCAGACGTACTGGGATCAGTTTATGGCAGCGATCTAGTGTCACAGGACACAGGAGACAGGGCAGGACTGATGCTGGATTATAGGTTAATCACACAGTTGTTACTCGAAATGGGATAATGTGGCATCGAGGCAAAAAAACATATATTGCTCAGCTATCTCAGATATATCAGATGATAAACACACAGTATCTGTGTATCAGATTATACTGTATGTCTTTATGTTGTACATGACTCCTGTCTTGTATTAAGTGAGAGGTGTAACCTGTTTGTGAAGTGAATTTCCAAACAACCAGTGGATAGGATAAGGTCTGCAGCAAGAGAAGGGCAATAGAAAGTACATGATAATACATACAGTGAGATGACATTAATTTGAGTGGTCAAAGAGTTTGCCAAGTTAACTGGCCCTTTTGGTGTCACTGGTTGTATGATGCCATTATGGGTGATGTTACAGAAATCAGGGTTGTACCAATCCGAATTTTTTAGTCCAGATAGCAATACCTGGGCTTTGGTTATCAGCCAACAAGTACCGATCCACCTATTTGAATCAGTCAACCTGATATCCAATCCAATATAAGTGAAGGTGCATAATTATTACAGACCAGTTAGGACAGTTTTTATGACAGTGTTTAATATTTCTGATATTTTTAAATCTAATTAAGTACCATGAAGGTATTGGTATTAATTCACTGGATTAGCAATAAACAGAGATTCTAGTTTGGTTATTTTATTTATATGTCGTGTGTCAGATGAGTTTATATAAAGGTCACATTATACAGAGAGGCTCTGCAGTTACATATACAATGATTTTATTCATATTATCCACACCTACCCGCAAGAACGATAACGTCATGATTAAGGCAATATACTGCAAGAGGAATATCTACAATACGTCATAGTATCTATGTAACTAATGGGGAAACTGTTCTCCAAAACAGCAATGTAGTATTTGAAAAGCATCAAGTGATCAAACATGAATCAATATCATGTCACTGTAATGCCTATTTCTGTCGTCAGATGTTTTCAGAAACATCTTGTAGTTACTGTTCAGCTGTAAAATGAGAAAGTTTGCTCCGGCTGGTGGGCGATGCGTATTGTGTCCTCAACTGTTCTCAACATGGCTGCCAGGTCACAAATTTTAATAAAAGAAAAAAATCACAATATTATAACAAAATACCTCATTTAAGATATTGTAGGGTTGACGATTGATGCTTTTACAAAATATTTACACAATGAGATTTTTGATAAATAATGACTAAGTGGGTGAAGGCAAATTATAGAACAGCTACAACAGTCTAAGTTCAGAAATTACATCACTTTTCCGTAATGCAGCCTTTAAAACCAGAAAAATACAACACTTTATCCAATTACAATTCAGTTACAATATCCAAAATCTAAGATGATATCTAGTCTCATATCATGATGTTGATATAATACCAATGTATTGCCCAGCTCTACTGTGGTGTTTGCCTGTGGTTGATGGGTGAGTTTTTACTGACTGCACATTATTACCCTGCAGCAGTGCCTGTCACCTCTTCCTTTTTTCTGTCAGAAATTTGACCTGTCAGAGACTAATTTCAAATGAAGAGTTGCAAAGTGCACTCTCATGTCTTCTAGTGCTTTAGCAATCTTTTTGCACTTGACCCAATGTGCACCTCCTTCTGTAACTGTGATTACAAGGTTTGATTACACACTTGATGAGTGATCTAAAGGAAGGCTCAGGAGGAATCTCCGATATTCGTGTTGGATTAGACTTCAAAGATGATGGCAACATGACTTGGCTGCATTTTTAAGTGTGTGCGTCATACTTTTATTACAGGCTTAAAGAATATGGTAGGTCTCGTTATGTATGTTTGTAAGGTATCATATGTAAGCTTGTTGAGTTGAATGTACTATATGCTAATAATAATAATAATCATTTACACTTCCTTAACGGTTGAGAATAGTTGTGTGTAACTAGTTGATGAAGTTAAACAGAGTGACAACAACCCTGTTAAAGTGCAACGGAAATCCGTCCCATGTTCTGGCAGATGTATTTTTTTTTCATACTTGGATTTTGTCAACAAGTGCGCAAAAGTCATGTGTGCAACATTTCTAAAGCTACTGAGTCTGTCCTCCAGGAATGGGTGTGCCTGTCTGTCATAACTTTATAGCTATGAAATATACGCATCCTCTGGGATGGAGAAAAAATAAAAGAGAAAGGAATGTAAAGTATGCTTTTGTTTTGAAATGCAGCAGTCAGGCCCGAGCATCTCGAGTGGAGGCAGAACAGAGGAAGATGAGCATGCATGGTGCCAGTGGAGGCTGTGACCGTTCACGTGACCGCCGCCGCTCCAGCGATCGCTCCAGGGACTCCTCACACGAAAGGGAAGGCCAGCTCACCCCCTGCATTCGCAACGTCACCTCGCCCACCCGCCAACACAACAGTGGTGAGTGTGCAGGGAAAGAATAGAGGACTTATATGGATGTCATGGTAGAGAGTCCTTGGCAGCTACTGTTGAAAAGCTGACTGCATTTATCAACTTGCAGCGCAGACATAGTTTATAATATTTCTGCCGTTTTTGGCTGTGGATGTATCAAGTCGGCAGTAATCCACCTGATTGTGTTTAGACCAAGACAGCTTGTAGTCTGACTGTCTGGATACAAGACACACGTTCTGAGTGGGGACCTTTTCAGACTGCTTGTTTTAGATCAGATATTACTAGTAGTGGACCACTACTGAAAGGGATGCCGAAGCTAACAAATCTGTTTGCTCAAGGTTTTTTTTCATGAATACAAAAACCTCCAAATCAAGCTGCAAAATGATAGAAAATGTAGGTAAATAATTACGTTGTTCCATGTTTCTGATGGGATGTTTGCTCTGTGGTTTGCGTCTTAAGTTAAAATGGAAATCAGTCCTTTGTGAGTCATTGTTCTGCCTGTCTGTGTGCAGACCGTGAACGAGATGGTGGCCCATCATCGAGGCCCAGTAGCCCACGGCCTCAGAGAGTCTCTCCCAGCGGCTCCAGCAGCAGCGGGGTGGTGAGCAGTCGCAACAGCAGCCTGTCGAGTACTGAAGGCACCTTCAAGAGCTTGGGAGTTGGAGAAATGGTTTTTGTCTATGAGAATCCAAAGGAGGGAGGAGCGGGTGCTGCTGTGGGAAACCGAAACATTAGGACCTCAGAAAGAGTCACTCTGATTGTTGACAACACACGCTTCGTAGTAGATCCTTCAATCTTCACTGCACAACCCAATACCATGTTGGGCAGGTACAATATACTTTGACCCTCATTATTATCATTTTCATTACTCATTAATAACTGAACATATTTTACAAATCAGTAATGTATAATTTCCTTATATATGTAGGCATAAAACTACTATGGAAATGTTGGATTTCTGCTTTCTGTGATTTAGTGAATAAGTCAAAGTGTCTTTATTTCAGAATGTTTGGATCTGGAAGAGAACACAATTTCACACGGCCCAACGAGAAGGGGGAGTACGAGGTGGCTGAGGGCATTAGCTCAACAGTTTTCCGAGCAATCCTGGTCAGTCCCTCTAACAATTTCTCTCTTTATATCAATGATGATAGACTGAAAATTAAACACCTGACAGTATAACACAATACAATTCAGCAGTACCACCAACTGCAGCCTCCACAATGACCACAAAGCTAAAGATGGTGTCAACAAAAACTGAACATTATAACAGGGTCATTGTATGTTGCCTGTATGGCATTTAGCTAGGTGCATCTAAGAAACTGGCAACTGATTGTATATGTTGCAACTATTATTAGACTAACTGGAAAGTTAGATTTACTTTGTCATACAGCGAGTGAGTGAAACACTAATTACTGGAAAAAAGATGCTGTTGTTGATTTCTCAGGAAAGATGAGGTAGATGATGATTAGATGACACTTTATTATCAGATTCCTTTGAAATGTATCTTGCATCACAGACCAACTTTTACATTCATAAAGGGAAAAACAACTTCTGCACAATATGACAAATAGCTGCAGTACATTTCTTATCTGCTTGACATTTAGTATCAGACATACATACAATAAATTAACAGTCTTAAACCAGATAATACATATCCTGACTAACTGCATGTTAGCTTCAACCTACTGACAGCCCATCTTGTTACAGTTTGACAGATTGAGTAATGAATGATTTCAGCAATCAGTAAAGTACAACCTGTGGTATGGTTGCAGTTCTTCTGAAATACTGAGAGTAGCTAGGTCTCTCAGAGAATACAGTCTCAGTGTGATGGAGACCCATATGGCTGTTCTCTGACTAGACTGTCAGAGTGCTTTTCCCTTATATATAATATCATCTGATAACCAAAGAGACAACAGTCATTCACCTAAAGACTCGGTGCAGTTGACTGTCAGCTGACTCTTATCTTGTTACCTCACAGCTCAAACACAGAGAATCACATAGGCATCCCCAAATCACTATATTGATTATTAAATATAAAATGATCAGTTCCCTCAGTGAAGCTGTAAATCTTCTATTAGGTGGCAGAATGCTTTTCCAAAGTAAGATATTGAGGTTTTTTTTTTTTTTTTTTGAATGTTTAAGTTTGGGCACTTGATTTGTTTATGCATATTTGATATTATGAGTTGATGGATTAGCACAGTATTTGGAATTAATGCCTTCTATATGATTTCTGTTTAATTGACAGGATTACTACAAATCTGGGATAATCCGCTGCCCTGATGGAATCTCCATCCCTGAGTTGCGGGAGGCGTGTGACTATCTATGCATCTCCTTCGACTACAGCACCATCAAATGCAGAGACCTCAGTGAGTATTTCCTCTGGGGCACTGAAGCTGTTGGTGTTATCCATTAACGGTCGCAGTTTGAGATGCCGTGAATAAGAGTCACAACAAAGGTTACTTTCTTCCTCTACAGACTTAGAGCCCAGACACACCAAACTAACATCAAACAACTAGTAGCGAAGGTTGACCGTTGACTCGCCTCATGTTGCCTTTGCATTGGCCAAAAAGTTGCATTCAAACACACTGCAAAGACTACGGTCATTTACCGTGGACGTTCTGCGCAAGCATGAGGGGAAATAACTCTCCCTACCAGCAGGCAGCAGCAGTCTATTCGTCACTCAAAAAGAGAAATCGGAAGACTGAGGACAGAGGATATAGCTGTTGAGCTGTAAAATGAGAAGATTTGTAACACGGCAGCCATGTTGAGCTCTGTTGAGCAAATACCAAGCGTCACCCACTAGCCAGAGCACAGCCAGTAGGAACGCTCTCGCTCTGAAATGACCTGTGATTGGCCAAAGTCTCTCATCATGAGACTGACAACAGCCATGAGGAGGTGCGGAAGTCTAGTTATCTCTCAGACTACTGTTTTTTGCCCAATAATGCCAAAAACTTTCTTTCTACTGAGACTTTAGTCTGAACAGCCAATCAGGCACAGTGATTTCTCTCATCGATGAGCTCCCCTGCTGATTTCAACATGCTGAATTGGCCAAAAAAAGTCCAACACGGGCAGACTTGAGCCGACGGCGTGGGACACACTGCTAACTAAGTCGAGAGACACTGGCCAACGGCCCCAAACTGTCCGACGGCCGCTCCTCGGCTCGGTGTGTCAGGGCATTTACACTACACAAAACATGTCAAGTACATCTGCAGTATTTTTTTTGTTTTTCATCCAACTCTTCCCTATTATATTCTGTCTGTCGTCAACTCGGCTGAATTGCGATGCGTTCTCAGCCCACAAACAACCCTCTGTGTCCTAACAAGTAAATATGGATTATACCACTACATTATGACATACTGCTCCATAACACACACACTACTCTGCTAGTTTAAATAAAAAGCTAGAAACATAATATTCACACAGAAACTGACTCTTCCGGCTTTTCCTGATGGGCTGTGAAAGCCTCGTCTGATATGGTTTTTTTTTTTTAAAGGTTTTTATTTATGGCCTCTAAGGCTTTACACTCCTGGTGGACAGTTCTGAGAGCCAGTATGAATTTGTTCACATCTGATACGGTCCCCTATGTTACCAGGTGCCCTGATGCATGAGCTGTCCAACGACGGAGCTCGGCGGCAATTTGAGTTTTACCTGGAGGAAATGGTTCTGCCTTTAATGGTGGCCAGCGCCCAAAGCGGAGAGAGAGAATGTCACATTGTAGTCCTTACTGATGATGATGTGGTTGACTGGGACGAAGAATATCCACCACAGATGGGAGAAGAGTATTCACAGAGTGAGTGCACACTAATATAGACACACAGGTCTGTGCTTATACCAAAGAGTGATATGTGATTAAGAAATATTGCTTTGGTTCTTCTCTTTGCAGTCATCTACAGCACAAAACTGTACAGATTTTTCAAGTATATTGAGAACCGAGATGTTGCCAAATCAGTTCTAAAGGAGAGAGGATTAAAGAAGATAAGACTGGGCATTGAAGGTAAGTTTAACTCTCTAATGATAAATAGTGATGTTTTAATCTCCCTCGTCAGTGGAGTAATAAAGGCAAAGGGAAAACATGAATACAGATCGGGTACGGCAGGAAAGCTATTAATATACATTAAAAAGGGAGCAGTTGGTAGTTGGTTTCTGGCCCAAATGAACAAAAGGCACAGTGATATAGAAAGAGTCAAACATTCAGAGTGACAGTAAGGACAAAAGAAGTAGAGTGTAGGAGCCAGCTACTAAGAAGTAATTGTGAAGGGACAGAGAAGACAACTGACATCTAGCAGAAGGGATTATTTTTACATTACTGAGAACAATACTGAGATGTAAGAATGTTTGATATCCCTTGTTTCATGGTGTGATTGGTTTTTAGCATGCTACTTAGTGTGTGCTAGTGATTATCGACACATGTTGACAAAACATCTGTCTTGGCATGAGGCAAAGCAAATTAGTTTCATGTATTGCAGTACTGAAGGCATACCGAAACCGTTCACCAAAACCGCAGAAAGTTTCTGTTGCTGCGTCACCTCACCAATTTATTATGTAAAACTGTTCAGTTGACAGAAATGAGGTGAAACAGGACAGAGCAAGCCTGATATCATTGAAAGCAAGGTGAAAAGTATGACATGCAGTGCCAAGATAATGGACTTTAGTTTTCTTTTCTAGTACTCAGGTGAATTGTACATTAACGTCCTGTTGGTTACTGTAGGGGTTGAAAAAATGGTTGACATGAAAAAAACGGAATAACATTGCGCTGTTTTAGCATTACAGGTTGAATACAGTGCTGTGCATCGAACTGGGTTTGATATTAACTGATTTGTTTGAGCAACAGTACCGAGCTACAATCTTCTTGCAATTATTTGACCTCATAATAGTTTATAAGGCTCAGTCAGAGTATATGAATGTAACATACATGCTAACATTTCGGTTTTAAAAGCATTCATTATAATAAACATTTAGTTATGTGTACTCAGGTGTCAGATATGATCTGAAAAATCTACTGGGATCTGTCTGGAAATTTAAGTCTGGAAGTTTGAGCCTGGAAAAGTATGGAATTTTGAAATGGGAAATGAGAAGGAACCCTGTTTTTTGTATTCTAGATGAACAGGACTTGTTAACAAAAACTGAGCTAATTATCTGTCCACACTGTTCCTTTGGCAGGCTACCCTACATATAAAGAGAAAGTCAAAAAACGACCAGGGGGTCGTCCAGAGGTCATTTACAACTATGTCCAGAGGCCCTTCATCCGCATGTCCTGGGAAAAGGAAGAGGGTAAAAGCCGCCACGTGGACTTCCAGTGTGTCAAGTCCAAGTCCATCACTAACCTGGCGGCAGCAGCAGCAGACATCCCCCAGGACCAGCTGGTGGTGATGCACCCTGGCCCCCAAGTGGATGAACTGGACATCCTGCCTAATCACCCACCTAGTGGGAATCACTACAGCAACAACTACAGCAACGAGCCTGATCCTGATGCACCTTCACCTGCTGTCTGAGGACACACTGGTCCTCTTTCAATGCCTCTGCCCCTCTCCTATTCCTCTAGTCCTTCTCCCAGCATGCTGCAGCATGGAGCGCCAGGGGCACCATAACCATATTGCCTTGACACCTCCTTTGCAGCCTTAGAGCCTCAACACCCTGGTTGACTGTAGAAAAACAAACATGAGGGACATAAGACTGGTGAAAGGAAAAGTTCACTATTATTTTCATTTTGTTTTTTACTTGACCAAAGGAATTTATTTTTCTGTTTGGGAAAAAAAATCAGTAAAACACTTATTATTAACATTATTATTTACATTTATTATTGTACCTTAATTTGATGGGTTTGGCTGAGCACTCTTTTGGTGTCACTGTTTTCTCACAGGGTTTTATTTCACTGATAATTTTGATTTTGATTCTCTTGGGTGGCCTAACTACTAAATGTGCTTTGGGGAAAATATGACTTTCTGGTCATGGAGAAAATCAGTTATCACCGCATAGTGTCATGATCTCCAGTTGAACTCCTCTCAGATGTCTTTGAATCTTGTAATTGGGTATGTAGTCATTGGCTGGATCTGATATGTGATGTTATGCTCCTCCCGCAGCCGAGATATTAAGCAGAGCACAGGCTGTTGTGGTCAGAATCTTTTTGTGCAAAGCTTGAAATTGTTGTTAAAAAATAAAACGTCAAATCATCAAATAAAGACATCAAAATAACATTTTTGTATAATCGATCCTTAAATGTTAAACCTGTTAATAGTTTCAGTAAGATCTGTCACAGGAGCTCTCACAGTTTTCTTTGTACAGTGAATGAAAGATCAAGAGATACAGCATGAATGTTTTAACTGGAACTTAAATAATACAAGTAGGGCTGCACAGCTAATCAAAATTTTATTGAAATCACAATATGGCCTACTGCAATTTTCAAATCACAGGAGGCACAATAAAGGAGAAATGTGTGTCAAAAATACTATTTTATATTAGATATTGCAGCGCTGCAGAGATGTCCTGGCTTTCACATCATATCATACAGACTAAAACATCTTTTGTTTGGTACAGATCTAATATCATATTGCAATATCAGTCAAAGTAATCACATAGATATTGAGATTTTTTTCAAAATCCTTCAGCCCTGAATACAAGAGTAATCCAGAGATGTTTTGTCCTTACTATAGCTGTATTATAAATTGAATAAATCAAGATTGGCTGCAGCTAATGACTGTACAGGAGAATGTGGAGAGGATCCTCACATGAGCAAATATCGTTTAACATTCCTGTGAGAGTAATCTCTCTTTTTATGGCAGATATAATGTCTTGTAGCAGTCAATCTTTGGATTCTCTACCAGCACATCTTTCAAAGACTGATAATTTACTTTGTAGTCATATTTTCAGATATATAGCCCTGGGTGGAGCAAAGCTGTCAGCTTATCGCCACATGGTGCTGGGTTGGCTCAGGTGGTGAAGGATATCAGTGGTAAGACCTGCTGTTCCAATCAAAACACTTCCTCACCCCTTTGAACCATGTCTGTCACTCTTGGGCTTCCTCGTCCTCTGTTGCAGGTGTGTCCTGACCTGATGTTGCGACCTCCTGCACTGTTGAGTAGTTTTGTGCTTGGTCGCCTCTTCACTTCTTCCTGGCCATGTTGTCCACCCTTCCCCCCTACAAGGTTCTCCAGAGCTGTGGACATCGCCGATGAAACTGCCCCCTCAAACACCGTCTGACCCTCTTAGATCACAGTGGACACCTCCATCCTTTGGTGCAAGTAAGCAATATTTTTTTTAGCTTTTATGTCAAGTTATATATAAAAGTAATCAATTGGCAATATTGTTTTTAGCATTCATTTTTATGCACACTTAAAGGAACAGTGTGACATTTTTGGGGATCTATTGGCAGAAATTGAATACAATATTCATAACTGTTTTGTCTTTAGTGTATAATCAGCTGCTACTAAGAATTGTGATCATCATTGTGGTCATCAACTTTTGTTAGCTTGGAATGAGCCCTTCAATGTTTACATATGGAGCGGCTGCTCCGCCATACTGGCTCTAGAGCCTTTCATGTTTTCCTCTCTGCTTGTGAAACTGCAGTAATGTGAGCTGTACAGTACAAAACCAAGGCACTGCCAGATGCCATCTGACTTTTGTTGCTCCTTAATTCATGTTCTTATGGTAAAGATGGCATCTGAAGAAGTTGTTTGTAATCTGACTCCACACCACTAGATGACGCCAAACTCTGCACAGTGTACCTTTAAGAGCAACACCCATCAGGCTGTAAACTGACATCTCACTTTGAAAGTAGGCAAAACTCTTCCACAATATTGTCTTATGTGGAATATTTAAAGTCTTAAACATTTTAAAGTCAGTATTAGTCAGGAGATGGTTATACCTCTGGATTTTGGGGGCGGCAGTAGCTCAGTCTGTAGGGAGTTGGCTTGGGAACCGGAGGGTCACCGGTTCAAGTCCCGACATGGACCAAAAACTGAGTGTGAACTGGTAGCTGGAGAGGTGCCAGTTTACCTCTTGGGCACTGCCGAGGTGCCCCTGAGCAAGGCACCAAACCCCCAACTGCTCGGGGCGCTTGTCTGGAGCAGCCCCCTCACTCTGACATCTCTCCATTACTGCATGTGTGTGTGTTTGTGTGCATGTACCATGTATAAGTTAAACAGAGTGTAAATTGAATTTCCCCACTGTGGGACTAATAAAGGTAGATCTTCTTCTTCTTCTTCTTCTTCTTTCCAACAGTTATTCTCCAATCATTCATCCAATCCTCCTGCCCCCGGACCACCAGGATGTCCAGGCACTGTTGGAGAACCAGCATCCCTACACGTTCAACTTAACCAGTCTGTAAGTGTGTTTATGTGCTGCTCTGCTTTGGTGATTGAGACTGAAATACAAAGTATTCATTGTCAAATATCTCTACATTCATTAAATGAATTATCACAGGTACCAGTGCCCATCCTATCCAGAGGATGAATCCTTTCTTCAGACTTTGTTGTCCATTTTCTACTTTGGCCATCTTACTTTTCCTCTAACACCATGACTGACTTGACTTTAGTTCATTATTGAAATATCTTGACAACCATCAGATCCTCTGATGTGAAACTTACTGCACACATTCATGGTCCTCAGAGGAGCCTGGAGAGTAGTCTAAAAGGTGCTTAAAGGTACTAAATGTGAGATTTGGAGCATTTCTATTGCCTCTGCACAGCTCTCAACATGGTAACAGATGAGCCGGTGGCTCACAGCTAACATACGGTGACCAGATGTCCTGGTTTGTGATTGTCACAGTTCAAACTGGTGTCCTGAGTCCCCACACATATTTGTAAACACCAGTATGCCCCGGTCAGCCTAGCTCCTCATCTCTGTATGTTCAGCTTCGCCGGTCATAGGTCTACGACTTGTGTCTTCACAGTTTTCTTTGGCCAGAAATTTGGCAATTATCTCCATGATCCTTTCAATTTCTTGATCTCTCTCTATACTCTGGCTATTATTTGTTTGTGCCCCTGATTAAGAAGAAGAAGAAGAAGAAGAAGAAGATCAACCTTTATTAGTCCCGCGAGGGGAAATTCAACTTTTACACTCTGTTTGTTAACTTATACACGGTACGTGCAGACCCGAAACACACACATGCACATGCATCAATGGAGAGATGTCAGAGTGAGGGGGCTGCTCCTGACAAGCGCCCCGAGCAGTTGGGGGTTTGGTGCCTTGCTCAGGGGCACCTCTGCAGTGCCCAAGAGGTAAACTGGCACCTCTCCAGCTACCAGTTCACACTCAGTTCTTGGTCCATCGGGACTTGAACCGGTGACCCTCCGGTTCCCAAGCCAACTCCCTACAGACTGAGCTACTGCCGCCCCCAGGGCTTTCTACAAGGATATAGCCAGCCAGTGGGGAAACATTAGCCGGCTACGGGGGTCCAGGGGCATGCCCAGCATGGAAGGATCCCTGGTGGACCTCTCCTGGCACCTTTCCACCGTGTGGTGTCCACCCCTTGCACAGACTTAGCTGCCTCCCCTGGGCCTTGGGCTGGGGGACACCTTTACCTTTTGACCCCCTGACGGCAGGCCTGTGTTCCCTGTGCTGCTGTCCCTGTTCCCTCTCCAGTAGCTCTACCTAGGTTGAGTGGGATTTTAGTTTGATGCCTGAAATAGGTCTGTAGTTATCACGAGCTGAAGAGATGTTAACGTCTTGTTCTGCAATATAAAATACGTCAGGAACTCCCCCACTTGTGAAGTTTTAAGCTTTTACTTGTCTTGAAAAAGGCTAAGAAGTGGCTAAATGAGACTTGTCCAAATAGTTGTGAATACATTCACTCTTAAAAAAATCATAAAACTTGTGATCATTGGTGAAGACTGTCTTACTGAACTAATTTGCCACAAAGTTTGTTTTCTTCAATAATCCAAAACCCAGTGGAAAAATCCCATTGGGCTTTTGTTGAGGGAAACAGGGCGATGCTAACTTCCTGGTCAGCCTACAACAACACATCATCCCAGGAGCACTCTGTAAAGACGAAAACACAAAGACGTTTGATTTGACTGATATAAAATAATCACGCTTAGGAAATATTATAAAAGCCCTAAACTGCATCATGGCAAGGATGGCATCATTGACAGTGCAACCATCCACTAGGGGCTCACTGATTTTGAGTCACTTTCAGATTTCTCCAATAAATGTCCTCCTACGTCTATCACAAAAAGTTGTAAGGGACTAGAGTTTCTTTCCACAGTATCAAACAGAAATAACTCCACTGTTTGTATTTGAATCACTAGAGCCATGGCACTGAAGAGGAGGTGATTTTATGTCCAGTATTGTGCTTTGTACCTCGGAGCCAGAAAAAGCGGCAGTAAATTTGTTTGGGCAGTGAGACTGTGTCTTGAAAGCGCCACAAGAGAGAGCCATAAGGTTGATTATGTGCTTGGCTGTAAAAAGCCCTCATGATAGTTGTTGTTCCTCAGTTCGGCCCGAGGTGGGCAGTGAAAGATTATTCCTGCAGTAGCTGCAGGCTGTGCTGCATCGGCAGCTTTCAACAGGTGAGCGAGAGCAAAGATTTCTGTCATGGGCCTGGCGGCGGCAGCCAGCCTCTCCTGTGGTTACTCAGACCCTCCACTACAACCAGCGGTCGTTGTTGAGGTATCAGAAGAAGGTGAGAGACCACAGGGCGTCTTCAGCTGGCTCTTTCAACCACTGTGTTGCTGCTTTAAGTGATTAAAGTCTTAAATAAGTACAAATTAAAAAATGTAAACAGTTGTGGTATGTATGTATGAAATGATTTAGATGTCTGATCTGAAATAATTTGGAATATTTTTATTTTCACAAAGTCGTAAATGAAACATTTTACATTTTAGTCGTAGAGAAGTACCAACTGATCAATGCCTCTGTTTTCCAAATACTGCGTCGTTCTTTGCAGGAAACATCTTGGATATTATTAGAAATTTATTCTGAAATGACAGTAAAATAAACTTTTACATACTTTTGTAACGATACAGAACTTGAATATAGTTGTAATTTTACTTATTTACTTTCCTCCTCTGGGGAAGATGGGTCTTTTATACAAACACATTCAAAAAAATCACAAACTACCACTGTGCCATAAGAGAGGCACATACCCTCCAAAAAAATACAGTTTTAACTCACAAGTGTGACTGAAGCAGGTTATTACTCTTTGCTTCTCTGCTTAAATGAAGGTTAAAAGGCTAAACATGACTGTGCTGGAGCAGTTAATGAGGACTATGAGGTTTCTGTTGTGTTTCAACAGAAAACACCAAAATAAAACAGGATGTAACAATATTAATACACATGTGGTGCATTATTGTGAATTTGTAACACTGGGACAGTGTTGTACGTGATTCAAAGTCCATGTTCATCATAATGAAGGCACATGCCACCCAGTGCAGCACTGTGGCTCACTGTTTTTATGGTGTCTATGGTACAGAGGAGTAGGACTGAACCTTCTTTGTGTGATGAATGAGCCGTCTCTTATTTATAATCTGTAGCACTTTGTATTGATCTTCTCTCTTATCTGCAGCACTTATACAGCAGACAGAAACAAGGACAAGTAATGGATGGACTGTCCACAGGTAAGATGAACTACAACACTATTTTCACCCACTGCAGTAAAGCACTGTAATTCCACCAGACCGCCATACATTAATCAGTGTAATTAATGTGCATGGACAGCAGTCCTTGTCTTTGGGAGAGCCTCATATACTGTAGATATGTGCAGTAACAGGTAATCAAGTGTCATCCCTTCTATAAGATGCATACCTTGCCTGTGTCCTTCTGCTAAATGAGCAATATCATCTTCATGAAATGTTCATAAAATGAAGTTCACAGCAGCTCATGAGCTAAATAACACAAAACAGGTGACCCATCAGAGCAAAAAAAAAAAATATATATATATATATATATAATCCCTTTATTGTCTTCTAATGTATTTTAGAGATATTGAATGTGTCAATCAAGAGCATTATTATCTGAAACATTGATAAGATATTTATTCAGTTGTATAGATATGAAATCAGACTTTGTGTTTAAAAAAAAAAAATCTCATCTTTGACCTGCAAAGGCAAACATCCCATCAATAGCATGACGTGAAACAGACTCTTTTGTTGCCTTATGTTGACGTGATTCTGTTCTGGTGGGGAGAACTAGTGTGAAGATGCACCCAACCAGCAGCCACCCGACAGCCGAAGCTGCATCCATCATTGTCTGGTTCATTATTTTCGTCCAGATCCACCTCAGTGGGGGACCAACTTTTTAAGTAACCAGCACTGTAAATGGGGATAAATTAATGATCTGCTGTGTATAAAGGAAACATTTTCAGATGTATTTTAGGCTCTGATTAATCAGCAGAACACGATTTGTTTCAATGGAAACACAGGGCACTAAGTAAAAGGATGCCTCCATTGTTTTTTAAGCAGCTAGCGGAAAATTCTTCATCTTCCATGTTTCCGTTGCACTGCAGCAAAATGAGCGTCTCATCCCAGAACCAAGTCTGAAAGAACTTGGACTGATATGTGCTCATGAAAAGATCACTTGAAAAACAAAAAATGTTACAGTGGAGATGACAGCTTTTAAATTACAGTGTAATTTAGCCACCATACAACACCAAACAAGTACACTCCCCTCCTGTATCTACCAGTACCAAAATATGGGTAAATGCATGCAATATTGTCATTTGAAGTGTTATACTGCATTTATGTTTGCATAAATAGTAACTGAAACTAATTAAGCTGCTGTTGCTATTATTGTGGATTACTTTTTGCATTGGTGAGTCCCTCTAGTGGTGCAGTAACTGAGGACAGGTGCTCCTAGACCTTTAGGATGCAGGTAATCAGACAGGTTTTGGCCCATCAGGAGGAGGAGTGAGGACCATATTATACAAGCCAGTGTCCAGTGTGGTCTGGTAAAGTCAAATGCTTAGCACACTGAACTGATATTGGCTGTGCTCTGGCTGGTGTGCGGTTCTTGGTATTTCCTCAACTGATCTAAACATGACTGCCGGTCACAAACTTTCTCAGTTTAAGCTAAACAGTAACTACAAGATGTTTCTGAAAACATTTGAGGACAGAAGTAGACATTACAGTTACAGAATATTGATTCATATCTGATCAGCACTGCTTATTTTGACCGTTTGATCAGAGTTTGTTAGTTAAATCTGCACTAAATAGGCCAACAGAAAGGGGAAAAACAACTCATTTTACCAGCTGCAGATATAATGTGCAGAAGGAGTGTGTCTGTAGACTTACAGGTATACAGTCAAGCTTCCTTTCCTTTTGCGGGAGTACTTCTTACCGGTTGTGCCGGTGGAGCTGCTGATCAGGTTGGTTGATTGTGAGGATATGAGCCCTGCTCATTGTCGATGAGATGTCCATACATTAAACTGTCAGCTCCATGTGGAGACGACTGCATAGATGTACTGAAGGTGTTTCATAAAACACACTCCTCAGGTCATTATTTGAGCATGAGAGTGAAATTGATATATCGGACTTAAAGCAGCATGATTACCAACAGCTTTAACAGCTGGTACTTACAGGATATGAGACCCAGAGGATTTCATAGAGGATTTCATCTCTTGATACACCTCATTCATAGTCAGCACACACACCTGAACAAGGCAGCTAAGAATCAGATTTGACTTGCAGTACACAAGAGGAAACTAAACTTCAGTCAAGATATGGTAAAACCCTTTAAGCTGAGCAATCTTAACTTGGGGATTAAATAACATGATTTAAGAGGACGTGTGTGCATTTCTTAGCTGGAGATCAAAATCACCCTTACATAAGACATGACACATTTGATAATAAAGAGGATCTGATGTAAGCGTCCGGTGAAAGGATACTCATCGAAGATTACGTAAAAGGCTGCTGTTTTGTAGCTGGAGTAACAAGTCTGCAACTGATTGTTATATAATTAGAAACTCTTTGTTCCCTTGAAGCAGAAAATCATTCTGAAACTACATTTTCAGATTTGTAATAGCAGCATCCAAAAACAGAGAGATGGATCAAAGTCAGTCTGAAACTGTACAAGTTGAACAGAGTGAACAGATGGTAGGAGTAATCACATTATCACAGTCACTAATATGAGCTTTTTGTTTTCTCCGGGGATTAAAGCATCATTCTGTTCCTCCAGTTCCCAACGCGACAGCCTCATATTACTAAATCTCATAAGCCCCTTTTTTGTATATATATTTAATTTTTATACTTCTAACACTGTTTTAATGTTTTTCAACTTTTACTGTTATATAAAGCAAGACTGGTTCATCAGATCGAACTGAATGACTCTTTAGTATGAATCAATCATGTTACTGCCGTGAAAGAGAGAGGTCAAGAAGCCATGAATATTGCACATCAATAAAATACAAGCAAATTGAGAAGCACATTCACCAATTTTTAGAAGGAATGATGAAAGAAATCCTCTATGGGGAAACTCACTGGGATACAGAAGGAAAAGAGACTTCAAATTCAAATTTTATTAAAAAACGATTTCTGGATAGTAAACACTACTGTACGGGCAAGTGAGAACAACATGGGCTCTACATGTGTACAATGTGATCAGGATGCAACAAAAGAGGGGGCTCAGGTTTTCTCATTTCTTTTTCCTACAGGTACAGTTCGTAGGATTTGGCAGCATCTATAGTGGTGTAGTTGCAGACTGCAACCAACTGAGAGCCCAGACTGCAGTAATGTGAGCTGATGAGTGCAAAACCATAGTGATGCCATGCTCAGAGGCCATCCTTACCATAATAACACTACTTTAGGAGCGATGGAAGTCAGACGGCGGCTGATGGTACCACGGTTTTGCACTCTGCGGCTGACGTCACTGCAGGTTCACAAGCGTGTCTGAACTACAGTGGCCTTCAGGTAATGTAAAGTCTCTCTCTAGAGCCAGCGTTTGGTTTGTCCATTCTGGACTACTGTAGAAACATGGTGGAGCAACATGGTGGACTCCCTATGTAGATATGAAGGACTCATTCTAAGCCAACGAAAACACAACAATTCTCAGTTTTAGGTGATTATACACTAATGTAAACAAAGTTATAAATATTACATTTCAAATCTGCTATTAGATCCCCCGAAATGTTACACGCTGTTCCTTTAACAGCTGCTGCGAGCTGCTACAGTTTATTCTACAGGACGAACAACAGCAGTTGGAAATTGATGCAGTGATCCATGTGTATAATACATGTATAAAACTAGAACAGAGGAGTTTCCTGGGGTTGATTTATTTTGTACACCCACCCTTAGCGGATTCATATCTGCCTTTTGATAAGAGAAACAAGGCAGGGTTTATTAAAATTGTATTGATTGATGGAAAACAAATGTCCCAGAAGAATGAACAAGCTCCCTCTGCTTTCATTTGACTCATGGAAATTGCTTCATAAATGGCATTAAAAAAAAAAAAATCAATCTCAAAAGAAAGCAGTTTGTCTTTAATAAGACTCAGACAATGGCCACCTGACTGTCAGATGCTTATTATTGTTTTTGTTGTTGTAGTTCTGTTGCTGTGAGAAGACAAAGAGAGGAAAGATAGCACAAATATCCAGCACCCTAATAATCACAGTTACATAAGAAAGTAAGTCAAGAAATCAAAAGTGTTGTTTTTAAAGCATGTTGATGCCATGTGACCTCTTGAAAAAAGATTACGTATTTAGCAGGGACTTTTGGACCAACACCTCCTCTCACCACATGCCGGCAGTAGAGTGCAATGAAAAGTCCACACTGTGAATTAAATGTACCTAGGAGGTTTAAAATTTGTCAAAATCTGTCTTGTTTTTAAACTATCAAATAGTTAGGAATAGGTATGGTATGGTATTAGAAGAATTATTAATTCTCATTTCATGCAGTTTCACTGTATAATGGTGCTGGAGAGACTCAATCTGTTTAGTATCTATTAAAGGAACAGTGTGTAATATTTTTGGTATTAATTACTAAGTATGTTTCCATTAATGTATAATCATTTGATAATAAGAATCGTTGTGTTGTCATTAGCTTAGAATGAGCTACATAGTGAGCGGGTCTTCTTCACTGAGTCCACCATGTTGCTCCACCATATTTCTACAGTAGTCCAGAACAGACAAACCAAACGCTGGCTCTAAAGAAAGCCTTTCATGCTTTTACATTACCTGAAGGCCACCGTAGCTCTCCGACATGCTTGTGAACTGCGGTAACTTGAGTCACATGGTAAGGTAAGTATGTGAGGATAGCCTCTGTGTGAGGTGAACTGAATTACCACGGTTTTGCACTCGGCGGCTCACGTTACTGCAGTTTTGGAAAGGGAGGACTGAGTGGAGGGGTACTCAGTTGGTTGCAATCTGCAACCACACCACTAGATGTCACCAAATCTTACACACTGTACCTTTAATACCTACATCAATATATTTGAGGTGCAAACTTCAGGCCTAACATAAACTGATCAGTGCTGAAGAAGATGCTGGATAAATTGTTGATAAGATGCCCATAAATCAGCAGTTCAAGTTGACAAATTTTGCATTTCCACCAGCTTAAAGTATCAGACAAACATATTGCCAACATGTCAACAATCATGTCATGTCATGTCATGTAAAGTAGTTTATACACATAAATCAATCCAGACTATACAATCAGGATTTAGATACATGTTCAAATGATTGATGCAGATGATTAGGAGGGAACTAATTTGGAAATCAAAAGTGGATGAAGATCTAATCTGGCTTTAGCTGAAACAATGTCCTCATCAGCTGCACAAATATTATAGATCTCATTAGTGACAGCAGGAAGAAGATTTCACTGGAAGTGTAAAGTGTTGTCATTGTTTATATTAAAGTTAGTCCACTTGGGGTCTCTATTTATTAGCTGATTCACTGTAAATGATAGTCAGACCTCAGCCAGTCCAGGGTCCCTCCAGTTTATACACAGAGGTTACTGAGTTCAGACTAGTCCATTTTACTGCTGGCATAACCGCTGCTACTTTACATTTATTTGGCAAATGCTTTTATGCATGCAACCATCAGCATTACACTCTAGATCTACTTCGTCCCTCCGCTTTAGTTTGGAAGATAACATCTTGGTTGGCTTGGCTGAGTCAAAACTTCACAAGATAAATGAACAGTGAAGTGGACAGAGTTGAGGTCCATTAGTCACACAACAAACAGTTATACAAGGAAGCATCTGTGACTTTGGTCTTTACGTACAGACATACAAAATTATTTTTTTAGTTAAAATCAGTGAGAGCACAAACATCTTATTAAGAGTCAAGAGAGTATTTATAATATATGGTATAAAATATATAATAATGGTATAAAATGGTGTTGACCACACTTTTAGCTACAAGGCAAAAAATGTGATTTTGAATCTAATTCAGAAGTGACACATAAAACTAATTGTTTGACTTTTTGGCTGTTTTCACCCTCTTTTAACAGCTGGATGAGGACAGGCTGTGATGTCTTCTAATTTAATATACTCCAGGCAGAGAGATGTGAACATGCAACATTATACCTGATTTAACTCCAACCCAATCCAACCATCTGCTCCTCCTGCTGGATAAAGTGTCAGTCTACCACATATTGACATGTGTGAAATCAAATGAAACACATTTGTCCTTTTTAATGCAGCATTTTCTGATTTCTAAAATAAAGGGCTTCTCTGTAACCTAATCACATGAACACTCACATGTTGTTATTTATAGTGTTCCCCACAATGAATAGCTTTTAGTTTGCTTTCCTTTCACAGCTTATATTTCAGGATTATGAAGACTATGTTTCTGCTATATCACAGTTTCGCTCAGTAGTTCAAAGCTACTGTACATATGTGGAAATAATATGAGAGCAGAGCTAATTTAGACACAAAAATCAGAACATGCACTGACGCACCAGGATGTAGTTTACTCAGGCAAAAGAATTCATAGTCCGTGCAAAATGTAGGTGTTTCTGATGTTTATTTATCCCACAAAAAGAGCAAACAAAGGAAGCACAAAGAAAACATGGATGTCACTGCCTCTTTTGTTCTGGTAAAAAAAAAAAAAACATACGCCCACCCAGTTGCATGCTGGTCTATACCTACCTATGTATATAACCACAGGTACCCACAGTTTTATCCAATTCATAAACAAAAGAAAACAAAAATACCAATTATGCAAAAAAAAAGAAATACACTAAACAAGAAAATAATTAAACTAAACAAATAATGAGCAAAAAACAACACTATCAAAAATTGAGGCTAAAAAAGGAAACATCTAGAATAATAAATCAAGCAATACTACTTATTATAAGTAACCAACACCTAAATACTAACAGCAAATAAATAGCTCCAACAGCCTTGAAAGTTCACTCAGCTGTTTGTTATTATCTTTAAAGCCACATACGACAAAATAACAATTTATACTTCTGCAGATTTAGGCTCACAATGCAAAACAAAACAAGAGTCATAGAGGAGTTAAACGTAGATTTGGGCCAAACAGGTTTATCCTGGATCCTGTTGTGATTGAGGAGGAACGTTTTTACACATTAAACTTGAACACTGTGGCTAAGCTATATCCATCTGAATCAAATATAAAATAAATAATGATTTTCCATAAGCATGTATCTATAAAAAAAAAAAAAAGCAGTGGTATTTGCAGGTAGTATTATTCAAGATGTTTCACCACTGGAGGCACCCAGAAGCTGTTTCTGTCGACACCCGGCTGCCTGACTCTTAGTACTTTTAGAAATCATGTGATCTGGATGACTGAGCATCTTCATAGAAGTACTGCATGTGAAAACATGTATAAAAATGTATCAGACTATGTTCTATGTTTATATCCAAACCAGGCATCTTGCAGAATTGTGACATCTAGTTATTGCTGTTTTTTTTTTTTTTTTGTTTTTTAAATGAAATTCTTCAGTTTTTTTTTGTCAGCTTACTGCAACCAAGACATTGCAAGAAGCAATTTATATTCTTGCTAAAAACGGCTACAGCAAAAAACATAGCAACACAATGTGAAACCAGAGACGAGGCAACAACACAAAAGGACGGACAAAAGTAAACTGAGCCTAAATGTATTAATGGGCAGACCAAGTGGACCATATCAGAAGACCCATCAGATGAAAGGCTCGATGCTCTGCTGCCGGAGCACATAACTGTAAATGTGGTCGTAATGACAGTTTTACACAGCACTGGGTGCATTTCAGCTGCATGACATGCATGAATTTGATAAATGCTGCCTTAGCAAGAGCATCCAATTATGGGCAGAGCCACATAAAATGAAGAGACAGCAGACTGTATTGCGTCTACATATAGATTTCAGCACTATATTTGCTGTTGCGTAAGCTTTTTTAAGGTAAAATGTAATGTTTGTTTTGAACTTCCAAATCCGATCATGTGAAATAGTCCTTTGGTACAAACTCTGTCCAGCCTTACTGCTTGATTATCATGAACACTGGTGCAACCACCCCGTCTGTCAGGAGTGAGTCATAAGGCACAACATATTTGTTGGCATATCCCAGGGCATGTCATCATGTCGGGCTGTTTGAATCACATGGTTTATCTGATCAAAACACAGTCAAAACAAAATCTTATGACTAGATGCTTTTGTCCCCAATTAAATGCTTGTAGTCATCTCACTATTTCCTTTTGTCATCTGACTTGACGCATTTATTTATTGTCTCTGCTTTAGTATTTGTTATAATGTGTTCCATCAAATTAATAATGTGTATTCAATCAATAGCGAAATAGCTTCAAAATATAGGCTACTGAAATTGGTGGTATTTTAAAGCAATGTCCCATCTCTCAGACAGGTGTCCTACCTTCAGACAGCCAGACAGAAGAGGCAGCCAGTGGCCACCTGTGGGTAACAGAAACCCAGTATCTGTATGTCTTATTCAGTTTTACCTTTTACTGTAAAAAAGATCAAAATTCAAATCAATTAAAAGTAGCAATTCTGTAGTGTACTAAATAAGTCCTGCATTCAAAGTCTTACTTAAATCAAATACAAGTGTTAGCATCAAATTATACTTAAGATATCTGAATTAGAACGCATTAGTACTCACTAAGTACTCATTATGCAAAATAGTCCATTTTGGCCTAGCATATATTATATAATTAGTGATGCATGTGTTCATCACTTGAAGAAGGTGGAGCTAAGTTAAAGTAGTTTATGTACTGCTGGGTAATTAAACCGGTGATAATACAACTAATCATATTAGTTGATTATTCTATTTGACTTGTTTTTCCATTAATAATCTGAAAATGCAAATTAAATAGTTTCTAAAGCTGTCAAATCAATAAGTGGACTGAAAGGTACAATATTCGCTTTTAAAATGGAGTGGAGTAGAAGTATTAAGTAACATGCAAAGTAAAGACTAAAGTACAAAGTAAAGTACAAGTAGACTACCTCATACTTGTACTTTAAATGCTAACTATACTCTGACTTTTTTGTATGAAATACTTTGCTATGACTTTTTTTCTGACATACTATACTATGGCTTTTTTTACAACATAATATATTATGGCTTTTTTTTAACAACATACTATACTATGACGTTTTTTATGACATACTATACATGACTTCTTTTTTTTTTATGACATACTATACTATGGCTTTTTTTCCCCAACATACTATACTATGGCTTTTTTATCCAACATATACTATAGCTTTTTTGACTTATTTTGCGACGTACTATACTATGGCTTTGATGTACTATACTATGAGGTTTTTTTTTACGAGGCCCTATACAATAGCTTTTTTTAAACGACATACTAAGACTCTGACTTTTTCTTACAACATACTATGACTTTTTTAAGACATAGTATACTATGGCTTGTTTTTTATGACATACAATACTATGGCTTTTTTTTACGACATACTATACTATGACTTTTTTATGACGTTACGCTATAGCTTTTTTTTACGACATACTACACGATGGCTTTTTTTTTTTTTAGACGTATGATTCTATGGCTTTTTCCATGACATACTATACTATGACTTTTTTTTTCTCCAAAATACTATACTATGGCTTTTTTATCCAACATATACTATGGCTTTTTTTTTTTTACGACATACTATACTATGCCGTTTGTTAAATAACATACTATACTATGACTTTTTTTTTTTTTAACAACATTGCATACTATGACTTCTTTTACAACATACTATGACTTTGTTTTAAGAAATAGTATACTATGGCTTGTTTTTTATGACATACAATACCATGGATTTTTTTTAACAACATTGCATACTATGACTTTTTTATGACATTACACTATAGCTTTTTTTTTAAACGACATACTACCCTATGGCTTTTTTTATGACATACTATACATGACTTTTTTTTTCCAAAATACTATACTATGACTTTTTTTTATGTCATACAGTGCTATGCCATTTTTATGACATACTATACTATGACTTTTTAATGACATGTACAATATAGCTTTTTTTTTTTTTTTTTTACGACATACTGTTGTATAATATTGACTTTTTCTTTTACACCATATTATACTATGGCATTTTTAAACAACATATAATGCTATGGCTTTTATTATGACATACTATACTATGGCTTTTTTATCCAACATACTATACTATGACTTTTTATGACATATTACACTATAGCTTTTTTTTTTTTACAACATACTACCCTATGGCTTTTTTTTTTTTTTTTTTAACGACATACTACACTATGCCATTTTTATGACATACTATACTATGGCTTTTTTTTTTAACACCATATTATACTATGCCATTTTTTTGAACAACATATAATGCTATGGCTTTTTTTGTTTATGACATACTATACTATGCCGTTTGTTAAATAACATACTATACTATGGCTTTTTTATCCAACATACTATACTATAACTTTTTCTTTTATGATATACTGTACTATGACGTTTATTAACATGCTATGCTATGACTTTTTTTTTTTTTTTTTACAACATAGTATACTATGGCTTTTTTAGGACGTACTATACTATGAGTTTTTTTTTCAATGACATACTAAGACTTTGACTTTTTTTAACAACATACTATGACTTTTTTTTAAGACATAGTATACTATGGCTTGTTTTTTACGACATACAATACTATGGCTTGTTTTTTTTTTTTTTACGACATACTATACTATGACTTTTTTATGACATGTTACACTATGGCTTTTTTTTTTACGACATACAATTCTATGGCTTTTTTCATGACATACTATACTATGACTATACAATACTATAGCCTTTTTTTTACGACATACTATACTATGACTTTTTAATGACATGTTACGCTACGGCTTTTTTTTTTTACGACAAACCATACTATGGCTTTTTTTATGACATACTATACTATGGCTTTTTTATCCAACATACTATACTATTGACTTTTTTTTTTTACAATATGCTATACTATGACTTTTTATGACATATTACACTATAGCTTTTTTTTTTACAACATACTACCCTATGGCTTTTTTTTTACGACAAACTAACTACACTATGGCTTTTTCATGACATACTATATTATTTTTTTCCAAAATACTATGCCATGACTTTTTTATGTCATACAGTGCAATGCCATTTTTATGACATACTATACTATGGCTTTTTTTTTTTTTTTTTTTTACACCATATTAAACTATGCCATTTTTTTAAACAACATATAATGCTATGGCTTTTTTTGTTTATGACATACTATATAATGCCATTTGTTAAATAACATACTATACTATGGTTTTTTTTATGACATATTATACAATGGCTTTTTTATCCAATACTATACTATAACTTTTTTTTTACATACTATACTATGACATTTATTAACATGCTATGCTATGACTTTTTTTTTTTTTACAACATAGTATACTATGGCTTTTTAAGAAATAAAAAAATAATAATTTTTTTAAAAAAAAAATAATAATATTATTATTTTTTATAAAAAATTATCTTTTTTTTTACGACATATTATACTATGGCTTGTTTTTTACAACATACAATACTATGGCTTTTTTTACGACATATTATACTATAACTTTTTTATGATATATTACACTATAGCTTTTTTTTTTTTACAACATACTACCCTATGGCTTTTTTTTAACGACATACTACACTATGGCTTTTTTCATGACATACTATACTATGACTTTTTTATGACATGCAGTGCTATGCCATTTTTATGACATACTATACTATGGCTTTTTTTTTTTTTTTACAACATCCGAAATAATGACTTACCATATCATATTATACTACGGTATTTTTTTTAAACAACATATAATGCTATGTCTTTTTTTATCCAACATACTATACTATAACCTTTTCTTTTACAACATACTATACTATGGAGTTTGTTAAATAACATGCTATGCTATGCCTTTTTTTTTTTTTTTACAACATAGTATACTATGGCTTTTTTAGGACTTACTATACTATGAGTTTTATTTTTACGACACCCTATACAATAGCTTTTTTAAACGACAAATTAAGACTGACTTTTTTTTTACAACATACTATGACTTTTTTTTAAGATATAGTATACTATGGCGCTTGTTTTTACGACATACAATACTATGGCCTTTTTTTTACGACATACTATACTATGACTTTTTAATGACATGTTACACTATGGCTTTCTTTTTTTTACAACATCCGGAATATTGACTTTTTTTAAACAACATATAATGCTATGGCTTTTATGACAAACCATACTATGGCTTTTTTTTATGACATACTATACTATGGCTTTTATATCCAACATACTATACTATGACTTTTTATGACATATTACACTACAGCTTTTTTTTAATGACATACTACCCTATGGCTTTTTTTTTTTACGACATACTACATTATGGCTTTTTCATGACATACTATACTACGACTTTTTTTCCAAAATACTATACTATGACTCTTTTTATGTCATACAGTGCTGTGCCATTTAAGATATAGTATACTATGGCTTGTTTTTTACGACATACAATACTGTGGCTTTTTTTTTTTTTTTTTTTACAACATCCGAAATAATGGCTTTTTTTTGCTTTTTTTTACACCATATTATACTATGGCATTTTTTTTAAACAACATATAATGCCATGGCTTTTTTTAATGACAAACTATACTATAACTTTTTCTTTTACGACATACTATACTATGCCGTTTGGTAAATAACAGGTTATGCTATGGCTTTTTTTTTTTTTTTTTTTTACATAGTATACTATACTACTATACTATGGCCATTTTAGGATGTACTATACTATGAGTTTTTTTTTTTTATGACACCCTATACATACTACCCTAGTTTGACAAACTACCGTAGTTAGTCATTAAAAAATACCCCAAAGTGTAGTTTGTCATAAAAAAGCCATAGTATAGTATATCGTTAAAAAAAAAAAAAAAAAAGTGATAGTATAGTATGTCATTTTACAAAAGTCATAGTATAGTTTTTTGTAAAAACAATAGCCATAGTATAGCATTGTCATAAAAAAAGCCAAAGTGTAGTTTGTCATAAAACAATGCCATAGTATAGTGTATCTACGTGCTGGACTGGCTCTGTCTGTCTGTGGAGAGGAGGACGTGGTGCTCTGGTTCTATGAATGTGGTGTGAGAGGACGCTATGCTGCCCTAGCAGAGGACAGTCTGTTGCTGCTTCTATCTGTCTGGGGCCCCCGAGACGCCGATTGACATTATCTTGGACCGATCTTGGATCCTTGCTCATTCAATTCTCTACACACTATTTGTAAAAATCTTTGTAATATGGATTGTCATTAATACTATCTTGTCATTAATACTGTCTTATTGTCATGTATTACTCCTCCTCTGTTACTTTTCCTGAGGCTTCTTCCATTTTTTCTTTTTTCTCTGTTAAAAGGTTTTTTTTGTTTTTTGTTTTTGGTTGGGGAGATGTTCCTTATCCAGTGTGAAGGTCATTTGTATAAAGGAAAGGGTATCGTATCCTGTATAGACTGAAAAGCCCCCTGAGGCAAAATTGTGATTTGTATACAAATAAAATAAATTCAATTGAATAGATACTACAACTTCTTTTTGCCAACATACTATACTATGTTTTGTTTTTTTTTACGACATACTATATTATGACTTTTTTACGACATACTATGCTATGGCTTTTTTTAAAAAACATACTATACAATAATTTTCTTTACACCATACTATGATTTTTTTTTTTTACACCATACTATAAAATGGCTTTTTGGCTTTTTTTTAAACAACAGACAATGCTATGGCTGTTTTTCACAACATACTATACTATGCCTTTTTTTTTTTTTTTTTACAACATCCTATACAATGGCTGTTTTTTTACAGCATACTATACGATGGCTGTTTTTTTACAGCATACTATACGATGGCTGTTTTTTACGACATACTATATGATGGCTGTTTTTCATGATGAGTTTTATTAACGACAGTCTATACTATGAATTTTTTTTTTTACTAAGACTATGACTTTTTTTAAGACATAGTATACTATGGCTTGTTTTTTTACGACATACAATACTGTGACTTTTTTATGACATGTTACACCATTGTTTTTTTTTAACGACATACTACACTATAGCTTTTTTTTTTTTACAACATACAATTCTATGGCTTTTTTTTTCCAAAATACTCTATTATGACTTTTTTTATGTCGTACAATGCTATGCCATTTTTATGACATACTATACTATGGCTTTTTTTTTTATTTTTACATCTGAAACAATGACTTTTTTTTTTTTTTTTACACCATATTCTACTATGACATTTTTTAAACAACATATAATGCTATGGCTTTTAAAATAAACCATACTATGGCTTTTTTATCCAACATACTATACTTTTACTTTTTTTTTAACGACATACTATACTATGACTTTTTATGACATATTACACTATAGCTTTTTTTACGACATACTACACTGTGGCTTTTTCATGACATACTATACTATGGCTTTTTTATTCAACTTGCTATACTATAACTCTTATTTTTTTACGACATACTATACTATGGCATTTGTTAAATGGCATACTATGCCATGGCTTTTTTTAAACAACATTGTATACTATGACTTTTTTTACGACATACTATACTAACACTATTTTAACAACATAATATGACTTTTTTAGTATACTATGGCTTGTTTTTTTACGACATACAATACTATGGCTTTTTAAACAACATTGCATACTATGACTTTTTTATGACATGTTACACCATCGCTTTTTTTATGGCTATTTGTTACAAAAAAAATAAGCCATGGTATAATATGTTGAGAATAATGAGTATAGCATGTCGTAAAAAAATTCATAGTATAGCATGTCTTAATGAACAGTCATAGTATAGTATGTCGTAAAAAATCCATAGTATAGTATGTCTTAAAAAAAAGCCATAGTATAGTATGTCTTTAAAAAAACCACAGCATTGTATGTCGTCAAAAAAAAGTCATAGTATAGCATATCATTAAAAACAGCCATCATATAGTATGTCGTAAAAAACAGCCATCGTATAATATGCTGTTAAAAAACGGCATAGCACAGTATGTTGTAAAAAACACCATAGTTTAGAAGTTCATAAAAAAGTCATAGTATAATATAAGAAAGTCATAGTCATAGTAGTATTTTGGAAAATAAGCCATAGTATAGTATGTCATTAAAAAAAAATCATTGTATGTTGTTAATAAAAGCCATAGTATACTATGTTGTAAAAAAAGTAAAAGATAAAATGTTGTTTAAAATAAAGCCATAGCATAGTATGTTATTTAACAAATGCCATAGTAAGTATTTAAAAAATAAGAGTATAATAAATAGATAAAAAAAAAAAAATAAAAAATAGTATAGTATGTCGTAAAAAAAAAAAAGACATAGTATAGTATGTTGGATAGTATAGTATGTTGTAAAACAAAAAAGCCATAGTATAGTATTTAAAAAAAGCCATAGTATACTATAAAAAAAAAAAGTCATAGTATAGTATGTCATATAAAAAGCCATAGTATGTGTCGTAAAACAAAAGCCATATCACAGTATGTTGTTTTTCTAAAAAACGTCATTGTATAGTTTGACGTGAAAAAGTCATAGTATAGTATGTCATAAAAAATCCTAGTAAAGTATGGCGAAAAAAAGTCATTGTATGGTATGTTGTAAACAAAAAAGCCATAGTATAATATGTCTTTTAAAAAAAGTCATAGTATAGTATTTTTGTAAAAGAAGAGCCATAGTATAGTATGTTGTTAAAATAAAACCCATAGTAAAGTATGTCATCAAAAAAGTCATAGTATAGTATGTTGTTTTACAAAAGTCATAGTATAGTTTTTTTTGTAACAAATAGCCATAAAAAAGCGTACTATATGTACTATGTACTATACTATGCTTTTTTTTTTGTTTTATGACATATACAATGGCTTTTTTTATGACATACTATACAATGGCTTTTTTCTCCAAAATACATATTATGACTTTTTTTTTAATGACATACTATACTATGGGTTTTTTTATGCTATACTATACTGTGACTTTTTTAATTACATACTATACTATGGCTTTTTAACAACATTCAATGCTATGGCTGTTTTTTATGAAATACTATACTATTGTTTTTATGACATACTATGCTATGACTATTTTATGTCATACTATACTATGACTTTTTTGACAATAATATACTATGGCTATTTTTTAACAAAAAAAATACTATGGCTTTTTTAAAACAACATACTGTACTATGACTTTTTTTACGACATACTATACTTTGGCTTTTTTATGACAAACTACACTTTGGCTTTTTTATGACAATACTATACTATGGCTATTTGTTACAAAAAAAAACTATACTATGACTTTTGTAAAACAACATACTATACTATGACTTTTTTACGTCAAACTATACTATGGCGTTTTTTAAACAATATATTGTGACATGGCTTTTTTTCCGACATATTATACTATGGCTTATTTTTTGACATACTATACTATGACTTTTTTCTCCAAAATACTATACTATAACTTTTTTTTTATGCCAGACCACACAATGGCTTTTTTTTTTTACACCTATACTATGGCTGTTTTTTTACATACTATGTTTTTTTTTTTTTCGAAATATTCTACTATGACTTTTTTTATGTCATACTGTATTATCACTTTTGTTTTTGTGACGATACGATACTATGGCTATTTTTTTTTTTTTTTTTTTACCACAAACTATACCATGACTTTTTTTTAACCCCATACTTAACTCTGACATTTTTCAATGATTATACTATGGCTTTTTTAAATAACATACTATGCAATGGCTTTTTTTTTTTTTTTTTTTTTTTTACGACATAATATACTATGACTTTTTTTGCGATAAACTATGCTGGGACTTTTTTTAACAATATACTATACTATGACTTTTTTACGACATACTATACTATGACTTATTTTACAACATACTTAACTATGATGTTTTTTTATGACATATTATGCCATGGCTTTTTTAAACAACATACTATGCTATTGCTTTTTACAATATACTATACTATGACTTTTTTACAACATTCTATACTATGGCATTTTTTATGACATGCTATACTATGCTTTTGTTTTTATGACATACAATACTATGACTTTTTTATGACATATTATACCATGGCTTTTTTTCTCAGGCATATTAATCTTTTTTTTTTTTTATAATAATAATCAGATTTTTTTTATTACATACTATACCATGGGTTTCTTTTATGACATACTATACTATGACTTATTTTACAACAAACTTAACATTTTTTATGACATATTATGCTATGGCTTATTTTAACAACATACTATGCTATTGCTTTTTATGACATATTATGCTATGACTTTTTTTTTTAACAAAATACTAACTATGACTTTTTTTTACAACATTCTATTCTATGGCGTTTTTAACAACATACAATGCTTTGAATTTTTTTGACGAAATGGTATACTACTAGACTATTTTTACAACATAATATACTATGGCTTTTTTATAACAATCTATACTATGACTTCTTTTACGGCACACTGCACTATGCCTTTTTTAACAACATCTTATGTTATGTCTTTTTTAAGATGTTCTATACAATGACTTTTTTCAACGACATTCTATACTATGACTCTTTTTACGACATACTATACTATGCCTTTTTGTATGACAATCTATACATTGACTTCTTTTACGGCATACTACACTTTTTACGACTTACTCTACTATGGCTTTTTTTTTTTTACAACATACTATACTATGACTTTTTTCCAGATATATTAAACTTTTACTTTTTTTAAAAATACTATACAATCCGTTTTTTTATGACATACTACGCCATGGGTTTCTTTTACAACATACTATACTATGACTTTTTTTTTTTTTTTTTTTTTTTACGACATACTATACTATGGCTGTTTTTTACAACATACTATACTATGACTTTTTTTTTCCAAAATACTACTATGCTACTATGACTTTTTTCATTTTTTAACATACAGTACTACACTATTATTACTATTCTCATGAAAAAAAAATTAGAGAGATACTATACCTTATTCTATTAAGTTTTTATGAGATGCTGTGCTATGATGTTTTTTATGACTACCACAGCAACAATTACTACTAATTCTACTACAAAGATGAGAATAACTAAAACTGCAACTACTTTTACTATTACGACATCAACAACAAGAACTATTGGATCTGATATTTACCAAATGTTTGTTCAGTGCATCACACTTCTCATCTCCTCCAGGCCTGTCAAGTCCCTTTGTTCATGCAGCTGTCTGGACAGAAAGCAGAGACATTCACTCAAACATTTACAAAACAAAGTCTTTCCTGCTCCAGGAACCGGCCCTGGTTCACCACTTTTGAAAACAGACAGGTAGGTATACTGGGTCATACTGATTATCATTCATAATCTGATCATTTAATCACAATTAAATCAAATAATAAAAGAAAAAAGACCTAACATAAATAAAACATGCACGTCCAGGTTGTCAAATGGTTTTCACACACCACATAATTCCCCTGGTTCCATTCTACACCATCTATCATTAATAAAAAAAGTTAAAATGCTAGATGAATACCTTAAAAAAAATCTGAAACAATAATGAAAGTATCAAGAGAATACGTTGCTTTACTGCTGTTTTCTTCCCCCTTCCTTGTCTTGGAGGCAGCTGAGCTGCTACTGATGAGCCTGCTGGTCGTCCTCCAGTGTTTTCTGGAAGACAGAGGCACAAAAAACATACACACAATCATAAAAATATAAAAATCACATCATTTGACTGTTGCAGTTTCCAGATGTGTAAAGGCTGTAGTATTTTTCAGGTCCACCTCTTTTCACCTTCATGTCTGTGTCTCCATCCTATCTGCTGCTCCTCCCCAACACATTGTGCCTTTTCTCTGAGAACCAAAATACGACAAATGAGATCCTTAAATGAGCTGTAATTTCAGCTTCAAGTATTCTGAAGTTCTTGACATCAGAGGCAATGATATACTCAATTACTGTAAACCATATTTGATATCCGAATGTCCATGTCTATTACAAGTTCATGAGGAAGCTTAAAAGGCTTTTGAATTAAAAATGTGTTGCATGCAACAATATTAAGCACAATGCAACAGGTAATGAGAAAAAAATATCCCACCTCAGCGCTTCAGCACAGAGGAAAAGTTCTCTGAGTTGGTCTGTATAACATCCGTTTTCTTCCCAGACGGCATCCATTGAAGCCACATACAGTATCTACAAGTCTGTGACAAATAAAAGCACCTGTATTAACATGCATGACAACAGTTAAAATAAAAATCATCCTGTTCTACATACTCTATATGGATGCACCTAGAAGTTGGCATTGCAATCCACCAAAAAAAACGCAACAACAACAACAACGCTGGTATGTGGTGAATTGCATAATGCTCCTGAATAAAATGACAAAGATATGCAAGATATGGACAAACCTGAAGACTCATCCATAGTTCCCAGACTGTGGAAACACGAATTCACCTGCAACCCTCTATTTGATGAAACACAAAATAAACAAAATCATTTGAATTTTAAATTCTACTATGCTGCACACATTTGTTGTTTTATTTTTCTTTTAATGTACAAAAAGCTAATTGTTGCTTCCAGCTCTTTACCTGTGTTGGACTATGGTGATTAGTTATACTGTATATGCGTTCCACTTCTCATTGTCTTTATATGGTTGACACAGATTACCATACTTCTCTGAGGTTCATTACCAATTGTAAAGCTCTGTCTCCACTCCACTGTGAGTTTTACACTCTGGTAGGATGGCCTGCTCTGGGCAACACTTTTATATACAGTACATGTGAAATGTGACCCCACTGCTGTTTAAGAGCTTTCAGCCCTCCTCCAAAGTCTGAGAGCGTTTCTGTAGGACTGAACTCTGTCGTGAGCTCCTGTCAGTTGTTTCTCGATGCTAATCAGCCTGTTATTCGGATCCAAAGCGTCTGTGGAGCTCCACCAGTCACAGAATAACAACTGTTGCCTCTTTACTATTTCGCTGAGGCAGTGAGCACAAAAGAAATTCAAAACAGGTCAAGAAAAAAGTTTCAGTACAGGAAGAATTAGTATTTACCATCTGTATGAGAGCTTTCACCCTCTCAGCAGAGCTTAAATGGTCACATTTTACATCATCAGTGTGATAATAATGTTGTTTTAGCTTAAATCTGGACTTTGCAAACAGAGCAGTTGGCCTAGACATAGAGTTTTCCATTGTCTCCACAGAGTTAATGGCCATTATCTTCACAGAGAGATTTCCTTTCAGTGATTATCTATAGTGTCGAGATGAACTCTACGTTCTGCCCTGACTGACGCCAAAGACGAGGATGAGCAGATAAGCCGAGCAACGACAGAGCTGACAGCGACTGAAGTGACTGACAACATTTAAACTTTCTGGATGATAACGGTGCCAGTGCCCCGTTAATGGCATGAGTGTTGCATAAAGCCCAAACAGTATGATGACAAAATAAACCTTCAGATTAGAAATATTATAAAATGTAGTTCATTGTGATAGTGAGAGTTATTATGGGCACTTAAAAACTGTATTGTCCTTCAAGTGAGCACCTGAATAAAACAATCAGACAATATCAGACGTGTAATTAGTGTATACAGTATATTTTACTTGGAATAAACAAGGATGGTCCAGATTGGATGGATGATTTTAAAGTGATCTGTCACTTACTAAGTATCTGACAATGAAAGCTGTAAAGATTAAGAGTTTCTGTTTGTGTCACATGTGAACAAAACAGACTTTTAAACAGTTTTCCAAACATGTGAAATTACTTTTTACTGAGCCCAGTGGTGTGTTTTAAATATATATTTTGCTGTGAGAGCTGTCTGACACCAGCCAAGGAAAAAGCAGCATGTCACAGTGTTGTGTCTACAGTAGACTACAGTATGTTAACAACCACAAACAAAACCACTCATGTATTCAGCTTTTAGGCCTTGAGCATGTAGGATTTCAACGATTTAAAGCCTAGTGTGTTTGTACACTAACTCTCAGACATTTTAATTTTTTTATGAACAGGGCTGTGCATCATTCCCTTTTACATCCATGCACTGTTTCCTATAAAATAGACATTTTTATAGTAAGATTTCAGACACCTATTAATCATCCTTTTTGTGTTGCCACTGATGGGATAGAGTCGCACAACTGTTGATTTTTGCATTATGGGATTATTAGTCTTTTAGCCATGGACAGTTTTTGCTCCACTGCAGGATTCTGAGGGCACTATATAATGGATAAATGTGCTATACGGTGATGAGACAGTGAAGACAGGGCAGGAGCGCATGTGGCTCTATCTCCTGGACATGCACATCTGCATACACCAGTGTATTTTCAATTACAGATGTGGGTCTTTTTGCTGTGAGTTTTCAGTGATTCATAAGCAGATTTAAGACTGTATAAAGTTTATGTTACATCCTCATCGTCCTCTCGCCCATATTTATTTTAAGCTCTTTCTGAGATCTGAAACAATCTGAATAATGGTGTGCTCAAATGTGCATTCATTACAAGTTAAAAGGTTAAATGTGCAGATGATGTGTGCGATGATAATGTGCACAAACACCTCTTTCATTAAAAAGTGTAGTGTACATTGTAAACTACCATCATGAACTTCACATTCTTGCTGTTTTGATCTCATTTCGGTCTCCACTTTACTCAACGTGTGGTTCAAAAAGGAGAAATGGTGTGACCCACTAACGTACTGCAACACAATCCATTCCCATTGTATGTGAAACCAAACTTTCCCATTAGGTGATAAGTGGGAGGGGGGAAGGTTACAGCAATTGTTGTGGAGAAAAGATCTTGTGATTTTTGCCTTGAGCAGAATCCATTCACTTTTAGAGGAGGAAGAGGAAGATAATTCAGTGAATTTCAGAAACACCCTGACGTCTTCATGAGTTTTACAGTAACTGATACACCATCACACCCATGAAATCCTCTGTTATGCATGATGAGAGAATGCCATGTGTTGTTGGAGGAGATAACTAATATACTTACAGCACTCTTTTCATCACTTATGGGTGAGGCACCTTTTGCTACAGACATCCTGAAGCTGCTGAACACTTGTAAGACATAATGTGGTGTATCATTCAACGCTGATATACACTTTAATTAAAACTGAACGTTTTACCATCAGTGGAAGCCGGGCAAGGAACCATGGAGAAGAGCGTAATGAGAGCTCCTATACAAACTGTGTACCCACCGATGGGGTTTTTTGTTAAAGCTGCTTCATATTAGACATGCTGCTGTAGCTACATGCTCCAACAATGACAGTATAGGTTACTCAGTCCACTACTTTGGTCCAGTTTATCATCTCAACAACTGTTAGTTTTATTGCCAAGAAATCTTTCATGGCTCCTTCAGAAAGAATCTTGATGATTTTGGTGATTCCCCGACTTCTCATCTAGCGCCACCATCAGGTCACAATTTAAATCCATCCAACACACTAACAAATAAATGACATTTCCATCAGCCAGAGAATTGTGCTACAGGAAATACTGTCTCAACAACCTAATATCATTCTGAAGCGTAATAAGGCACAGATTCATTACTGACACAAGACAGAACAAGTGTTTTATAAAAAAAATGATCAAATAGGCAGTGACTGGAGCTGCTGGGACAAAAAGTTATTAAAAGCCAAATGGAAATTACTGAAATAAATGGAAGAAAAATTAAGTAATTTATTACAATCTCAGATTAAACAAAAAAAAAAAGGATAAAATTCAAAACCACAATACAAGACTTAAATGTTTAAAACTGCTAGACTAAGTGCAACACAGATATACTCACAGCAAAAATGGTGCAATCTACTTAACACGCACAAGTCAGCCTTTATTAATCCCCGGAGGGAAATTCGGGTGTCTTAGCCGGCATCAACAACAACAGTACAGATAAATACAGTACAATAAAAAGTAAAAGAGAAGGTGCAGTGAATGAAATAAGGTGCAATGAAGATAACTGACAATAAAAATAAATAAGTAACAGTAACAGTAACAGTAATAAGTAAAGTGCAGCAGGTGGTGAGTATTGTATATGCACAGCCCTACACCTCAAGTAGCATGCTTGAGGTGTAGGGAGCTCACCACAGGTGGCCAGCCTTCCACCGAGATGGCTCTCTGCCTCACTGAAAGAAAGACAATACAAAAAGTTTCAAAGGCAAATCAACAACCCAGCTGGTTTGACAGCACAGTCAGAAGAACAATAACTCCAGCAAACAATAACAAGCAAAACAATAAGGAGCAGACAGCAGTAGCACTATAAGTTCCTGGGAGTTCACTTAAACAATAAACTGGACTGGTCCAACAACTCCGAGGCCCTCTACAGGAAGGGACAGAGCAAACTATTCTTCCTGAGAAGGCTGAGGACCTTCAATGTGTGCAACAGGCTACTTCAGATGTTCTACCAGTCTGTAGTAGCCAGCTTTCTGTTCTTTGCGTGGTATGTTGGGGGGTGACATCAGCACCAGAGATGCCACCAAACTGAACAAACTGGTGAGGAGGGCTGGGTCTGTGGTTGGATGTGAGCTGGACAGTCTGGAGGTGGTGGCAGAGGGGAGGACCAGGAGGAAGCTGGAGTCTATTCTGAAGAACCCCTCCCACCCCCTCTATGACCAGCTGGTCCAGATGAAGAGTACATTCAGCCAGAGACTGATCCCCCCTCGGCACACTACAAACCGTCTGGGTCAGTCCTTTCTTTTGGTGGCCATCAGGCTCCATAACCAAGGTCTGACCCCCATGTGACTCTGATCATCTGCTCCGTATTTATTCCAAATGTATATAATTACACATAATTATATAATTACATATAACTATATCATTACATATACATATGCTGTGCATATACAATACTCACCACCTGCTGCACTTTACTTATTACTGTTACTGTTACTGATACTGTTACTTATTTATTTTTATTGTCAATTATCTTCATTGCACCTTATTTCATTCACTGCACCTTCTCTTTTACTTTTTACTGTACTGTATTTATCTGTACTGTTGTTGTTGATGCTGCTAAGACACCCAAATTTCCCTCGGGGGATTAATAAAGGTTCATCTTATCTTATCTTATCTTATCTTAGTAAAACAGCAGCAGATGAACCTACGAAGTGAAAGCCGTGATTAACACCATGCTGCATACTAAAATTATACATTTTGATGTCATGACCCTACTCACCACTGCTGGTTTGGGGCATAAACATCACTCAAGAAGGTAGGCTGTACATATATGGGGCTCCAATCCTGTTTTCTGATTATGGTTCAACACATTCAGATTGAAGTGTGCAGTGTAAAAAGGCTGACTTGTGCGCGTTAAGTGATTACTTTAACTACATAGCTGCAACACAACAAATACTACCAGCCACAACAGGGATAGAGGCCAAAAGAGTGAGCATAGGTCAACAGGTGCATTATAATCTATATATTATATATCTATATATATTATAATCTATATAATAAATAAATCCGACTAGGGCGTGGAGAGGAGTCAGGCCTGGGGCTGCGTTCAACAACACTAAACATCATACTGCATATACTTGCACTAAGGCAGCATTCCCCACCACACACAGTAAACTATGTAAACATTATACCTGGTAAACATCAGCATGTTAACGTTATGATTTTGATCATTTTAGCATGCTAAAGATAACATTTCGCCCACGGCATCGCTGTCCCTAAGTGCATCCTCACGGACCGCTACACCAGCCTGGCTGAAGGCTGCTGTTATGTTAAACATGCTTTTCACCATTGCTGCCAACTGTGACCAAGACTGCAAATGTAATGATGCAATTTCAAGTACATTCACTTACCTTTCAATCATTTCTGGTTCTCGTCAATTCTCTTCACTTCAACTATGACACAGAAAGCAGCAACAACAGGAAGTTTAAAGTGTACAAACCCAGATCTCATGTTCAAATCACACTCACTGAGGTTGTGGACCCTCACTGTCCGCAGAATCATGCCGAGGTTGAATTTGTCACATAAAGCATTAAAGGTGTCGGCCATGGAGGTTGTTAGGTGTGATGTGTATGAAAATGTATGTCTTGATGGAAATGACAGGAAGTATATGGAATAGTAATTTGTATATTTCTTGTCTTAAGGGAGACACAACAGTTATTTTTGTTGAGTCACACAGAACACAGATTTATTGTATGTTTCATCCATTCTCACAACCAGACCTATTGTTTCCAACCAAAACAAGAGCATCCAAACAATGGAGAAAAACTGTAGCCCGGATGTCTTTTGAAGGAATTGCCCCACTGGACAGGAGTATGGTGATCAATATTCATTGTGCTGATAAGTGACAACTTTTCTTGCCGATGAAAACTTGAATAATCTCCATTTGAATCCACTGTAACTGACATGCATACAAGTTGGCCACAAATGCATTATTATTCTGCAGTAATAATTATCATACTAATATTACTACTGCTACTAATAATAATAATAATAATTATTATTATTATTATTATTATTATTATTATTTTGTGTGTGGTTATTATTATTACAGTCGAGTATTTTATCCTAAATGTATAGATTTGGGGTAAAGTGTCGTTTTAACCCACTGATATCTGCTCTCTACTGGGACAAGGGTCACAAGGGTCCATCAGATGATAAAATGCACCACAGAATGTACTGAATAATCTTAAACACCTGTCATCTTTACACATTTGGTCCATTGAAATATTAAACTGTTGTTGTTATTATTGTTTTTTTTTATGCACTGTATTGTTGGCTTTATGTGAGGTCTGAGTTAATCGGGATAAAAAGGTTGAGTCCAAGAACGCAGGTGCACAGATCTGCAGCGAGCGAAACACACTCCCAATAGGATTTGAAGACTGGGGATTTTTACAGTGAAAACAGTATTACACAATAAATGAAATGATCGTGATTATAAATTACATAAATAAGAATTAGACCAGAAACATTTTTAAAATGTACTACTGACAAGGAAACTTAAAGGTGCAGTGTGTACAGTTTGGTGGCATCTAGTGGTGTGGTTGCAGATTGCAACCAACTGAGTCCCCCTCTGCTCACCCACCACTCTGTAACCAGTGAGAGCAAAAGAAATTGTGGTAATGCCGTTCGCATCGCTCAGAGGCCGTCCTTGCCGTACAAAACATTACTTAAGGAGCAGCAAAAGTCAGATGGCAGCTGGTAGTACCGTTTTACACCCTGCGGTTCACGTTATCACAGTTTCACAAGTGTGACAGAGAAGTACGGTGGCCTTCAGGTGAAAGTGCTGCTGTAGAAACATGGCGGACTCTGTGAAGACGTGGAGGACTCATTCAAAGCTAACAAAAACACAACAATTCTTAAACATAGTTATGACATAGTTATAGTCTATTTCTGCTAATAGATCCCCCAACATGTCACACACCTCCTTTAGGAGAGCGTGTTTGTCTGTGGTTGGATGAATTATGGTGACTTCTTGATTTATCTGCCTCGAGTATTTTCACAAAATGAATTACACCAAAAGCGGCTGATTCTTTATGAAAGGTTTTAAATGGCGTATTCAGATTGCAGTTAGATATCCATCACCCTGCAATCTTTGTCATTCCACTAGTGTGATTTAGCTCCTCTGAAGACAGTTATTGGAGGGTAATGAGCCTGTTGGTGACAGATCTGGGCTGCGTCAGCTCCTACAGGAGGTGACAGGCCTTGAGATGCTCAGAAAGAGGTTGTACAGTATCCCACAGGCGAGGTCCCGGGGTCAGCACCCAGCCTTACAGGATTAACACACCTGCCACCAGCACAATGAGGTCTAATGAGCGCACACTGGCGGCCCCGGTCTGTTAGCAGCAGGCCCAATGCTCTCTGAGTGGCTCACACCTCAGCTCTGGTATTGAAGTCCTGGCTCTCGAGTCAGTACCTTCATTAGTGACTTCATGGCAGATCACTCTCTGTGGCCGAACAAAGGAACAACAGGAACACTGAGTGACACATTCCTGGGATTAGAGACCTCTGGCAAGTTGTGCCATTAAAAGAAGTTCATTTCTTTTCTTGACATGCAATGACTTTTTCTTTGACAACAGGAAAAATAATAAATTTCAGCATCATTAATTTAATGTAGTTTGATGTAATGTTGACATATTTCAACATATCAGAGGCATATTTGTGCCTAACACATTTGTGGCCATCTTAAAAGTTGAAAGTTCACATGAAACCAGCAGAAAATGTAAATGTTTTAATACAATATACTGTATGTGTCTTTGCTTTGTGCTGTTACACTTTATTCACAGCTTTCTTCCCTTCATCAGTATAATAATGTGTATATGACCGTAGATACAAAACGTTTCTAAATACTAGTCATCGTAACCTATCAATGGGTAATGGGTTGATGGACTTAGCAGGCAGCAAAAGGTGGACCAAATTGGTCCATCCAACAAAAATGTTTGCCTCCCCATGAAAGCTCAAGTTTTCTCTTTCATAGTTTGGACCATTTTTCAGAAATGTACTGCAGGTAATAATATACATAACAGGCTTGAGTAAATAACAACAAGTATGATCCCAGGTAGCAGCTGTCGTCTCTGTGTTAGCACTCACTGGCTAATAATAAAAACGACAACTGCCCTCAAATACACCCCTAAAACAACAAGGTGTATAAATCTGATTAAGTCTGAAAAAAAAAGAAATGTTAAAGTAGCAGTGGGTAGAAATGGAGAAAATAGCCATGTTGCGATCAGCCAGCTGAGGAAATACCAAGCACCACCCACCAGCAGGAGCACAGCCAATAGGAACACTCTCCCTCTGAAATGACCTGTGATTGGCCAAAGTCCTCTGTCACAGGCTAGATTATTTAAAACCTGAAAACAGCCATGAGGAGGTGCAGAAGTCCAGTTTTCTCTCAGAACACTTGAATTTCAATAAGCTGAAAGGTTATTATAGAGATTTTGCCCAATGATGCCAAAATACGCTGCCTACTGCCACTTTAAAATAAAATATTGCAAGAAAAAAAAAAAATGACAACATGTAGGACCGACATCTCACCCCAACTCGTCACATATGAGTGGGGCTTTGTCACGCCTCTCACCTTCAGTTTATTTTAGCATCAAAACCAGTTGTAGTTACCCTCGGCATCAGTTAGGTTTAGAATAAACTACATAGTAGGGCTTTTACAATTGTACAGTGAAAATGAAACTGAACACAGGATGGGAGAGAACAGCTGATTGTAACGTGAAACTAAAACTTAACACAAAGGACACAAACAGCGGTCTCCTGGATGAAAGCCTTGTTTGGTGGATCCATCCCCTCCCATCAGCCCCATGCGTCTTTTTGCTCTTTAAACTACATCAACACAATCCTGGCGCACTTCCTCTGTGCATTTACTATTGAACTGGATGGATTTACTTTGTTAAGGGAAAGCCTGGTGCGGCTCACACAGGCGCTAAAGGATGCCATGTGTGGTGGTATCGAATGTTGATGGCCGTGACAAAGCCTCGGTATTTGACGCCATGGGAATGGACGGGCTTGCTCCTACACTGCCCTCTGAGACCTATGATCCAGATCACCTTTACTGCCTTTCACAGGCTGTAGCAGGTTCAGTTCACAGCAAAGACGGCATTGGACACTTGGAACCGCAGCTAGTAACTCTGCTAGTTCATTTAACACAATGACCGAACCAACGGCAGCTAACACTAACCTAACAAAGTAACATCTCTCTCTCTCCTCATGTGCTGTTAACATAACATTAAAATCACTGAGTCTTAACCACTAGGTCACCAGGACGCCCTTACACTACATTTCACAGTAACAGAACTTATACTGGCACCATAGACTGTAACATGATCACTGTTTCACCACCGCTCTTCTACCACTGCAAGCCATGCCTCTGCTTTTTATCTGGTTGCTTTAAATAAGAAATTCTTTAGATTCAGATGAATCTATGCGGAGCAGTAAACCAGGTCCCTTAAGATACTTACTTTGATTGTGACCTGAAGATCATCAGAGTATTTCCCTAATCTGGTTATAATTGAATTATCGACAGTTGTGTAAACATACCACCTGCTGACATGTGAAAGGATATTCTTCAGGATGTCATTTCCTCATTCAGACAGAGTTGATGCATGGAGAAAGTCTCACAGCATCTTTATGGAGTTAGCTGAGGTGACATAATGATTTAGTGGCCTTGCAGACACCTCTGGTCTCCTGCTGCTCTTGTACCGCCACATGAAGCCGTCTGCTCGGTCCATGAAGAGCCAGAGTTGGGGCATCCTGCAGCTTAAAGTGTGCTTCCTTCACCGGCTCCTACCTCCCTACTGTTCACCTTCATGACCCCGCGGCAGAAAGAGTCAGATGGCAGCGATGCTTCAGTAACCTTAACCTCTGATAACGTGACCTGTGACCCCGGTGACGACCCCAGAACAAAGACTGTGACCTTTTCTTTGGTAGGGCCTGACATGTTTTTGTTAGTGTGCACAAGGATGTGAGTTGTACATGTTTATGCACATGCCAGGAAGCTGTAATAAAAGACTGAATTTTGGGGGGATATACTGTGATAACGGACCCAAAGAGGCGATCAGACAGGCTGCAGGAAGCTCTGACTGCAAACCAGAAAAATGCGAGAAAAATGTTCAAACTAAGACTTGACATTCCTCTAAACCTTTTGTCTATTTAATTACGCCAGCTCAGCAAAAAGCTCTAGAGAAGGACACTTCAGATTCCTGGATATCCTCTTGAGTGGCTCCAGAGGTCTGGGGACACTCCACATAATCAAAACTAGACATTAATGCAACCCCCAGCGTTCAGCGATGTGGGAAACACTCCACACAGACTGAAACAAAAGGCAAGGAATGTACTTGTGTTTTCCTCTGACAATACTGTAACGTAGTAGTACATTTGTCTCATGTGAGATAGAGGGGGTGTTTTTTTGTTCTATCAGGTCAAGATAATTTATGTTCGTCTGTGTAACAAAGTGGCAAATGAAAAGAGAGCCACATGGGAGAGGAGAGTGCTGCTGTGTGTCAGAGGCAGGAAGGCTGCCATTCACAGGCCTGTAACACAGTACTTCCCCTTGTTTGACAATGATGCTGCCCTAATTTCAGAGACACTTAAGACGGCTTATATGTGTGTTCTTGTTCTTCTGTCTTTGTGAGGACCAATTTGAGTTTGAGACCAACATTTTTTAAGCAAACTGAGGTCATTTTGTGCTATTTCCGTTGTTGATTAATCAGTCGATTACTTTCTCAATTAATCGATTAGTTGTTTGGTCTATAAAATGTCAAAAAATGGTGAAAAGTGTCAGTCAATGTTTCCCAAAGCCCAAAATGATGTCGTCAAAAGTCTTGTTTTGGCCACAATTCATCGATATTCAGTTTACTGTGATAGAGGAGTAAAGAAACCAGAGAATATTCACATTTAAGAGGCTGGAATCAGAGAAATGTTTATCTTAAAAATATATTCAAACTGATTCATTGATTATCAAAGTGCAGCTCTATTGGAGATAATGTGAGCTGCCTCCTGAACATAAAACCTGTGTTAAAGTTCCTGTGATCAAACTCTAACAAAATCTAATAGCTTGTCGAAAGTGATTTAGAGAAAGAGATTTACCTTTGTTTAATCTGTAAAGACCACTGGGAGCACGCAGTAAAGTACTGGGAATCATGGATGGACTATCATGGCCATGGACTTCTACCTAGTAGTAGTAGTAGTAGTAGTAGTACACATGCGCTGTGTGCCCTCTCCAAGCACCAAGAGTTTGGTCGTACAATAGCACAAGACAACCCACAACCACACAGCATTAGGGTTGTGCCACATAGTTTGAAGACATTCAAATAATTATTATTAATAACTTACAGAAACATTGCGTGAAATAATGGTCCAACTTCTCTCCCACACAGAAGAACAATACGTTGCTCAGTCCTCTGTCCAAAAGTCTAAATTTATTGAAAAAAGACAGATTTCATTGTTTGTAATTGTATGTTTTTATCGAACAAAATAATATGATAAATCCATATTTTTTAAATTAATTAATTTATTTATTTTTGCCGTTTAGCCTTTCTAAAACAACATTTCTGCTGTGGTCAAAAAAGGTGTCTGCTCTCCTGATTACAAAGGGAGGGATGCATTAATGCAGCAACCTAACGTCACCATGAATTACAATTATTCTGTATAATCACAATAATAACTTAGTCATATTTTTCCCATTTTTTAGGGTGCTGACATCATAAAATATGATGACCGAATGTCAGTCGTTCATTTAAAAACCTCTGTAGAAGCTCTGAAAGTAAAAACTGGTTTAAAAGAAAAAAGATGAGTTATCGATTATTCAGTCAACAGCATATTAATACACATCTACTCTGATAAATTATTAGTTTCTGCTCTTCCAATGTGATCATTTCCTGCTTTTCTCTGTTTTAAATCATTGTGAACTGAATCTTTTTTTTTTTTTACTGTTGGCCGGACAAAACAAGCAGTGTGAAGCTGTTAACTTGGGCTCTGAGAAATTGTTTATTTATGTTTACAATTTTTATATTTTATACATTAACAATCAATCGCAAATCTAATCTGCAGATTAATCAATAATGAAAATAATCATTAGATGCATCAAGTGGTTCCCAGGAAATCACTGTTTCATTATAGATTTGAGCCCATGCTTATCTCCTCAGCTGTAGCTGACAATAAAAAATTAATCATATCTAACAACCAAAATCTTTTCAGATGGATCACTGAAGCAAATTCTTATTAAATGGGGGTCTGTAACCTAATGTGGATCAGTATAGGGGTCCTTGACATGAAAAAGGTTGAGGAGCACTGCTCTAATCTATGACATGTAAGACTGAGGTAGAGATGTGTCCAAAACTCACCTCCCTCCATCTCCTCCCTGTAAGACGAAACAGAAACAAGTCACTGCACACAAACACATCACAGCCACTGAAAATCAACAGACACACAAACACACAGCCTGCTCTCTTCCCCATAGAGACGCTTTATGTCGGCTGTCTGCATTCGATACCGCCTCACAAGGCACCTATTAAAGGTACTATATGTAACTCTCTCAGATAATCCTTGTTATTGATGACACCGATGGCCAGTAAGTGAACTGCATCATCCTGGGCATCGGCCACAACAGTGGTGGACATTACATCACAATCATAATGGATATCATACAATAACGTTACTATCTATAATGTCCAGTCTCCATGATACTAACTGGCTTGCCATTTGCCAGTGACTTCATATACTTTATTACGAAGCAGAACTATCCTGAGTCCTCTCTGACATCTCTCCATTGATGCATGTGCATGTGTGTGTTTCGGGTCTGCATGTACCGTGTATAAGTTAACAAACAGAGTGTAAAAATTGAATTTCCCCTCGTGGGACTAATAAAGGTTGATCTTCATCTTCTTCTTCTTCTTACATAGAAATCAGTTGACAGGCTGAAAAGGTCAGTTTTTAAGTTACATTACGATATCTTCACACATTGGCATTTCAAAACAACTGATATCTATAAATTGTTACATATAGTACCTTTAACAGTGGTATGAGACATACCAAGCTTTCCTTTAACTACAATGTAAACCCATCTGCAGCAACAGTAAACACTCAGGGAAAGTCCTACAGTGATGTAGTTTAAAGAAGGAAAGAGACACATAGGGTGGGTGTGAGGGGAGGTGGATGGGTCCAACAAACACAAGGCTTTCATCCATAATTTAATATGCTAATATCTACTAAGAAGCATACAAACCAGAACTATTGGTGCAGCTGATCAATAAGTCCGGAAGAGGCTGTGAGACGTGTTCTAGGTTAATATTACATTTTACATTTACTATGAATATATATTTTAATGTTTGCATTTATATTTTCAGCTCATGTTCAGCTTCAAAACATTTTACAATTTACTTTCATATAGATAAGAATAAAGTACAAAACATTTTGCTAACAAAGCAAAACAAAAACATCAGTGGTTGCAGATTTGAAAGAAATATATACAGTATATATATGTATGTGTATGTATATATATGTATATATATGTATGTGTATGTATATATATGTATATATATGTATATATGTATGTGTATGTATATATATGTATATATATGTATGTGTATGTATATATATGTATATATATGTATGTGTATGTATATATATATATATATATATATATATATATATATATATATATATATATATATATATATATATATTTGCAGCACTGTGACACTAAACAGAGCCAAGCCCACTTGGCTGTGTAACACGGTACACTGGGAACAGATTTTACAAATGATCCTAAAATATTCACACAGATCTGAGAGTTATGTAACCGTTTCTTTACTCAGTCATTGTATATGCTGAGAAACATCTTTTATTCTTCCTGTATAATTCAATACTCCTATTAAGTAGGTAGGGAGGGAGTAATATATACTTTAGACTTGTCTTGTGTATCACTGTGTATTCAGGTATAAAGCAGCACATGGGCGTTTTTATCAAGGGTTGAAATTCAATACTGTTTCTAATACTGTTTTAATGTTTGTTAGAGCCTAGACACTTTTTCTGACAGTAAATGAATTCAGGAATGAGCAGCAGTGTCGTATTTTCTGTCTTAACTCCAGACGAAAGGTGTTTTTATGCAGCAGGGAGGTCACATACTGTGCTGACTAAAACCAGAGCATTTCTGTTTATGTAAAGAGGCCTTGGACAATGTTTCAGGGCTACAACTTAAAATCAAAACTTTGTCATCTGTAGGCTACAGTGTTAGTATGTGTGCAGTTCAGCCAGTTATAGCAGTATTATAAAAGAAAAGCAAATCAAAAGCATTTCATGAAAGCTGAAATCACACTAAACAACATATGGAGGTCTGTAACTGATTTATTACTATTTAGAAATGAAGCCGTTTCTGTAAAACTTAGGAGCACATGTTTGGAACAGTATAACCTGAAGTATGTGTTGGCTAATGAATATCATACAGAATGAAAACAATACTGTCTTAGACTGCATCAGACTGTAAACTATACGTATGCAGTAATAATGACAAACATACGGTATGGCCAGGACTCTTAATCGTACAGTGTGTAGGATTTGGCGGCATCTAGTGGTGTGGTTGAAGATTGCATCTCCAAACAAAAAAATGACTTGATCCTGCACAAACAGGAAGAGAAGAATAGACAAAGAACATATATATATATATATATATATATATATATATATATATATATATATATATATATATATCCGCTCTCTCTTCCCTTTCCAAGACTGCAAAAACGTGAGCCAGCCGTGTGCAAACTTGTGGTAATGTTGTTCACCTCGCTCATACAGCATCCAGCGGTACCACAGTTTTGTACAAACATGACGGAGAACTAGAGTGGCCTTCAGGTAACGTAAAAACCTGAAAATCTCTCTCTGGAGCCAGTGTTTGCTTTGTCGCTCTGGGCTACTGCAGAAAGGTGACGGAGAAACATGGCGGACTCCGTGACGAGAACCCGCTCTTAAAGCATAGTTAGCAATATTATATTTCATTTCTGCTAATAGGGGCTGCACGGTGGTGCAGTGGTTAGCACCGTCGCCTCACAGCAAGACGGTCACAAGTCTGAATCCGGCTTGGGACTTGTCTATGTGGAGTTTGCATGTTCACCCCATGTTGGCCTGGGTTTTCTCCAGGTTCTCCAGCTTCCTCCCACAGTCCAAAGACATGCAGGTCAATTGATGACTCTAAATGTTCTGTAGGTGTGACTGTGAGTGTAAATGGTTGTCTGTCTCTATGTGCCCTGCGATGGACTGGCGACCTGTCCAGGGTGAACCCCACCTTCACTCAATCATCAGCTCCAGCCCCTCCGCGACCCCTAAAGGGAAAAGTGGCTGAAGATGGATGGATGGATTTCTGCTAATGTGATCCCCCAAAATGTTACACACTGTTCCTTTAATAACAAAGCACTGATCCAACGTTTTCTGTCCTGATACAATAGCCTATATTCACTAAGAGCAGCTGCTGAGTATAGCATCGCTCTCATTTTCCCACATTACAGATCTGCACTCTGTGTGAAACATATTGGAATATTTATGTAAAGTAACATAATGTCAGGGAGGCTGCGGTACTAGAAATTTAGTTGGAGGTCCGCTTGGACTGAATGAATGTAACTGATAGTGGAAATACTCATTTTTCAAAATGACTTTGACAAAGAAATTGTATTTAATGTGGATCTGTCTCATCGTGGCCGATGGCTTAGCTGCTATCAGCGCCAATACCAGTCTGGCATTCTTAGTCATCAGTGTCCTTGAAGGTCAATGATATTCACTGTCTGGGTCACTATGTAATTTCCATAATGACTACTCATTAAGTCTTTCAGTTAACTACCAGTATATGAGGCCTGGTTTATTGATACAGACAACGGTGTCTTTTTTTTTCCTGGCTGTAAAAGTGAATTATTCATTTTCTAGAAATGTTTTGATTGCACACCATAATGCGGAGAACTGAGGTAAATCAACATATGACGCAGAGCCCATCAGATGTCAGGAGTTAGAGGGAGTGAAGGGAAAGAAAAAGCAAAAGACAGAGGATATCCTTCCTCCTGACCTCACAAAATTAGTCACCGTTTATTATCAAATATGAAATATTCTCTCAGTAAAATGGTTGCGAAGTAGCAAAACCTCCATTTTGGATTTGAAGAGTTTGTTTTCACCCCATCAGCTCAGCTTCCTGTTGCCAGTGTATCAAACGTAGGAAAAGGTAGGCGGACTGTACGGTGGATTCATACGACACCTAAACCTTTTATTTTATAGTGAAGCTTCTCAGTCATCCAGGTCATGGTGTCACAGTAAGGGTTAAGTCGCTCGTAACAGAACTGAAGAAGTCCAGTTGCTGCTGATTTAACCTTTATTCTGTTTTGATTCAGGGAAATAAAGGATGAAACCTCCCTTTCTTAGCAGCTGGCAGATAAAATGTGAAGGCTGTCTCCCAAACAAGAAGAACAAGAGGTCCAGCTGTGAGATGATTTTGTCTTGATATAGTTAAACAGCAGTCAATTTACATTAAGACACATAATCATCTGGGGAATAAAGCTCTTATATTGTGTCTCTATCAGACAGTCTGTCTCATCTGTTAGAGGTCAGTTCTGCTTGAGAGCCTCTGTTTTGACTGCAGATATTATTATGACTTCATGATTCACAGCACAGAGTTTTTCATTGTCACTCAGTGTTTGGGTTGCAGTGAAAGCTGAGACGTTGCTCATAATCTGCAGAATAATCCCAAAGACGTCTGACTTTGTGTTTTGGTTGTGACCCGCTGTGTCTGAGGTGTGTGTGTGTGTGTGTGTGTGTGTGTGTGTGTGTGTGTGTGTGTGTTAACATGGTAGAGGTTGTGGAAATGATCTGCTTTTACCAGACTGATTTGGGCATATTTCACACTTTCATCTAATGTTGTTTCTTAATTTTGTACCCAGAAGATTTACAGTATTTGGGTCATTGCAATGAGAAAAGAGGAACAAATGAGCTCAAGCTTCAAAAACTGCATTTATTTTTATGTCAAAACAACTTTCTTGAAGAGATTAACAGTTATTACCCCAACAAATAAGGGCTGTAGTTGTTCTTGAACCGGTTTAAGAAGGACGTTATAAAAATATAGAAATATGTGAGGATTGTTATGATGCCATACAAAGATGATTTTTTTAAAAAACACCATATAAATTCAGTTTATTGTCCATGTTTACTTCAGAGTACTGCTGATCCCTGAGACATTTCCCTCTTTTTCTAGCTGATAAACAGTAAGATGATAAGATGATAAAATGCTAAACCAGAGACTCCCACACAGGGTGGCTGTCTGAGTCCTGACTGTGCAGAGAACTTAAGCCAGTGTCTGAGTCGTCGTCGTTCACGCTGTGAGCTTTGGACAGACCCCTGGCCTGCTCCACCCACTCGCTTTTCCTGTCCAAAGTGCTCGTCATCCCCATCTTATCACATCTCTCCTCAATCACTGTCTCCCCCTCTATTTCCAAAGTGTTCACTTTCTCCAGTAAATCCCTCATCTCCTTCTCCCTCGCCGCGTAAATCTCCTGGGTCAGCTCTAAATCGCTCCTAATAGCTTCTAAATCCATTTTGAGGCGCAGACCGATGTATAAACTCGCATCTAGCTGTGTTCTGATCCTCTCTTCTTCCAAAAGCAGCTCGTTTTCTGACGCTGTCTCTGCCTCGGTGCCGCAGGGGATGGATGGTGCGCCCTCGCCGCTCTGCAGCTCCTCTTTCCTCCGCTGCATCCAGCGGTGGTTCAGCATATCCTGCATCTGCACCGTGAAAATGTCTATAAGTGCTTCCTGCTCCCACAGCTCCTCTTCCAGTCTGACCACCTCCTCACACTGCCGGACGTACTCTTCAAAGTTGGCAAGAGTCTCAGCTGAACACACTTCGTCTCCCTCTCGCCTAGAAGGAGCAGTATCCACTAAATAAGTGTCCTGCACATAATTAACCCCGTGTCTTTTAATTCTGTCAAAATGCACCTTTGCCTCGCACCTTTCGATGTCTGCGTCCAGCTCTGTAATCCTCTGGACCTGCTGGCGGATTGTATGATCCTGAGAAATCACAAGATGGACCAAAGTTTCCATCTTTTCCGCTGAGGACGCGTCTTTCTGCGCCCTCTTTCTGTTGATCTTCTCCAACTTTCTGAACGCTTTCCGGACGATACGACGCTGTTTCTCAGGTGGGATGCCCCCCACAGGAGATCGCAGGGTCCCCTTGGTAACACAGGGGCTATGTTTGCTGAGCACCACACGTGCCTCGGCGCTCCGGGCTCTGTGGTTCGCCAATGACGCCTCGTTTTTCACCAACACAAAGTTCACATTGCTCTGGTCCTCTGCCCACGCCACCCAAAGCCGTAAAATCTTGGTTTTGTTCGGTAAAATCCTCTCGAAGCCTCTCCATTTCTCCACGATACAGTAAGACTGCGGGTGTGAAGCTGTGGAGAGGCCGTGCTGTGCGTCCTGGTCCTCCAGAAGCACTTTGACAACATCAGCGCAGGTTGTGCGCTTTGACAAGCCCAAGACGAGCTTCTCCTCTCGGCAGACCCACACTGATATCTTACTCTCCTCCGACTCCATCATGAATGTCTGCTAAACCGTATTTCTCAGAAACAGAAAAAGTCGCTCTTAAAATAGACTTAAATCCTCACATGTGGAGAAAAACGCAGCCGCGTCCATGCTCATCTCCTCTGTGTGCGTGCGCACTGTGTGCCATTTGAGAAGTTGCTAATGGAGCTCCATAAAGAGCTGGTCCTTCTGTGCACTGAGGCCAAGTCTAGGAAACACTTCGGGTGCGTTATGCTGCGCCCTCACGAGACTGCCTCTGCTGAGATCACATGACTGCCACCAGCAAGTGTCCGTAACCAGATGCTGTGTTCTGTGGGCCATGTTGGAGGATTATGATGGTCACTGTATCCACTGCTCTATAATGAAATGTTAGAGTTATGGGGGCTTAAAGGTCTTATGATCGCCACATTGTTTAAACCCTTTAATCCTTTGAATTTTTTATTGTTGAGTATCTGCTCATTTTATGAATGGTATATGTTTTCATGTTGGGTACTGCTATATGTTTTATTATTAATTGTGAAGCATTTTGTAACTGCTCTTTTAAAAGGTGCTATTAAATAATTTATTATTGTTATTGTTGTTATTATTATTATTAGTGGTAGTAGTAGTAGTAGCAGCAGTAATAGTATAGATTTTAAAAATTAAAGACCATAATAATTTAAGAATGTAGAAAAAGAGTCCTTCAATTAAAGCTGCATATCATATCATTTAGTTTAAATATAGAAAATGTTTTTTTTTTAAGTTGTAATAAAGTGTTATTATTATTATTATTATTATTATTATTATTATTATTAACTAGCGATTTTAGCTTTGGTTTGGTCATCCTGACAGAAACATCTGGTTTGTATTCATTTGCAAACAGCGAACATACAGACAGTACAGAGCTGTTAACAGGCTGGTTTAACAATACTAGGCCTTTTCACAGCAGCCATTTTGATATGTAGCCTAACTGCAGGGTAAACACATGTGTAATTGATAAAAAAATAAGATATCCCTGTGGTTCTTTTTAGTGTATCACAGCCATTGCAGTAATATCAAGGCACTAAACCACCTAA